>JAJGOT010000104.1:0-477500 GCA_022457155.1 Cladopsammia gracilis | reverse complement strand
AAATTATTCCGCATTATAAACAATCTAAAAAAAATCAGTTTCTCATTTTCAATTTCCCATTTCAATTTCCCATTCCCCATTCCCCATTCCCCATTCCCCATTCCTCGTTTTAGTAACATCCGAGCTTTAGTCTGTGTCGTAAAACAGCATACATTAAAGAACCAGACGTGAAACGTGTCTTGAAATTGACAAGCAATGTGAACAATGAAATTGCAAATATACTTACGGGCAACGTATTTCGTTACAGCCATGTTCCGTCATGCGTGACCAGTATTTTTGAAATTTGAATGGCGTTTTCAAGTTTACGCGTCGGTTTTGTAAATTCATCCCGAGATTCGGAATTCCCGTGAGAATTTTACCGCATTTTCGGAAACAAAGAGCAACAAAATATCGTTTTACTTTAAATGTTACATATCCAAACAATATTAGGTTTTTTATGCGTGTAGCGAAGTTATTTTTCCGTTAACTCGTGACTTTCAAAGTGTTTTCCAGCGAGATCTTCAAGGTTTCATTCAAATCTCGGACGTTACAAAGAAATATTCAAATGTTCATTTCAGTCTATGGATTACTGGTCACGCGTGATGGAGCATGGCTGTAAGACATGTTTTAGGCCCCATTTACATGGAAAGAGGATGATCCTAGTGCTTGGATGATCCTAGAAGGTTCATTTGGTTTACATGCAAAAATGCGGCACTAGGATGATCCTAGCGCTAGCATCATCCTACCTCTCAGATAGGATGATCCTAGCGCTAGGATCATCCTATTCGCATGTAAACTGAAAGCAGAAAACATGTCGCGCTCGGATGATCCTAGTACTAGGATGATCCTAGCACTAGGATCATCCTCTTTCCATGTAATGGGGCCTTATACTCTAAACATGTTTCGATGCTGATGCTAATGTAAGCACAACATTATAGTGTTTAGTTACAGACAAAAAAGTGAAATTCGATCGAGACCAACCAACCAACCATTGATATTCACCTTGGAGGGGTGTCCGCTTTACATGGGTGTCCTCTTTAAGAGAATTGACTGTATATGGAAAAATCCCAAAATCGAGATAAAGGAATTTCGTCTTACCAGCTGGTCTGGTTCTCATGTAATCGCTAGGCTAAATTTTTGCGTTTTTATCCAACATGCAGGGATCTCGACTAACCGAGCAAGCCCGGCTAGCAGAGAACAAAGGAGAAAGCGAACCGCTTGAAGTTAAAGCATTAACTACTTCTCATCCTTTTAAAAGATAGATTTCTCCAAATTTTGAATACTTTTCCGCTGTTGTTTTTTGATCGATCGTTTGCAAGAAAAGAATTCACTGGTTATTAATATTCGCAGTTTTTACTTGTAAATGTACGTACGTTCATCATCTTTATCGTCTCAAACGTTATCTGTACACTGTATTATTTGCCGCCTACTCAATAGCAACCATCACCAACTTTTAATTGGTCTGATATGTCCATAGAGACCACCAGATAGTCTAAATTACAATTGTATTTGGCTTGAATAGTTTTAAAACGCTCTCAAATTCTGCACGACCGCGCAACGACGACAAAAGGAAGCTACCAGTCGAAAGCATATTACTGAAACATGAAAACGGCACTGACAGTTTGTTTAAAAGATCAATTAAAAAGACAAGAAGCCACGAACAAAAATACTAATGTAACAATATATTACAGGATTTTGCATAGCCTGTGAAGATTAAATCAACTATATAGTTTTATGGAATAAATTAACAATAATAGTAGGTGATTACAACGTGAAGATGAAAAACTAATTGAAGTTTTAAAACAAAGACTGAAATGTGAACAAAAAGACTTTTGTAATACTAATGAAGAGCGAGACAGCAAAAATAATTATAAACTAGCACTGGCATGGTCTAAAAGTGTTCGGCAGCTTGCAGGTTTTTTCTAAAACTATCTGTGTGACTTCCTTGATTTCAGTAAAGTTCTAAAGCTGTGTCAAGAATCAGAGAACATCCTTCAGAGATATCGCCAATTTTCGGACTCATCAAGATGTTTGAATTATGTGCGTGCTATATAATGTTTTTTTTTTTCCTTTTTGCCTTGTGATTCTTATGTAGATGAAATGCTGCGTGTGAAATGAGATAAAAGGCTAAGCTTTATAAGTTCGACTTCATTTGAAGCAGCTTTGAATGCTGAGATAAGAGGGGAGGCTTTCAACTTTTCATTCAAATTCAAGTAAGTTTAAAACTGAATGCTGAAATACCATTACACTTTTTCTCCCATGTACAACTTTCGTAATATAAAATGGGAAAAAACTTCTCAACGAGGTTTAAACTTCAAACTGTTCGCGTTGGTTGGTGTTTGGGAATTAGGATTGTCAGTTTCAATCGGGCTGCTTGTATTTAAGGTGGCTCGACTGGGTTTTTGAGTGACGATACCTTTTAACTTTGAGAAACTTGTGTACCACCACAAACGATCCAACGGAAAATCGATTGCCACAGCTATACTAGAGAAAGATTAAAGTTTCAGATGAGGTAAGTTTTATGGAAATCGGAGTTGCCAAAGCAACGTTATGACGTCACTCCCTGTTTTACATAATACCGATTTACATGTCATCAAGAGATAATTTTGGAAAACGTTCCCTCGCGCTCTCTCGCGCACATGCAGGGCGACGCTCCCCAGTGCTCCCTTACACACACTCGCTTTAGACTTTTTCAGCCGACTTGGCATTCACTTTTATGGAGATCGCGCTCACTTTTGAGCTCGAAGAGTGATTGGTAAATTATGTTATATCAGTTTCTTATATAAATACCGCGACTGAATTCCTTTATGTTGTACAATGTGCCGATTCTAACGTTTGAGTCTGACGATGAAATCCTACTAAGTGTGGATAGAAATGATTCCCCTCTTTACTAAACAAGAGCTGATTCACATACCAAAAAAAAATAAGTTTTACTCTCACAGTCGCCGGTTACTACAATGTATACGTGATAAGGGGTTTGGCTATTTTCATCTAATTCTGGTGCCTGTCTTTTCCTTAGTTTTTACCAGAGAGCAAGAGAAATGTGGAATGCTGGGATATATTAGGCAGTGATTGTGACCCAACCAAGGGAATCTAAGGGAGACAAAGCCTGTCCAATTTGTTACAAATGGGGTGTAAACTACTCATGTCAGCGAGTGCAACTGTACTTCATCAGTCCGGATAGTTATGTGTACAGTAGACTACGAGTAGTCCCTCCTTTTTCCTCAGGGATAGTAGAGCGAGCGAAATGCGAGCGCGCGTGAAAATCACACCACGCGAGAAAGGCGAGACGCGCGGCGGGGAGAGAGAAAAAGGAGAGACTCTCCTTTTTCTATCTCCCCGCCACGCGTCTCGCCTTTCTCGCGTGGAGTGATTTTCACGCGCGCTCACGTTTCGCTCGCTCTACTATCCCTGAGGAAAAAGGAGGGACTACGCGTAGTCTATGTGTACAGATGCGAACGTGACTAAATCGAAACATTTTCTAGACAAGACGACGTTTCGATGTCATCGTAGTTAATTTATTTTCAAGTTTTAAATATAAGTTCTGTTTCAGTTTATTGTTACAAAGATTAAATTAGAAACAAGTGCTTCGGGAAGCTTATAGTTGGGCTACACTGTGAATTGCAACTCTCGGAATATAAAACATCGAAAATAGCGATAGCAGACTGATCCAATATCACGACTCTTTGGTGTTCGTTCTTCTGTATAAAACAGCTTACTGTGTCTATTGTGAGGGAGTAAATCTAAATAATTTTCTTTGAAAAAGTAAGTATTATTTCAACAGTAAATGTGACCTATATATAAGTATCTGCCTCCTTCATAGCTAGGCTCCTTTTCGTTTAAGAGAGAAGCGAGAAATCAGTCAGGAATGTGGGAATGAGAACGAAAGCGAGAAAGAGGATTTGAGGGACAAACCCAAAGCCCCAGCTCTGCCCAGTTTTCTTTTCAAATTTGTTTTTAGTAAGTGAGCTACTGGGAACGACCTGGCGACGAGGTTGCTTCTGCATCGGCAATACCCCGATGTCTTTTATTTTAGCGGGGTTTAGAATTCGCGAAAATTGCCGAAAAAATGGGGCGTAAAATTTTCGCGATATTCAGTGAGATGGATGAGTCAAGTAAAAAAGGAAGTCATCATAAATTAATCAAGAAATAATGAGAATCTGAAAGTCATCGATAACGGAATCCCTCCTCTCAAAAATCAACCAAATTATTGGCTCATCCTCGGTGTAAAAACCTGTGTCTGTTTTCTACCGATTTCTACCAAATGTTATCTTGCACTCTATTGTTAAAATGCACATAAGAAGGAGAGTGCTGAACGGCAATACACGATGGAATTTAAACTGTTTTCATTGTTACAACTAGTGATCTCATTAGTCTATACTCGAAAACCGCTAAAAGGTTAAGGTTTAAGGTGCATTGTTCCTTCTTTTTTTAAGGTTTCAAGTAATTTGAGACCCAATCGCACACCATGCAATTTTTAAAAGATATTGTACTTGAGGAACTTCATCAAAGAAGCAAATTTATTAGCTGTTGTCTTCTGCTATTCTGATTGGTTAAGCACGAACATTTCCTAAAATTTATTTGACGCAAATGGATTTTCTTTATTGTTATACCGAAATATAATTATGAACATCAGCCCCTCCTCTATTCTTGAAACCAAAGACATTCTATGTGGGAAAGAGCCAATGCCACACAACAATAACGTTTACCGTAGTTCTTACCGGTATATGTGGAGCACTACTTTAGCCTGAACACACTTGAGAAGGCAAAAAGTTAACCTGCGATCAGGCGCTCTTTTCGGCCCTACGTTTATTCTTGGGCATAGAAAGCGTTCATTTACTTTTTCAGTCGCGGCAGTTATTTTCGCGAACCTTTGATTAATTTGATTTAAGATTGTGAAAGCCGTAGTTAGTATTCAGTGGGTTGAATACGTTTTACGACTGCTTTGTTTGCTTCGCACCGGCGAAGCTAACTTTCTCGTCAAAAAATAGATAATTGTTTCAGGGTTTAAAATAAAACTGTTCTTCGCTGTAGTGTTGTCGGCTCCGAATATGTCCTTGTACATGGTCCTCGATCATGTTCAGATTGCCAAAAACAACCTGTTATCAATATACGATGAGTCGGACGAACGGCGAACACACTAACACAAACACTTAAGATCGGCAACAACCGTGATAAGATAGAGTAACTAGGTTCAGTTTAAAATCTTACTTGCATGAAATATAACGTCAATAACTTACCTCGTGAAAGCTTTAGTTGTAATACAAGTTCTTGAAACTTCAGAGCTCACTGGCTTTCGACTGGCTTGAACTCTCAACAACGCACCTAATAAAGGCAACAGATGATAACGTATGTTCCTGATTAATGCGGTTTTATTAGTGGCAGACAAGTTTTTATTCTGTTAGTTATTTTTTGTTTTTAGCCTGGGGCGAGATGTTTTTTCCTTGTCGAACAAGATATCGCGATTTCGAATTTCATTAATTGCGCGCCCATACACTGGATACGCTCCAATGTACCGGATTTCGTATCAAAAAGATTATTTTTATTCGACTTTCTTTTCAGTGTTCAATGTCCCGAAACGCTGGGATACGGTTGAGATCACAGTATATTGCATTGATATACGCTTCAATGAATAGAAAGAAACTTAAAAAGCCATTAGGACCACAAGATAACAGACATACCGCATATTTACTTAAATGGACGTCTCCTCTTATTTAAACGCCCCCACACCTCAAAGACGCAGTTCTTGTTGAACGGTCAAAAATAAATTAATGCTTCGGGGTATATTTTTTTCAGAGCATGCAGTTCAATATTTTAAGAATATAACAACTTTTGTGGGCCTAACTTGCCAACTTGGCAACTGAAAACCGAAAATCTTGCTGCTTGTAGGCTGGGTCCTTAAGGATCTGCTTAAGCCAAGAAATGAAAATGACGATACAAGTGTAAACTTTTAGGTAAAGCTAAAAACAGCGCATATTTTGTTTTGTACAACGGCATTTCACTGGCCAGACCAGTTTTCTTCAGGTACAAGATGTTACTAAAATTTACAATGTGATTATCTTCAGTTCCACTATTTTATTTTAAATTTTTCTATATCGCGAGATTCTCCTTGTAAATTACATCGAATATCACATTGTAAATGTTAGTAACATCTTGTGACTGATCATGAAGAAGGCTGGTCTGGTCAGCTTACACTATTTATATCGTTTATTTAAAGGAATACGGCATTTCAAGGCTACCGAAAATGAGCCATTTTCGTATTCTCGGTATTGAACTAGAAATAGTTTGAATGCGGAGGTGTGGATCGTCATTAAAAATATTTACACGTGGAAAGAATCCCCCCGCATGGCCCTGTTTCCTACGTAACAAATATCTGGATTGTCACCAGCCTGTTCCAGGCGTTCAGATAGTAGGGAAAGCGCGAATAGTTGGGGAAGGCGCGAAGAAAAGCGAGCGAAAAAAATGCGGGGAGACGAGGGGCGCTTTCCATTCAACCAAAAATTCCGAAAATTCCAGGTTGGGAAGCGAATGGAACGTAAATTTCCCGGAATAAAATTCCGGAATTTTAGGACAACCTCGCGAGGTTGTCCTAAAATTCCGGAAAATCGGAACAACCGGAAAATACCGTTCCATTCGACCATTCCTGCTCGGCCCAGTTTCTCCGAGCCGGAACATAGTCAAGATGGCGTTATCAGTGCACGGCGTGTTTGTTTTTCACCGAAAGCTTACAGCTCTTACTCGAGCAAGATTGCTCACGTAACATAGCTAGTACAACAGCAGAAATGGCCACAGCTAGGACTGGTAAGTAGCACAGAAATCCTTATAAGCTTATGGATTATAAAACGAATGTAATATTTAAAGTCACGAGCACAAAGTAGTCGCCGACTCGATTTTTAAAAATTCCTTCGCATGTGACAGCTAGCTGCACTGAACAAAATAATATCATCGTTCTCGCTTAAAATATCGTTCGTTTTAACTTCAGAGTCATCGAACAACTTCAAAGAGGCAACGAGTCCGCCATTTATTTTGCTTTGGTTTATTTTGTATTTTCGCGCGAAACTTGGAACGTGATGGCCTGGAACAACCAACCCGAAAAAACTGTTCCATTCGCCACACGGAATACCCGGAATTTCAAACCGGAATTTTTGGTCGAATGGAAAGCGCCCGAGGGAACTCAACTAAAGGTCCTTCCGCTCACTTTTAGACCGCCAACTCAGTTGTCAATCATGCATATATCAATTACAACCGGATTAGATATCAGTATTATAAAAGTGACAGGCCAAACTCGCTTCCACTCCCCAGTCTCCCCGCATTTTTTTCGCTCGCTTTACTTCGCGCCTTCCACAACTAGTCTTTCCCCACTATCTGAACGCCTGCAACAGGCTAGATTGTCACGCAACACTCCACCCCACTAACTTGGAAGAAACGTTGCGTGACGACCCATAATAACGCAACGGATGCGTTATGGGGCCTCGTTCCAGTTCAATACTGGAATACAGAAAAGTCTATTGAGTATTTATGCAACATTTTTATCTAAGGTCAAAGAAAAACTATGAAACTGTATCTATATAAGTTGTAAATTAGTCTTATAACAAATATTGAAAGGGCTGCGTCACAACTTTGAGTATCAATTAAATTTATTAACTTAAAGGAAAGCCAAAATGTTCTATTTTTGGCCCCCTGACAGTTTCTAAAATTAGAGAGAGGTGCGGTATTGCGGAATATCAAAATATCAATCACTTGTATCACTATTGATATATCAAATATGTTCTTATACATTTCTTCAAATGACTTCTGATAATATCATGATATTTTGAGAATGATAGAAGGCAATGATATTGTGATATTCTGCAGCGGCCGAGATATCAGAATATCATGATAATATCAAGATATCAAGAAAGAGTGTCAAATCTGTGAAAGAGAGAGTATGTCTTGTGAGGTTTGATATTTTGATATATCATGATATCACAATATCATGATAATATCAAAATATCATGAAGCAGTATCAAAATCTCAAATCTGTGAAAGAGAGAGTGTGTCTTGTGAGGTTTGATATTTTGATATATCATGATAATATCACCATATCATGATAATATCAAAATATCAAGAAGGAGTATCAAAATCTCAAATCTGTGAAAGAGAGAGTGTGTCTTGTGAGGTTTGATATTTTGATATATCATGATAATATCACAGAGAGAGTATGTCTTGTGAGGTTTGATATTTTGATATATCATGATAATATCACAATATCATGATAATATCGAAATATCAAGAAGCAGTATCAAAATCTCAACTCTGTGAAAGAGAGAGTATGTCTTGTGAGGTTTGATATTTTGATATATCATGATAATGTCAGAATATTATAATAATATCAAAATATCAATAAAGAGTATCAAAATCTCTTTGTAAGCAAAACATTTATTATTTTAAAAGATGTGTAGTAAGTTAATATTTTACACAACAAATGTGAAAAAAGCCGTTCAATAACTACTTATGAGAATTTATTTTAACTGACATTTTGAGGAAAAAGTTACACTGGTATATCCGATTACGTTCGGTAAGCTTAAAACAGTAAGGCCCGGTTCAAACGTCGAACTTCACATGTGCCGAACCTAATGCAAATGAGAAAAATCTATTGTTCTTGCTCATTTGCATTAGATTCGGCACATGTGAAGTTCGACGTTTGAACCGGGCCTAACAAGACTTTAAATGCTAATGATATGTTACAATTTTAAGTGAAAATGGTAATTGCAAAAGCATTACTAAAGCTGGTTTCATTTTATAATATTGAAGAAAAATTTTACAAATTGCTGGTAAATAAGCAAATACTAACACTAACATGTCTAATTTGTAAAACTGTTATAAAAACCCTTTTGTTGTTTACAAGAAACACTAAATTATAGTCGAGGAAAAATTCTGTAAATTGCAAATAAGGTCACATCTTAAACTGAGTGTAGATAAAACTTTGTTAAAAAACAATAAGAACCATTTACCGAGTAAATTTACTTAGTGTTGTGAAAATTTGGCTCTGTAACATGCCTTTAGCGAATGCTGAAAATAGTTTATTCCAATGCCTGATTATATTGTTCGTCAGTAATACTGATTTTTGTTAGCTTGTTCTTTGCTTCAGTGGTCATATCTTCCAGGGGCCTCTTTCTTAAAACGCAGCTTTCTCGCGACCTATTATTTTGGTTTCGATTAATGTCACCAAGTCCTAGAGTTTGCATGCACTGTAGAAAGCTTTCTGCAGCTGAAGTTGGATAACGATTGGTTGTATTTGGCAAAGGCGTTACAGGTGGCATCAAATGGCGGCCGGAAACTTCGCTGGCCTTTACTTGGGTGCCTTTGAGTTGCTTTCAGTTGCTTAAGATCGCTACTAGTCGCGCGTTACACGTTTAAACATCATTGTTGTAATTTCAGAAGCTTAATTATGAATGAAAGATGTAAACCATGAAAAGCGGGAAAAATTAAGAACGGAGGATTTTAAAATTTATGATTGATCCCTGTCTCGCTTAAAGAACGAGGGAGATTCAAATTCACTCTCGCAAACGCGCTTTAAGAACGAGGAAGGCTTTATCTCACGTTTCCTTCGGGGTTTAGCGAATTTCATTGTCGTCTCACGTTTAAAGAACGAGGTATACATGCATATATAATTTACATGTTTGCTCTGGCATGTTTATTCAGTTGCTTAAGAACGAGGGAGATTCAAATTCACTGTCGCGCACACGCTTTAAGAACGAGAAGGCTCATGTTATGTTAATATCTCGCGTTTCCTTCGGGGTTTTGCGAATTTCATTGTCGTCTCACGTTTAAAGAACGAGGTATACATGCATATATGATTTACATGTTTGCTCTGGCATGTTTATTCAGTTGCGCTCCGTCATTTTCAAATCTGCGTGATAATATCTAAGTATCAACATTCCCTATCAATCTCGTAATATCAAAATATTAATATGATATCAATATATCAAATGGTTTATAAAATCAACATCCCCTATCAAATCTCTTAAATATCATAATGACATCAATATCTATTAATATCAAAATATCATGATAATATCAAAATATCAAAGGTACGGGATTGCAGAATATCAAAGTATCATAAACGATTTGAGATTTTGATATCACCATGATATCTTGATAGTTTGATATCAAGAGATTAATATCAAAATATCATGATGATATGAAAATATAAAAAACGATTTGAGATTTTGATATCACCATGATATCTTGATAGTTTGATATCAAGAGATTAATATCAAAATATCATAATATCAAAATATCAAAAACGATTTGAGATTTTGATATTACCATGATATCTTGATAGTTTGATATCAAGAGATTGATATTTTGATATTCAACATCCTCTATCAATCTCTTAATATCAAAATGTTATGATAATATCAAACTATCAAGATATCATGGTCATATCAAAATCTCAAATCGTTTATGATACTTTGATATTCTGCAATCCCGCACCTTAGTGTAAAATTAGTGCCCTGAAACTAGTAGTAACTGTGGCCAGAATGGAAATGGTTTGCAACTTGAAAAATTGAGGCTAACAGTTCTTTTTCCGTAGCTTTAAAAAATGAAATAGAAAAATGATTGTGGCCTTAATATTCTCTAATCTAGACCTCACCTTTTATTTTCCACTTGATGCTCAATTTTGTATACGAGTAAAAGCATTTACTACAATAATAATTTATCACGGTTTGTGTAAAAGAAACAACCAAATTCTCATGAAATAGCCCCTAGAAGTTAAACAAGATATCAGTCAGAGTCATTTTCGTCTCGTACTTTTTCCACTATTTTGTCAGCGGAAATAAATATCATCACTGATTTCACTGGTATAAAAGACGAGCGAACCGCGAGATATTGAACTGATATGGCCGGTAATATATATTTTCGAATGATTGGGGCTTTAATTTAAAATGATTGAATGGAACTGAATTTTCCTCGATGGAAAGTTAAATAGATTTAAAGTTATGCTAAAGTGCATCAACATCCTGTTATGAACTGATGGTTAAAAAAAATCCTTCCGAAGATTAAGCGAACAGTCATCTTTGTTTTCGCTAGTAATGACATGGTGCAGATGTCGGCGCGAGATGCTGAACGCGGACTGTTTCCTTAAACGACCGCCGGGCGGAAATGAACCGCTTTGAGATGAAAAAAATATATAGCCTTTAGCTATAAAATGAGGGTACCTTTTACTGATCGTCGTTTGCTGAAAAGCCTTTGTAACAAAACGGTACCGAGGACAAAGCACCGTTATGACTATCATTAGCTGAAATTCCGACAGGGTTATGATAGCAACTAACACATGGCTAGTTTTTTTAAAACCAGAGAATGTTCGTTTAAGTGAAATGACAGATTACTACTTACGTATACAATCACTCAAATTGTTACGGATTGATCTCCTCTGCCTGACCGCTTTGTCTTCACTGAGCAGGAAATGCATAAACTGAGTGTAAACGAGAATGTCAGGGGGCGGATCCAGGAATTTCTAAAAGGGGGGGGGGGGGGGTCCGGGTTCATGCCTCCTCGGAATTTTTTTTCGATTTTACCCCCCGAAACGCCATTTCCAGCACTCCTGAAACTCGAAAAGCGTTTAAGTCAAAAAATTTACAATCAGTCAGTTGGTGGAATTGAAACAACTACGTATAAAACAATTTTATTCTATTATTTTCATAAACCACAAGGGAGACACAGGTCTGAAAGGGGGGGAGGGGGAGTCCGGACCCCCCCTCCCCAACCCTCCACCTGGATCCGCCACTGAATGTGGAGGGTGATTCAGTGACGTTTCAGACGTTTTCGCTGCCACAGTTACTGAAGTTCCTGTGACGCAGGTGACGTTACGGTTCTGAGGGTCCATTGAAATTTTACATAAAGGATATATAAAGCAAATAGGGAGAATTTAAACAGGAAGAATTTATAAACAAAAGAAAAAGATAAATCATTAAAGGGCCACTGTCACCTATTTTTAGTATCACTTTGAAAAGCCAAAAAAAACATATTTGTTTCAATGGCAACTTTAAAATAATGGTCCAGTTTTGTCAACAAATACTCTACAAGCGCACGGAAACTACTATTCGTTATCTTTGGCTGCGGATGGCCAGGATGGAAATGGATTGCAACTTGTTCCTCCCAATAAGAGTCGTGGAAAAATCGCAGAAAAACTAATTATGGTTTATCTTTCCTTGGAAGAAATCACTTGCTAGTATCTTCGTGTTCTAAAAGCAATTTTATGTTTGAGCAAAGGTACTTTGTCATATATCTTATTACATGAAATTTTCGCGATACGTTTATTTCGTGATTTTGAGGTGCGCATATTTCGCGACACTTAAATTTCGCGATTTTGCGGAAAATTTTGTACTTCAAATCACTTTAATTTCGCGTTTTTGAGTAAGAAACGATTTATTTTCTTGGCAGTGTTATTTAACAGGTGCTTGAATTAAATAAAACGACTTTATCAAAGGTCAGCAATATTAACGTCAAAATTAACAAAAACGCAACGGCGGGACTATATGTCACTGAGTAACAACAAAGCAGTTCATGCTTGTACGTAAATTACTGGTCTTGACCAATTATTGACCACGATATTCAATATTCAATTAATGACCACAATATCCATATGGTTACATTAAAAATTTCTTCCTGCGGACTCCGAAGAA
Organism: Cladopsammia gracilis; assembly: GCA_022457155.1. Classification (NCBI taxonomy): domain Eukaryota; kingdom Metazoa; phylum Cnidaria; class Anthozoa; order Scleractinia; family Dendrophylliidae; genus Cladopsammia; species Cladopsammia gracilis. The sequence goes on along the minus strand of JAJGOT010000104.1, from coordinate 464,850 downwards.
AAAAATTATGCCGTTTAGTAACACAGTGCCGTTTAGAAACATATGTACAAGTCTCACGAGTCATTTGTGTAAATGTCTTGATACTGAAATCAACAGAACAGTTAAAAATATGATTTTGTAAACGTTTTAATGGTAATAGATTCATTCTTTCTTGATTATTATTGACATAATGTGAATCACTTAATTTTCGCGTCATGTTATGTTCGCGACACTTATTGTTGGCGTCATTTTAATTTCGCGATTTTTTTTAAATCGCGAAATTAACGTGTCGCGAAAATTTCATGTAATAAGGTATTTAATGCATTTTGACCAAAACACAGCAAAATCTGCGTGACAATGCCCCTTTAAACAACAAGTATATTGCATCTGTTTTACTCCACTGTATTCGTCTAATTTTTTGGCGGGGGTGTGCAGCTGGGACCCTCTGACCCTTAACCTATACTAGACCATTTAAGCTGCATTTTGCAACCCTATACTAGACTAAACACCGAAAAACCCTACCCTATCATAGACCTATTCCAGACACGCTATTTTCCAGAAACTCGTCAACAGGGGTCAGTAAAAATGCCGTACTGCCCGCCGTACCGATTTTTAAATGCCATTTGCCAGTAAACCTTGTCTATAGACTAAATTCTTCACGCAACTGACCAGTTTCGCGGAAAATGATACCCTATTCTAGACTAAAAATCTCTAGTAACTATACCCATCCCCGACTAAACTGCCCGAAAACCATACCCTTCACAGCGGCACATACCTATATAGTTCATATATGGGAGTACCCCCTCCGGGCGTTAACGTTCTCCAACCAGTTGACACCTGCTTCCGTTGTCATCGTAACCTGGCTGGATGTCCGAATGACAACGAGCGAATCGCAAGATATTACAATCGGACTGTTTCCACCATTTCCATTTTCAAGGTGGAACTACCGGAACTTCACATCCCCAACAAATGGACATAACGTCCGGCCTCAAGGAAAACCATGATCATTAAAGGCTACGGTCTCACTGAGTTAACTTGGTTATTTTTTGAGTAAATAAAGCGATATTCATTCTCTTTGTCATCATAAGCCCTATCGGCTGCGGTGGCGGTATTCAAGCGCTCTACTTGACAAAGTGACATCTTGTAACCAATGCAATAACGTAAAAACTGTGAAACCTGTTTATCCTGTATTAGTATATAATGAAACAGTGGATAGCATTGTTGGCGTGCTCTGATTGGCTACTGAAACTCGGAATAGCAAGTGCTTTTCACCTCCCAGCAATTTGCGCGCGAAAATTGTAATCGTTGACAGGAATAAATGAGTTAAAAAGCATCATTTTCGTTATCAGGGTGGTTATATTATCTCACTGTTTCAGTATATACTAAAACAACTATTCACCTCAGTGTAGGTGGGTAGTGGTGGATATTTACCGAGCCGCGACGGTGAATAGTTGTTAATTATGCGACAGTTGAAAAAAATCCGCAAAATTGTCCCCGTTAGTACTGGAAACCTGACCTCCACGACGCGGTCCCGGGACGCTTTCCATTTGACCAAAAATTCCGGTTTGAAATTCCGGGTATTCCGTGTGGTGAATGGCACAGTATTCTCCGGTTGGTTGCACCGTTACACCTGCACGTCAGGGCAACCTCAGTCGCGAGGTTATTCTAAAATTCCGTAATTTTATGCTGGAAAATTTCCGTTTCATTCGCTTCCTAACCTGGAATTTCCGGAATTTTTGGTTAAATGGAAAGCGCCCCCCGGCTTTTTTTGTATTCACCTGTAATATACGGCATTAACTATGGCCTGTTTTTGAAGACGGAAATCTGCATATGTAATTCCTTTCTTTTTTATATATCAAAGAGAGAAATATAGAACTATTTTCATCAATTCGTCTTGTGATGGGTCTTTCTGCACGTCAAGTTCTCTTTCCTTGATTTCTTTTCAAGCCAGCAGTCGAACCTGTATTAACCGCGGGCAGTTAGCAATAGCCCAATTTCGATATATTAAAATTCAACTTGAAACAAAAGGCATCACTACGAGGCTTAGGGGAATGATAGTAGGGATTTATATGGTTTATTCCCCTAAGCCTCGTGTGATGTCTTTTGTTTCAAGTTGAATTTTAATATATCGAAATTGGGCTATTCCCCAAGGGTAACCGTTTAATACAGGTTTGACTGTATCATCTGCAAAGTCATGATAGTCCTCCGTAGGACCAATGTGGGCGAGTACTCATATATAGGCTATGTACGGATTCAAAGGGTATGTTTATTTTTGTTCTTACAATGGGTACAGAATTTGACAATTTGGTCTTTAACGAGACACTGCACCGCCGAAAAAGCAAAATTTTGCTTTGGGAGCTTACCATTTGTCAGAACTGGCCGCGGGCCAGATGGGTCCGTTTGTAACTAGAATGCACCTTTTTGAAGACTTGTTCCTACAAGTCCATCAAAAGGATGCATACTATTTCCATATTTGCCAGTCTGGCCGACCAGTTCTGGCAAATAATGGAAAAATATTTACGAATTGAGCGGTCCGAATTGGTAAGCGCCCTAAGAACTGCCCGGTCAGACCGCTCAATTCGTAAATATTTTTCCATTATTTTCCAGACCTGGTCGGCCAGACTGGCAAATTTGAAAATACAGTAAACACCCGCATAAAAGAATGAGTGATTTCGGGGTTCAGGCTGATACGTTTCCTATATATCGGGTGCTTAGTGAGAAATCAGGCTGAACATGTTCTCAAGTTCTTAAGAGGTTCTTAAAATTGTTTCTAGAAAATGGCAAATACAAAAACTAACTGACAAGAAAAAACAACAATAATATTATTGAATTCATATTTCATGGACTTAATTTTTGTGTTCTACTGTATTGTGCAGCTCCAAGAAATCTTTATACCCCTCCCCCCTTATTGAGGGATACAGTACTGCACTGGATGACATACAGTTCAGTATGGGCCCCTCTGGAATTGAGCCAAAAACTCTAAAGAAAATTAGGCTACTCTGAACAAAATGAAGTCAAATTTACTCTAGCAACTCCAATCCCTTCTGTGAAATACTGTGTGTTTGTAATGGTCCGGCACACATACTTAGATCAGTCCAACTGTTTTCTAATTTTTGATACCCTATTTTTTTTACACAAGAACATGTTTCATTTGTCGGGCTGAATTGGTTCTTATATATAATGGTGCTGCTTTATTTTTGGCTTTCACTTGCATCATATCAAAATTCAGAAGCATTAAAAAATAGATTTCGAATCCAAAATGTTTATGAAATTGTAAAGAGTTTAAAACTACACATCTTGGCCAAATTTTGAAGCGCAAAAGCATTTCGTTCAAGAGTTATAGGCGAACGAGTATTAGATATTTTTAGTAAGAAATGTATGGAGCAGCCATCTTTGTGCCCCTGAGAGGGGCACAAATTACACCACAAATCACATCCAAAAATATTGTATTTGCTATAAGCTCAATTAACTCGGCTTATAAGCACTTATAATGCAAACAATAACTTTCAGTTACTTTCAGCTGATTCAATTTTGTTTATTTTCGCGGCTTATCTGAAATAGCGTGACGCATTGCGTGACACATTTAAAACCTTTGTAAATCGGAAGCAAAACATCATTAAAACCTGAAACTTTTTGTGAAAGATTATAACACTGGTATCCACATACCATGTTAGAAACAGCTTTGTAGGACAATTTCTTTAGATTTTTTAATTTTTGTGACGTCATGTGAAAGCCAAGAATTGACCAAATTTCAGCCTGAAGGTTCTTTATCCACTTGTTCGTTTATGCGGGTGTTTACTGTAGTATGCATCCTGTTGATGGACTTGTAGGAACAAGTCTTCAAAAAGATGCATTCTAGTTACAAACGGACCGCTCTGGCCGGTCAGTTCTAACAAATGGTAAGCGCCCCTGGTTTCTGGTTGACTTGCTTAATTTCGGTCATTGTTGAATTTGAGCAAATGCGGGAAATACGTTTTTGTATCATGCTCGTCTGTCGCCTTATTTGCAGATGGTCAATAGCCCATTTCCGAGTTGCTCTTAGCCTCCTTTTCAAACCGAGGCCAAGTGCAAAACATGAGTTTAGTTTCGCATGCAAATAAAACTCTAATCCATATGAATGGTTTTGCACTTGGCCTCGGTTAGAAAAGGAGGCTAAGAGCAACTCGGAAATGGGCTATTCGGGGGTGTTTCTTGGTGTTGCGGAAGCCATTGTTGGTTAGCTTTTGTGTTGTGGTGTAGGCATTGTTCAGTATCTTTTGAATCTTTTGTTTTACGTCACGGGGTGATGACACCATCCGCAAAACCAAGAAATTACCGCTCTTCGCCACTTCAGAAACCAGTTCAGGGAGATTGGGCACCAGCTTTCGGTACTAGGCTTTCCGGGGATCATTGGGCTAAGTTAGTTACGATCGATAGGTTGATGGTTTCCAAAGGCAACCATTAACCAATTATCGCAGTCATATTGGTTACCCAAACAATCCCAGAAATCTCAGTGCCAAAAGCCGGTGCTCCATCTCTCCAAAGTTTTGAAGGAGCGAATTGCCCCAGCCTTTCACTTTCATTCGATTTACAACATACAGACATCACAGATTAAACCTCACCCCAGGAACTGAGAAAGGATGCCAGGAGAATAGCCTGCTCTAGCTAATAGAGAACAACAGCGAAGAAACAGATGCTCCGCCTTGATAAAGAACAAGTTAATCAAGAATACAGCACCGCAAGGCAAAACGAGCTGCTCATTTTAATTTACCGTTTCACATCTTATCATTTTCTCTGGCAATTGTGACGAAGTTCAAGTATCCGAAGAAATTATTTCCGACTCCGCGCATGCTCCTTAGTTTGTTTACTTTGAAATTGTTACAGTACTACGCAAAGTGATGCAAACGAATTTCGCTCTTTGTTCTCGTAAAGTTCCACTCAATGTTCGTTGCAATTCCGGGGCCTTTAAACCGCCTCAAAACAAGAATCCGGAGGAAGTGAAATTTGCATTACTTTTGCACAGTACTGTACGTGCGTCATGTTTACGTCACGGCAAGTGATGTTTGGGGATGGGACTTTGACTGACAGAGGTATTTGAGCCTTCAACAGGCTTACCAGAGATAATGCATTGTAAGACTATATCAAATCTCCTTCAGGATTGAACACATCACAACTCATCTTGAGAAAAGAACATCAGAAGCAGATGACGGCGAATTTCCATTCCTTAGAAACATCATCTGTAAACAACACTATTAAAAAAACGAAAATGTCTTAATAAAGCGGAACAAAAGCGGCAAAGGTCCGTTTACGTGTAAAATGAAAGACAAACGAGGCATTAAGGTCACTGGCCGAATTTATATGAAGACGCATTGGGACGGATAGCTCATCGGCGAGTCTTTGACGTTTCCCAGTAACGGACTGGGGAGAGGAAGTATGCGTCCCAAGAAACCTTGCGAACAAACAGAAAACTAAATCAAAAGCTGTCTTCGTTTTCCGTCTGGATATAAATTCAGAGACGAATTATTCGACAGTCACAGACGAATCAGCTGAAGACAAATTCATTTGCCTCGTGCATAATTCGTCTATTCACCGAATTCATATTTAGATGAATTATACGTTTCAGACAGGTAATTCGTCTCCAGTAAAAATTCGGTCATTTATTTGTAACAATGTATCGTTTGCAATTCATTTTAAGCAGTAACACTTGACTGTCACTTCTTTGTACTTAGATAGTTTGTCACCGCACCATATTCTCTCTCGACGAAAAGTCAACCTAGAAAATTACAGAACACGGGAACGAATCTCAATTTAGTAGGGAGGGGTAGGTAAGTCCTTCACTCGATTATCTTTGTCACCACCCCGGTCCCCACAGTCCGACTGCCTTCTCTGAGAGTAAACCTGAGACCTTGCTCAATCGCAATGTCGAACATGAGCTTTATGGTGAAAGAAGCATCTTCTCCAGGCATGATAAATTCCTTCCCCTCGGGGAGGGTGATAGTAGCGGCTACGTCTCCTGTTCTGACGTACATCTGCGGTTGGTAGTTTGAAACAAACGGCTTGTGTCTTCCACCCTCTTCTTTTTTCAGGATGTAAACCTGCGAGGAAAAAAACTGTTTTGGAAACGAATCTACAAGGGGTTATATATAGCGGAGCTCTCGCGGGCCGAAGGCCCGCTCGCGGAGCTACATACTCATAGAACCTATGCCCGTCATTTTTCATGGTCATGGCTGGCGAATGTTTCGCGGGCGCGTCCGTACATGTGCGTCCGTCCGGGCGAGCGTCCGAGCGTTGCGCAAGGCTAGCTCGCGGGCGCGTATGACGTCGCAAAACATGCGTATGACGTCACGACCGATGTCACGTTAGCTGCGGCAAACACTTTTGCAAAATTATAACAGCGGAGAAAACCGTTTCCATAATCGTTTTTCCCTGCATTTTTTCGCGGGTTTGCTACTCAAGACAGGGATACTAATTAAGGGATACTCAGAAGCCGCTATAGTGGAACAAGAAGAGCTTTCAGGGATAAAATCTTGCTTTGAGGAACTTCATACGTTTTTATCAATGCGGGGCAATATTTCTTCACGGATTTCAGAACCGAAGAAGCGGAGATTAAAAGAATTTCCAAGCAGTCGAGGGACTTAAAGGTAAAACAAATTACATTTTTCGATGGAAATTTATGTTGATATCAATCTGTGATTGACTCTTTTTTTGTGTTCTCGTTAGTTTTTAAAAAAATGTTCATAAAACGTGCACAAATTCAATCGTATTGATTTCTTGAATTTCATCGAAGACAGCTCGGCCTCGATGCGTTTTTCTAATACAGGTTTACAGGTTTGCATGTATATCCTGTTGTTACTGGGGTCTTTCAGTTACAGTCGAACTTCCGCTAACAGACACCTCCCGTAGGCGGACACCTCCTATAAGCAGACACTTACATGTAGTCGTAGTCCCAGCCATTACATTTTAACCTCCCATAAGCGGACACCTCTCTTAAACGGACACTTAGTCGTGGTCCCAGCCACTACATGTACATTTTTAACCTCCCATAAGCGGACACCTCTCTTAAGCGGACACTTAGTCGTGGTCCCAGCCACTACATTTTTAACCTCCCATAAGTGGACTCCTCTCTTAAGTGGACACTTAGTCGTGGTCCCAGCCACTACATTTTTAACCTCCCATAAGCGGGCACCTCTCTTTAGCGTACACTTACATGTAGTCATGGTCCCAGCCACAAACAAACACTACATTTTTAACCTCCCATAAGCGGACACCTCTCTTAAGCGGACACTTAAACGTGGCCCCAGCCTATACAAACACTACATTTTTAACCTCCCATAAGCGGACACCTCTCTTAAGCGGACACGTTTTCTGGTCCCAATGGTGTCCGTTTATGGGAGATTCGAATGTAATAATTTATTACCTGCGCCTCAAATTTAGTGTGTGACTTGACTGTTCCTGGAGCACACAACACCATTCCACGTTTGACATCTTCACGCTTCACTCCTCGGACAAGAGCTCCCAAGTTATCTCCAGCTTCTCCTCGGTCAAGAAGCTTGTGGAACATCTCAATACCTGTACGAACAGGAAATCGAATCGTATTCATCAAGTGCCTTTGCACCTAGTGGCGCATAGGTCAGGGGTCAATTCAATAAAACTTTTACAAGTGTAATTTACAAGCGTAGCTATTGTTTTCAACTTCTGAAACAATGGCTACACTTGTAAAAGTTTTATTGAATTGATCCCAGAATTATAATTATACCGATAGCGCAGTTTTCAATTGAGTGTCGAGGGTAATTTCGCGATTGCTTTCGTTTTGCATTTTTAGGCTTTGTGATTGGCTAAAACATCTCGTGCCACTTAATGATCCAATCAAAAGTAAAACCAAAACCAATCGTGACTTGCCAGGCAAGTCTACAGTTTACAAATAAGCTTATTCTAATTCAGTTTATAAATAAGCGTTTGGGTTCCCTATAATCGGTCAAAGCTTTTTGTTGTTCCACAGAGCAGGCAAAGAACATTTGCCGTGCTGGGGCGTTTTACTAAATCTTGAAAAATCCATTTGAAGTCCTCCATTTGAAGCCTTATGCACTACAACCGTGGACAAAATAGCTTGGGAAACTTAAGAAAATACCACAATGACAATTTTTTCGAAGAGGGAAACTATCGTTCCATTTCCTGGTCCCCCTCCCCCCCATACCAAGTTGAGACATTGTGGCTTGGTAATATGCATAAAACTCAACACTGTATTGGGGGTGGGGAGGGGGAGGTAACGACAAAGACAATTTGTGGGGAAAAAAGGTTAAGTGACGCACTTTTGACCAAGATTGTAGTCAGCGGAATTACCAAGAAAAGTTTACAGCCGATGGAGTGAGTGATCGAGCGATCAATTTAAAATTTAGAGCAGCTTTCAACTGAGTGTCGTAAAACCAAAACCAAAGTAATTACTCTGACCAATCACAGCAGTCATAAACAATCCAATGAACCAATCAGAGCTCGAAGCAATTACATGTCGGCGGTGCCAAGCGCGGGAAAACGCGTGCGAGCAAGTCACGATTGGTTTTGGTTTTACTTCTGATTGGTCGAGAAAGTGGCGCGAGATTTTTTAGCCAATCACAAAGCGTGGCAATGCAAAAACAAAGCAATTACGAAATTACTTTCGACACTCAATTGAAAACTGCTCAACTGTGAGACTAGCATCAAACACTTAAGTATTGTTTGTTCACTCGTTTCTTTACCTGTGATGGTTGTCTTTGTCTTGCCCCCATGTCCTACAAACTCAACTTCATCACCATTTTTTATCACACCTCTTTCAACCCTTCCTGTCACCACAGTGCCACGCCCTGCTATGGAGAAAACATCCTCAATAGGAAGAAGGAATGGTTTGTCCAGATCTCTGGCTGGAGTTGGAATATACTCATCCACAGCTTCCAACAGCTTGATGATGGAGTCTCGGCCCATCTCCGGGTTTTTGTCTTCCAGGGCACAAAGAGCAGACCCTATTATAATAGGCGTGTTATCCCCATCATAGCCATACTCAGACAGAACCTCCCTCATCTCCAGTTCTACCTGTTTGGGTAAGTGAGGTCATGCACATGAGAATAGAGGTTTTGCACGGCAGCCATGTTGCATGGCAGGAACAATGAAAAATGTTTTGCATTAGAAAACAACATGGCTGCCGTGCAAAACCTCTATACACTCCAGTGGGTTATATTACCAGCATAATACAAAGTGTGTGAGCCTTGAAGCTCTCTTATAAAGTGAAATGACATTATAAAGTGCATGTTATGAGTGCTAAGAATTAGCTCCCATCGGTGAGCAGGTGTCTGCTGCACACTTCTGAATTTTAGGATATACAGTTAATTTAACCTTTCTTTTTTGATATTTGGGGTCTACATGTATCTAGCCTGCGCGCAGACGAATCCGATTTCCTTGCTCCCCGCCATCTGCGAAACGCTGTTTCAAATCGTGTTCATGTTGTGCCGTATATATATAATATTTAACTCTTGCAGCTTTTTTCTGTGCCTTTTTCAGCTGTCGCATTGCATTTTCACGGATGCTACACATACAATTATTACCAAGCACTGGCAATGCAACAATTTTTCAAACAATCACATCACCATGCAAGCAAAAAATTGCATGTGCAGAGGTTTCATTAGAAGCTGGCAACCGGCGAATTCCGCCAGCTACTACCTAATTTATCGCTGCCTACTTTGCCATTAATTCCTCTGAAGTTGATGCCCAGAATGCTGGAAATGCCATTTCCTAGTTCCTAGATTTCCTAAAGGAAAGGAACCTTATGGCCTCTTTGTTACCACTGCCGTCTATTTTATAAATATTGCCACTTACTCTTAATTTTATTGAAACCCCTGATGTGTAGCATGTGTGGAGTTAGAGGTGTTTACTGTATTTTAAGAGAACCCCGCAAAAGGTCTCCTTCACAGCTGTTGTTTGGGTCGTCACGGAACAACCCAAACAATGGCTGCATATCATATGTACATGTACTGTACATGTACTGTACATGTAGCTCACCAGTTCTAAAACTTCTGGATCATCTACAGCATCAGCCTTGTTGATGTACACCACAAGGTGCTTGACACCGACCTGAAAATACAAAACATGGTTAGGCTTAACAAGTCTAGTGATTTAGCACTTTCAACAAATTTACAACAATGAGAACCGATGAGAAGAATGAATGATGAATGAATTGTCGTTGTTCATAAGGCTTTCATAAACAAACATCTGCCTCTTGACAGTGTCTGGGATAAGAAACCCAAGAGATGGTACATATATTTTGGGGGAATCAAATTTTTGCCTGTGCATTCACTATTGTCCAGTAACTGTTTCATGTAAGGTGTTGAACCTGGCTCAAATTGAAGTCTGTTTCCCTTAGATTTTCTTACTATTATTTTTTCAGTGATAGACTATACATGTAGGTAGCATGACTGTATCTTGAACTTGGTTATCTTGAATTCATACATCACTAATCTATCTCAGACAAAGTGTGACTTCTAGTCTTAATAAACAGCCATTATGATTGGCCTGAAAAGAAGCAGGTAATAAAATGGCATGGCAATGATGATGATGATTGCAATGTACCTGATGACTGTCATATAAAAAGACTTAGTTTAAATAGAAAAAGTCTTACATGTAGGAAAGAGAGATGATAGTGACCTAAGGTTTGATAAATGAGGGACACAAAACACTAAAACTTGTTGCAGGAACCAATAGATCAGTAAATTGTATAATATATGATAGAACCGTTTTGTTAAAAAACAAATACAAAACTGGACACCATTCTCACTCAAATCCCTACAGTATCTTGAACCATTTTCCTTTTCCACGGAGAGTTTTGTGTCTACACTTTGTTATAAATATTGCTTTGTTTGGGACACATGTACCTGATTTGCTAGCAAAAGATGTTCCCTAGTTTGTGGCATCTGTCCATCAGTAGCAGCTACCACAAGAATGGCACCATCCATCTGCGCAGCTCCTGTAATCATGTTCTGGAACAAAGGAAATTCAACATCATTTTACTAATGGGGCACAAAGGGGCTCAACAAGATGCAGTTGTTTAGTGGTGAGCACATTGCACCTGTGACTGGAAGGTACCCTAAATCCCCCCTATTAAGCCCCCTGGGGGGCTTATTTAATTCAAGCCCATTTGAGGGGGGGAGGGGGTACTTACATCAACTTTCATATGACCGGTAGCGTAAAATATTAGTACCATCAATGCTCTATTAAGCCACCAGGGGCTTATTTATTTCCAGGCCTTCTTAGTCCGGCAGCCAGATGCTGATTTTTACGATTACCTTGCAAATGGGTCCATATAATGTTTTAATGCATATTCTTTTAGTCTTAGGTATTGTCTTTCATGATCCGATTGATGACATCCCATAATCTTTGGGCATTTCGAGATATCAAGCAATCATTTTTCCCTGCATAGACATCTGTATGCATAGAATTGGGCACCCTGTGGTGAAAGTTGTAAGCCGAGTTTTATGTATTATTTTTAGATTCTAGGTGTTTTTATTAACAAAAATAGATGATGAGGTGCAAAAAAAAAAAAAAAAAAAAATGAAAAACGCAAACAAAACCGGTCATAACCGAATTTAAAGAATTTTGGAAATGGACACTAGGACCCAGGAACCCTAGGTTTTTCAAATCCAAGATGGCGGCCTCCATGCTGTTCTGTCAGAACTGTAAGTATATCTGCTAAAAAAAATACAATATCTTGCCTAAAAAACTTACTTTATTTATTGAATTGAGATTCAGAGTGGTAAATGTCGTTATTTTAATTGTTTTTATCGTGTTTTGAAACAAAAATCCCTGTTTATTTTGACGTTTTTAATTTGAAATTGCTCTAACAATGAATCAACATTTGCCGATTTTTTTTCTGCTTAAAAAACCCAATATCTCAGCTGTAACACTTGTTTTATTATTGAATTGAGTCTCAGAGTGATAAATGTCGACGTTTTTATTGTTTCAATCGGGGTTTAAAATCAAAATTATTATTTATTTTGTCAGTTTTTATTCTGAAAGAGTTCGAAACAATAATAATGTATTCATCATTTTTATCCTTGTAGCTTGCATAAAGCCGTGATTAGAATGGAGTGCATTTTTAAGAGCAAATTTGATTGTGACGGCAAGACGGATAGAACACATGCCGGCCCTGCTCGTATTGAAACAATCATACGCTTTAGAAAAGAGTACAAGGATTCTATACATATAGAGCTTGAAGAGAAGCTAAGAAAAAACCCTGAGTTAATCATAGATGTCCATACGAGTTGTGTCTCCACGTATACCTCCCAACAACATTTGAAAAGACACCAAAAACGTGAGAGTACCAGTAGTATTCCAGCAAACCAGCCTTCTAAAAAGAGTCGTTCCCATCTGCAATCTTTTAGATTCAAAGAACAATGTATCTTTTGTGGTGATGAGTGTGACCTGTCAAAAGACAAAAAACATCCAGATCGCTGGAGGAAAGCAGCACTTTGTCAAACAGCCTATGCCAGGCCTGGCAAAAAGGTGTTCAAACAATCAATCTTAGATGTTTGTACAAAACGTAATGATGATATAGCCGATCAAGTGAGAATCCGGGTTGAAGGTGCTTTAAGTGATTTGCATGCAGCTGATGCTAGATATCATGTGGATTGCATGACAAACTTCATGTCTCCTAGGTCAGTTACTGCTGCACAGAATGTATCAAGGGAAGCCGAGGATACAGATCCGGCATTTGATCAGGTTATTGATGAGATGATGAAAGATAGATCTCGCTTGTGTAATTTCATTGAATTGAACCATCAATATCAGTTATTTGGAGGGAAAACGTTACTGCGAAGGTCCTTTCTTAAGAAGATTCAAGATCAATTAATGGGTGATATCGTTGTCCTCACCTCACCCGGATTGTCAAGTTTGGTCATCTTTAGAAATAGTGCATCATCTGCGCTTCATCTTGCCAGTGACACAGAAGACCAGTAAGACGATGTCATAATTTCTAGGCTTGCAAAAGCCATTTGCGATGAAGCAGGTCAAATCAGACAAATCTCGGTATGATATCAGAATAGCCAAGGAAGATATGGCGACGTCAGTCAGTCAAACGATGATGAACCTTTTAGCAGCAATAACAGACAACTTGGACGACATTCAGGATGTACATAGCCACTATGAGCTGTCTCCGGTGCCAACGTCCATGTTTCACGACTCTGGAACAATGAGGATCTGCAAAGGTAAATCTGACTTGAAAAGCAGACTCGCAAAGGAAGCATCGTCACGACGTAGTGCATCAGAGGTTGGGTCAGTTGTGCTGGATGGCTCGGCTGTCTTGTGGGTTGTGCACTGGCCTGCTAAGGGTACCATCGTCGATTACGTCAACAACTTCAAGGAGTACCTATCGAAGAAACTTCTTGAAGTAGATGTTTTCGTGATCTTTGATCGATATCTCGAGTACAGCACCAAGAGCACCACAAGAGATGGGAGGTTATGTCAGGCCAGCAGGGTGTATCAACTAACAGAGACCACACCTCTTCCCTCACAGAATGCGGTTCTTACTGTATCTGCCAACAAGAAGCAGCTGATGTCCACCATTTGCCAGAACATAATCAAGGATACCTCGTTCCATTGCAAATACACGATGAGTCACAAGCTATTGATTACAGGAAGCGAAGATGCGCCAACAGAAATCCACCAAGGCGCTATCATCACAAGGCAAGACATTGCGACATCACATGAAGAAGCCGATAACATCATCGCTCAACAGGCCATCATGTGTGCGAAGACCCAGCCTAGCTGCACTGTGGCTGTGCTTGCTGATGATACAGATGTTTTTATCCACTGTTCAAGCTCATCGTGCAATCATACCTGGCCTACCAGCAGCACATGCTCTGTCTGGATGCGACACTGTTCCTACATTATTCGGTATATTGGTAAAGGGACTGCATTGAAGAATCTTGTTGCTGCTCCAAGCTCGTTGTCAAAGCTGGGATGCTTAGATACACCACTACCTGAGGTCATTCACCAAGCTACAACGTTCATCGGTAGTTGCTACAGTAACAAAGTGAACGAGAAGACCATGTCTGATATACGATACAAGATATGGGCAGCGAAGTTTGGAAACGCGGCATCATCCGCCCCAAAGATCCAATCACTGTCTCCTACCTCGGAAGCCTTTGCGGAAAATGTAAAGAGATCCCATTTACAAACCTACATATGGAAGACCGCATTGGCCTTGGATCCACCTGAAGTTGATCCAACCGAGTATGGCTACACAAGGCACGAGCCATCAAAGTCACTTCTACCTACGACAGTACCCGAAGGTGTGTTATTGGCACCATATGAGATCATGGACTTGATCAAGTGTAACTGTGGTGACGATACACCTTCTAGGAACATGAGATGCAGATGCAGCCACAACAAGTTACCGTGTACTCTTTTCTGTAGATGCAATGGTGAGAATGATTGCCAGAACGAGCTTACCAAGACCGTAGGCGCACCAAGGGAGGTCGTTGAGTAACTATTTACAAGAAATCATGCACTGTTGTTAAGCCGGATTTAAAACAAACTTTAGTATTGTTAATCAAATAGTTAGAATTAGCTTAACCACTGAAAGTAGGAAAAAGATTTCCAAGGACCTTCGGTTAAACTCATTATCAGCGTAAGTGACGTGTGCAGATCTATAGTGCAGAATGAAGCGTCTCTTTAAATATAATGAAATAAATATAACGTCGTCATCAAAAGTCTCTCTGTTATTCTCAATTAGTGAAGCAAGTGCTCAGGAAACTTTTAATACGGAATTGAAAAAAAAACGAGGAAAAGCAAAGTAAATCTGATATATTTATCGCCTATCACCTATGACGTCATCAGTCCCTACCCCCCCCTCCCCTTCCCCCTTACTCACTCATAATGTGCACTATACTAAAAATGTATTCCAAATGCAATATTTATGACATTTTAATGGCAAAAGAGCAAAAAACAGGTCATAAAGTCTAATATTCTAACCACATCTATATGTATGACGTCATAAATAGGTACCCCACCCCTCCCCCCTATAAATCGAGATGCCCAACAGATATGAAGTGTCATCACTCGGATTATTTCTAAAGGGCATAATTCTTATTAGAATTTGCAATAAAACATCGTATGGACGCATTTGCAAGGTTCTTGTGGCCTGCTGCCGGACTATCTAGAGTGGGGCTTATTTAAAAATATCTTCCTCTCAACTTGATAAATGGAAGTTGGAAATGTCGGAATCAAGGATACAATGTGATTCTAACTCAACCTACATGCAAGTGGCTGTGTCTTCTGTGCTTTTGTGGGGGGAGGGGGAGGGCTTAATATGTACAGCATGTGCAGTACTTGATTTACTGATCCAATGTACCTTAATGTAATCAGCATGACCAGGACAATCAACATGTCCATAATGCCTGTTGGATGTTTGATATTCAACATGTGCTGTGTTGATTGTTATGCCGCGGGCCTTCTCTTCTGGAGCATTGTCAATGTCAGTGTACGATTTGTAGTTTGCTGCACCCTCTTGAGCCAACACTACAGATGAAAATCAAAGAAATGCGTGTTTATGAAATTAGCATTTACACTGCTTATCACTGCTGACATGGTTCCTCAGTTACATAATGACAAATTATCCTCAGTCTAGTACTATCCAAATCATTTGGAAAATTACAATAATTTGTGTTAGTGTGACACTATCATACACAAGCTATTACTGACAACCCTCACTCTGTCATTATTGGTGCTGGAGGAGCACAAGTACAAGTAGCAAGTTTTGCAAGAAAAAATAAATGGAAATAGAGATGTTTAATAATTATTTGTGGAACAGATGCTTTTTAATGAGGGTGAAATTGCCCTAGCAACAGCTACAGCTGTACATTGTATGGTGATATATGAAGACAGCAACATCTCTTACTTATTATTTGACTATTTTCCCTGTTTTCTTGACATTACAGTGTACCAGCCTGATTTTTTTTGGGGGGGGGGGGGGGGGGGGGGAGGAAGGGGGTTAATTTTGAAAAAAATATCCTGCAAGCCAACTCTTTTGTAAAAAAATAAATATCCTGCACCTGTGAAAGCCTGACATGAAGCTTTGTTTTCTGCAGTGATGCAGCGAAAGGAAAACACTTTGAGCATGGACAAGAACACCCAACTCTCCCCTCAAAAGGCTAATGGTTAGCCCCTAAGAAGAAATACATGTTGGTCAGTGTACAGTTGTGTACCTTTAGTGATTGCTGCTGTGAGAGTTGTCTTTCCGTGATCCACATGGCCTACAGTTCCAATGTTTACATGCGGCTTGCTTCTAGAAAAGGTGGCCTTTTTAGCTGGAGCAGCATAGTTACGGAATTGGAATGCTGTGAAAAAAGAAACAATTCAGTCAAACAACTGTACTGTCATGAACAAATGATTTAAAAAATGACAGATAAGATGCATCTTTTTGGACAAAACTGGGTAACCCTCTTACATATCTGGGGTAAGATGAATAAAGGTTCACAATACACCATAATATTTGAAACATCTTGGTAAAAATCTCCAGCGCTTGGAGCTCGGCCCCGGTTTGCTGCTTGGCCCCTAGCCTGCGCGTAGACTTCTTCTATTTCAATTAAATTATTCCATATATAATTATCTTGACCGACTTGTGCAGTGAAATGATCTTCACCTAATGTCTTGCCGGGATGTCTCTCTGTGATATAGTTTTGAAGATTCATTCCCTAGCTCTTTTCCCTGGCTTTTTCAGGCTCAGTGGTACAGAAATTTCTAATTTGTCACAAAAGTAGGACAGTCTGTGAAATTCCATTTTCTTTGCAGGGGGATTTTACATTGGATCTACTGTACAAGTAAATTGTTTTCTTGTAGGTCGTTGGCGCAGGTCAGGAGTATTGCGGTCGCATATTCTCATGGCCAATCTGCTTGGCAATGGCATCCAAATTGCGCTCTGAATGTACAGTCAAAGCACTAGAGGGCCAGAACTCTGCTTTTTCAGGTGAAATTAATTAAAATCCTTAGGGTTAGTGCAAATTCCACAAGGTTTTGTGATATTATTCAATGTAGATGTACGATAAAATGAGGCAAATCTGAGCAAGAAAAAATAAGTTATTGAAAGGTCCATGTCGCTTCTGTAGATATCCAGTGCATGGTTCATAGATATACAGCGTCGTAGGTACACAGCAAACTCAAGTGAAAGGTTTTCTTTGTCAACTTTTAATTCACTGCGAACTTGAACGAGATTTTTGTCACTATGCTTCATGATAGGTGAGAAACACAGCACAATCACTCATGTTTAGTCAACATGTTTTGATCTGTCAATGGAAAAACCTACATGAATTTATGCAGCATAAATTATTTCGGCATTTCGAGGTGATAGCCAATCAGAAGTTGTTTCTAACAATGCCTACAGTCAAGCATCCAATCAGAGCGTGGTCCACGAATTCTTGAGAAATAGCAGGATACATGAACACCATTCGAAACAGCGTTACGCAGACATCCATTTTCCACGGGTAGCAAGGAAATCAGAGACAGCTGCACGCAGCCCTCAGCCCTTACTGACAGCCATGAATGTAAGAACATTTTTCATTGGTCATTGTATTTTCATGTTAATAGGAACTGATATATATTTTGAAAGCCAAGTTCTAGTTTGTTTTGACAACTGATTCATAGTGGTCAACAATTTTTTGTACTTAGTTCTCACCAGTGCTCCTTCTTCCATTCTGCAAAAGCAGCAAACTCTGTATAAAATGAAAAAAAAATTCAATAATCACACAAGGAATGTTTTTAAAGATATAAAATCATTTTTATAAGGTTCTGCAATGTTAGCACCAGGTAACATTCAAAACACAGAGTCCTAAATTGTAAGCCAAAATCTGCTATCTTATAAAATATAGATTGACAAATGTGTATGTACATGTAACTATACCTCAATTAACGTTTTCGTCAACAGTTTGCAAAAATTACACTGGAAAAATAATGCATCCTTTTGTTTAGACTGGAAGCTTTATTGTGCTCAGGGTTTGTAACGACTTTGGCGAGTGTTAAACCCCAGGATTCAAGTAAAACCACCTCACTGGATAGGTTTTATGATGCATGTTGTTATAAAAGAAAAAGGGTATGTTTTGTCTACTAGTCTGAAATGAAGTTAATATTTTTACCACTTTGCCCTAAAAAATTAAAGATTTAGTAGTTTAATCTGAAATTGGGTACACCCCTACATGTGCAATACCTACAATTTATTGGGGTACCCTTTACCAAAGGTTAATCTGAAAGTAAAGTTCATTTTATTGATTATTCTTTGTTATAATAATTATTCTACATATCAAACTCAACCAACTTGTTTTATTTAACTCCTGAAAGTGATCAATTGCTGTTTTTATATATGCTTTCATTGATCTTCGCTTAAGCTTATGTAAGAGCAACAGCTTAAATTTGTACTTACATTGTTTCCAGAATTTAGACAGAGAGACCTGACGCCCCTTATAGCTTCCTTGAGGGCTGAAAAGATTCCATAAAACGAAACTAAAATAATCGATTCAGCACCACACACCACATTAAACGATTTTTTTCACATGAACAGCATATCGAACCTTAATACGGTCGACGAATTCGAAAAAATCAGCAGCCACGCTTGTGGAAGATTACTGTTGTCACGTGTGTGACTAAAGCAAAAAATAAGCTGAAATATCCTACCTTTCTGGGATCTAAGTCCACGACATGGTACAGAGAACATATCTAAGCGTCTATGAGGTCGGAATGGACCAATATTTTGATAAAATTTCACCCCTTGCAGGACAAACTTTTGGGCATATCACGTTGTCGAGTGACATGAGCCCGCGATAGAGTCAGATTGCTTTCAGCGAACATGATTCTCTCCAGTCCCTTCGCTCGAAAGGATTTGTCTCCTTCTTCTTCCTCGCGCTCGTTTGTGAACTTTTTGTACGGTCCAACTGTCCTGTGCAAACAGTCGCGTAAGTCTGTTTTTGAGAATTGCTAAAATTAAAAAATAGCCCGGTCGTCAATTTTATTCTTGTGCTTCCGACCTTTCACCTCAGTTAAGTTCACCTCGATCAGTTAACAGCGACGATGTTAGGCTCAGCCTAACATTATCTCATAATGTATATACACGCTTATATCTCTTGATCGGCATTCGAACAAAGGCCTCCTGCTACATGGAGAAAAACCTCTGTTACCTAGGGTATTTCGAACCTTCAACAAGAATATCCAATTGGCATCACTGCAAGTCGTTATTAAAAGGCAAACAGCCTGTTGCAAGGCAATAAATAAATATAGATAATATGTGGTGCTGTGTCGATTCGGGAGTGAAACACGAAAATTTGGTTTTACTGCAAATGAGTGGATAAGGTAAATTGACCAATGTAAAGTTCAAAAGCTCGCATTTCGAGCGAATCGCTTTGCCGAAGGGCTAACGGGATATAGCGGCTCGACGGAAACGTCACTGAAGAGCTCAGAAATTGTACAACGCCAGATATGAAATATCCCTTCAAAAAATACAACTTTTTATAATGAGCCAAAAAAATGTGTGCAAACGCCATTACCAATTCAATACAGCGACGCTGGTCCTCGAGGAAGAGATATCTTGACAATCTTGAATCCGTCTTTACGAACACAGTGGCCAATTTTGGTCAATTTTATACCTTATCAACTCAGTTGATAAAACCCCAGTTGATAATCCCCATGTATTTTTTAACTGTGAATTTGACATGCAAAATTCCCGATTTAGAATCATGCAGAATGGTTGGCTACTTCGGCTGAGCCCGCAATCGAGAAAAACCGGAAAGTCAAAGAAATGCAAGAAAAGGGTCAGCGTGGAAAAGAATGACAAGAATAGGAAGTCCCTTCTCCTTTGATTGCCACCCTTCTATCTCTGTAAGGTCCCATGTTGGAAGAAGACGAGACAACTCATGGGTTGTTTGGCGGTGGAGAATTCGAGCGCGGGTCACACCCAGGGATAAAGACTTTCAGGAGGTCTGCAGAGACAATGGCAGACAGCTTAGAATGAGGTAAACGGTAGAGCTGAAGCATTTTATGAGCTCTGTAGGACCATTTTCAGTCTACTCCTTATGCGCGCCAAAAATAGTACAAGTCAAAAATAGTACAAGTCGTACGAGTACGACTTGTGAAGTTAAAGCCAGTCCCGTCCCCAGAGCTATCGGTCCTTCCTGTTGCTGACCAGAAGATAAGAAGGCTCTAGGTATAAAATTGGGCTGACTAATGGTCATCAGAAGACGAAGATGGAACTGGATAGGTCATATAATGAGGAAGGACAGAGAGGAGCACTGTGTTACAGCATTGTTGTGGAGGCCTGAGGGAAAGAGAAACATAGGACGACCAAAGACAACATGGAGGAGAATGGTTGAAGATGAAAGACAAGCAGCTGAAATGCATTCATGGGCGACCGTTAGAGCTCTAGCAGCAAATCGAAGTGGAAAGAAAGAAAAACGTTAAAGCCTTATGGCACGGAGAGATATACATGAAGTAAGTATACTAAGTAAGAATACGTGAACAAGGTTTTAAAAGTCGTACTCGGACTCAATCTCATATTCGTAGTCCGATCTAAATTTCCATATTATACCGCCGGCTCGCTCGTGGCCTCAGCACGAATACAACCGCCTCCACCGCCTCCATCCATCGGGAGGCTCCCGGGAGCGATTAGTGGCGGCTGTATTCGTAGGCTAACTTGCTCGCACGTGCGTTTCACTTCTCGCTCAACTAAACAGCCAGTAGTCTAATAGTAACTGATATTTGAGGATTGGATTTTTCTCGGCCCTTTCCTGTGAAGAACGTATCCGAAGTAGAGAGACGCTGGGGATGACTTTGAACTGGACTGTACAATGTGGCGGGACTATACTGTTTGTTGTACTATTCAGGGATGGTAATAAAAACAAACAAACAAAAGAAATCATCATTATCAAGTATCCATTTAGCTCATACTCATACTCATTCTCATACTCATACTCATACTCATACTCATACTCATACTCATACTCATACTCATACTCATACTCATACTCATACTCATACTCATTTTTTCTTTGGACAAATCTGTCCAGCGGGGAAAGGTGCAATGAGGTTAAGGCCCGGTTCAGACGCCGAACTTTTCATGAGCCGAACTTAATTCGAATTTGGACCGACCCAAATTAACAAAAGTACGCCTGTTGATTCAGACGCCGAACTTAATTAGCCGAACTTAATTCAGTTTGAAGAGAAACAAATCGAAAGATCAGCGATTTTCAGGCAAAGATGTCAGAACACGCACCAGTCGTTATAATAATTTATGCATTAGGTTCGGCTCATGAAAAGTTCGGCGTCTGAATCAAAGCCGTTCCAAAGCCGAAATTCCCGGCTGAGCCAGGCGGAAAGAACAGCTGAGCCGTTCCAAATTCAAATAGCCGTTCTTAACTGATTCGGACGCCGAACTTTTCATGTACTTAATTCAAGGTATTAGGTTCGGCTCATGAAAAGTTCGGCGTCTGAACCGGGCCTAACCCTATGTGAAGCACCAACCCGTGAAACAAGGCCAGACCACTACACCGGGAACTCCGTGCCCTGCCCTATTCTTGCCCTATTCTGCCCTATTCGGCATCCCACTATAACCGTACATAACGCTTCAAACTCCCGCTGAGCAATTCTTGTCCATGTTACTGATCAGTGTCATATTAAAATTGGTGAAATAATATTTTATTGAACCACAACAAACATGATCGCATTGACTTTTTACAATTAACAAGCAAAATAACTTATTTAATTACAAAATAAAACAGTCATTGTTGTTATTGCGACAGATGTAATTATTTCTTTAACATCTAGAGCCAACCTTAACAGTTTCGTACTTTCCATTCACTGCGATAAGAAGCGATAAAAAAAAATGATCAAACAAAATCCTACAACAGTGTGTCTCGATCGACTCAACTTTTCACTGGAATCGAGCTAAGCACACTACTTTTAGGTAGTACATGGCATGATTGGTTTTTAATTTGTTTATAATGGCATAGATTTGATTTTCTCTCTTTTTTTTAAATTTTGAGCATAGGCAGTTGTGTTGTGAGATTTTTAGCCAACACACAAACTCGGGGGAAGAACTGAATTTCAGTGGGATGCTTAGCTGAGTGCACTTCAGTAAGAATATTCTGGATATGTGGTAAACGGCTTTCTGGATGTTTCCCTGTAAACGCAGCAAAAGCCAATTAGGACGAGGGATTCTAGAGGTTCGAAAGACAGTTGGACATTACCAAGGTCTACCAAGACATTCTTGATGTCCTGACCTGTGTCGATTTTTTATACAAGTGGGTAAAGGCATTAGTTTCGAAAGAAAGTGGGGAATGAAACACTTTTGTATCAACTGGTTGATAAAGTATTGAAATTTGCCATCGTAGAGAAATTCAGTAGCTGCATTTCGAGCTTTGCCATTTTTGCATGACTGGCCTCAGCTCAGACCTCTGACGAAGTTGGCATAGCGTTTGAACAAATTTACTTATGAATTCAGTTGAACCAAATTTTATTGAGGGGAAAATAGACATATCAATTAGTCTTTTCTACAGAAGGTAAATTAGGTTTCCCTTCAGGAGTATATGCCCGATCATAATAATTTCAATGAGCAATGGCGTTCTTTTCGAAAAATCACCGCAAAATTTATACAAACAGCGCATGGCCGGATAAAGAACTTTTTTTTACTGAACTAATTATGATCGTTCTCAGTACGCGACTTTCAATGTCTTCAGAAATAAATCCTGTGCACAGATGCTTATTATTTATTTCCTTTGCCGAAGGGGTCAGCGCTGACTACAAAAATTGTGATCGTTTTTGGCGTGACTAAGCTTGTTTATATCTATTAAGGTGGGACTTAACCTAAATTTGAATGAAATTTGATAAGGTTTTAAGAAGGGATAGGAGTAAGAAAACGATTTTTGGATCGATACCCACGCAAGAGCACCTCAGGTTGCTTGGTATCCGTCTGTTGTTTGTGATCGTCCGGGTGAGTGTAGTTCTATTAATTATTAACTACAAATTCTATTTTTAAAACTTCACTAAATCTTCAACATTTCTTATTTCTCTAAATTTTACCAATCCTTTGAGAAAAACTATTTCCTCCCAAACATACCCAAAAATCACCCAAAAATTTACAAAACACCCCATAACATAGGTACGTTTATGTTTTAAGCATAGAGATTTTGGATTGCTTGAAACGTGAAACGTGAACGAGATATTTCCATTAAAGCCATGTCAAGTGGCGGAAAAGTGGCGTTTAGGTTAAGTCCCGCCAAGAGAAAATAATTGAAATAACTTTTTTGCAATTAAGATATCCCAGCCAAGGCCCCTAGACTCCCTCTCTGTCCAATTATAATCTCTTGGTCCCCGCCTTAAATGACATGCAAGGATTTCTGTTAAAATATTCCCAGTAAAAGTACTCATTACTTTCTTTCTCAAGTGTACCACTACAACACAGGCGAGTTCTTTTTGACCAAAAATAAAACACCAGCTAATAAAAATAGCATGTATAGCCCGGGGTGGGGGGGGGGGGTACACCCCTATATAAGCTATATAGTGCAGCCCCAAAGGGTATGGTTTTTGAGTCGTTTTGGTCTGAAAAAGGGTATAGATTTTGACCATTATGGTCTGAAATCGGGTATGGTTTGCAAGGGAACCACGAGAGCGGATAAACGTATTTGTCTTTTCAACTCCAAATGAATAAGAGAGAAAGATAAATAACCGAAATATGTCTTTCGGGCTGAATTTTAACAAATATTTTTTTGGCGTTCTCTAACCTAAGCGGTCTGAAAACGGGTATCGATTTTAGAGGCCAGGTCTGAAAACGGGTGTGGAAAATGGCATGTTTTGGTCTGAAATAGGGTCAGGATTTGGAGAACCGGGCAGCACACCCCCACCAACAATTCCGAGGAATAACCCCCCCCCCCCCCGGATGTATAGCAGGCTACAGAAATTACTGTATGATCGTTTTCGCGTCACCTACGCACAGCATGACTTCAAAAGCTTGTTTATAATGACATGCAAAAGGATTTCTGTTAAAATATTAATCCCAGTAAAACTACTCATTCATTTGCTCCTCGAGTGTACTATTACAATGACAGACGACTTCTTATTGACGAAAAAAAAGTCACCAGCTTATAAAAATAGCATGTATAGCAAATAAATTAATTGCCTGGAAATCAGTCCCATATCGATCAGAATTCAATGTAATTTTCTACCACAAAGGTGCTAGTGGATGGAAGATCAACTCGGGAAACTGTCTGTGCGTAGAATCGGGAAAATAAAAATTTACTCCCGCACAATGCACTTCATCTTTCTTCCCGATTCGCTGTGGTAAATCGAGCTCGGCGGGAGAGAAAATGGTGATAAAATGTTTCGCACCTTTCTTGATGAGAACAGGTTCGTTGAAATAAACATCGAATCCCGGCAAACCCTCAGTGCCTCCGTATTCCACGGTGTAGCTCCCTTGTACACAGCTGATACACGTGCGATTGCCGTCTAGTAGCTTTGTAATCACTGCATAAGTGTCGTTCAACTTGCGTCCACTCGAAATGATCCTGACTCCGCATATACAGACTGGTTGATCTGCGATGAAGCTAACACTGTGTGCGCTCTCGTACGGGGCGAAAAGCCGGGGTGGTTCACTCATAAACAAGCGACGACAGCGAAGCGGCTTTATCCCTTGGCGTGGCCGAGTGTAGCGGTTAGGATCACTCTTGATCGGCCGTAGGGGAAAGTCGTGATTTGATTTCCTGAGAGCGCATCTTGGTTTCGTGAGTCCTTGCGTAACTTCCGAACTATTGAGCTCAAGAATTCCAGATTCCAGAACGCGAATGAGTAAATTATTGTCTTCAATGGACGAGACACGAATATGTGAAATTGCACCGCCGAGTACCTGTTTAATGTTTTGACATTTGGGTTCCAAAGAAAGTAATCTGCACTTCGCTTCTGCCCAGGACAACACGCCTTGGCATAATTCGGCTTCATCAATGTCTAAAGTCTCACGCCTTACCAGAGCGTCTAAGATCCTTTCAGAAGTCGCCAGAAAGCTTTTGGAGCGAAGGCATTGCCTGGTTTGCAGATCCACGATGCTCCAGCATCGCTCTTGTAATTCCTCGGTGTCACGGAAACACTCGCACTGTGTCAAAACGTCGAACGCGTTTTCAGCGTTGATTTCGTTCTTCAAGAACTCTGTGCATTCATCCAGCAAGCCAGGTACCATGTACTTTTCAGCTAAGTACATCACGCGAAGAACACTGCCGGCCGTTAAATTGGTTTCGTCGGAATACAAGAACCGTAACAGTTCAAGTAAACTGTTGGAGTCGGCATCCACGAGCTCGACGGAATTGCTTCTCTCCGCTAGGTCCCCGTAAAACATTTTGTAGAAAACAGGGCTTCCAATGGACAACACGTACTTGTGAGCAGGAATTGCTACTTTGTTCTCGGTTTCGCTGTCTTTTACGATGAAATTTACATCGCTCATCAGAGCGTTGTTGAACATTCGTTTGTTCCTCTGTGTCAAGTTCGACGGTTGAGCGTTCGAATCTGGCAAATCATGCATGTTTCACTATCTCTGATCAGAATAAAAATGTTCACTCAGTTCCTTTGATAAAACGAAATGTCTTCACGAGAAGATCAAGCTGGTGGCTGACTGGCTGATCGCCAAGTCGTTGAATTCGAAATGCAACTTCCTTCCTCCCGAGTGCAAACGTAACGACCTTTATTTATACTAGACTTTATTCTAGACCGATCGTGATCAGTGAACGTTGATGTAATCCTTATACGTCACGCAAACTCACTTCAGCATGTAAATACTCAAACGGTATTTTGTCTATTCTGACAGCTGTTTAGACAACTCCTACCTTAAAAACGTGGCTAAAGCGGGCCGCATGGTACAATTCAAGTTCATTATTCATTATCGGGAAATGAATAATAAATGTCTTATGAACTGTGGCATTTATAATTGAGTTAGATACTGGGTGATGGCTTGTCACGCGCGTTTTATACGTGACCAGATCAAAACTCTGCACGCACGAATGCCCAAAATGTATATAAATGCGGCCATGAGGCATCCAAAACGCCTGGATATTAACGCGACTGTGATCTAAAACAAAAGCAAAAGCAAACCCATTTTTCTTTTTAGTATCAAGGGAATCACGGAGGAATCGTGTATTTTCTCATCAATGATCATTTTATATTGATAAGATGGCTCGTGCTTATTTTTAGTAACACGAGGGAATTGATACTTGTCAAAGCTGTCGACTTAATGAATTTTTAAAAGCCCTTCGGTGGGCGATATTTCTGTACATTCCATAACAACTGTGACGTCGTAATAGTTGGCGGCTTTTTGTGCACGCATTCGGTTTTAAGTTTTTGTATTTTAACACAAATAAAAGCGAAAATTACGCACCTCGCAAAGTAAAAGCGTTTTTCAAGATTTTTCGCGTTTTTCAAGATTCTTCGAGTTTTTCAAGATTTATCAGCTTTTTCAAGTTTTTTCGCGTTTTTCAAGATTTTAGCGTTTTTCAAGATTTTTCGCGTTTTTCAAGATTCTTCGAGTTTTTCAAAATTTTTCGAGGTTTTCAAGACTTATCGAGTTTTTCAAGATTTTCGCGTTTTTTAAAGATTTTTCTAGTTTTTCAAGATTTTCACTTTTTCAAGATTTCTCCATTTTTTCAAGATTTGTCACGTTTTTATATTTTTTTTTCAAGATTTAGCGCGTTTTTCACGATTTATCGCATTTTCCAAAATTTATCAGCTTTTTCAAGATTTTTAAGCGATGTTTCAAGATTTCACACACTTTTTTAAGATTTACAAAAGAAACATACAAAATTTAGTGATGATACTCATCGTACACCGCAAAAACAGCATCGCAAATTGTAAAGCATTCCCATATGTGCAATTATCTTTAATAAAAGTCACTCACAAAGTTATTGTTGTCTAATACAAAACAATACAAACAATACAAACCCTGTTACTTCCAGATCAGAGGCTTTGAGACTGGCTGAAATACCGGGGGAGGGGGGGGGGGGTACTTGACTTATATTTGAGGGTTTGACCCTGTTTGGGTAAAATAAGAACTAAAAAAACCTACCGGCATCATGTGTAAGACCAACACCCTCGAATTGATCATGAATACCAACTATATTTAACGACTACCATACCTTGTTTAGAACAGAGTTAGACCTATCCTGTTCTGGGCAAAAATGCCCAAAAACAATACCCTGTCCAGCGGCACGTCCGTTGTATGGGTCCGAGGGAGCACCCCCCAGCCCCCAAGCATTCAATGAAAGCCGCTATCGAGCAGAAGGTTTTTGTGGTTCTGTCGATTTCCCAATATATTACACATTACGTTTGGATTCGTCTTATTTTGAACGTTTTGGGGGAATCTTGGGAGTGAAACTTTTTGAAATTTTCAGACACGAAAGTTACGTGACTTTCACGCCTTCGGGAAATGATCGGATATCAGGATATCAACAAACAACTCTTTTTTTGCCTTTTAGTAGGCACGCAAATGCAATTCCAGATTATTATTTTTACTGAAAACATCAGTTACTATCAGCCGTAGCATCCTTTCTTGGCACAAACAATCGGCACGTTCATACTGCCCGCCATTCGTAAAAAAAATTCCGAGATTCGTAATGGGTTCGAATCTCGTAATGGGTACGGAATTTCAGAATAGTCCGGTGAATTTCGGAATAGTTTGGAAATTTCGGAATTGTTCGAGATTAGTTCAGAGAGATATCCTAATCTCCTCAGTATGCGTCATTGAGCGATTAATTTCATAATTGTCAATCAAACAATCGCCTTATCCTTACTGTTTCACCTTTGTAACTTTGTAACCTTTAAATTTGTTGTATGCACTGGAACAAATATTGCACCGAAATTTTATAATATAGTGGAATCCCGATTTTTCGAAACTTCCGACTATTTGAACCAAAACTCGTTTCCCTTGGATTTGATTTCAGTCAATACCACCTTCGATTTTTCGAACTCCCGATTTTTCGAACCAATTTCCGTTTCCCTTGCATGGTGGTTTGAAAAATCGGGATTCCACTGTAATAACTTTCCTCGGGAGGGTGGGGGGTGGGGTGCCCTTCAGCGGGGGTTGGAAGCATGATGCAACGCACAAGTAACGCGCGAAATGTAAAGAAAGCAAACAAAATGTTTTACGAATTTCGAGGTCTTATTAGATCTTATTACTCTGAGGTCTTTCGTATTTTCGACGTATAACTCTTGCATCATGTTTTCCCCGTACTTACAAAAACCTGTGACGTTTGATTTTTCTTTTACAGTATATATTTAAACGAAAATGCTGCTGGTGTAGGTAGGATCTGGAGAAGATACGAGACCCAACCAGGTCGAAACAGCTGTCCACGGTTGCATTTTGGCTTTCAGTTTAGGCACGTAGTATCAGTCTTGCTTTATACTTTGATTTTACCTTGATTTGAACCACCCGCAAAATGGCGGTCATCCCCGAAATACCCCAAAATTTTGGGCGTAGTTCTTGCTTAAACATAGAGTTATTTGAAGACAAATGCCACAGTAACGTATTTATCTATGTCCTCGTAATTTAAAACAACAATGAACTCCAGTTACTCCAGGGGTTTTTCAAGCTGAATAAAACCGTCTACGTGTGGCCACTTTTCAATGCCGGCTTTAAACTGACGGCGAGCTGATTTAGGGAATTCGCACACGTTAAGGCCCGTTTACACAGGCGATTTTCTGTGCAACTTTTGTCGCACGTGTTGATTCAATTTTTGTCGCGCGCAAGTTGCATCTTCAAATCGCACGTGTAAACGGGCGGCGATTTCAGTACGATTTGGGCGCGATTTGTCGCGCGATGTCGCAGAGGTTTCGAACATGTTTCGAACATGTTCGAAACCTGATGCAACTTGGCGGCAATTTTTGGAAAATCGCAGCAAATATCGCACCCGAATCGCACTGAAATCGCCGCCCGTTTACACATGCGACAAAAGTTGCATTGGACAGCGCGACAAAAATCGCATCAAAAATCGGATGTGTAAACGGGACTTTAGCAGAGTTTAATATGAAAATTCTTTGAGGAATAAAACAAATTTAGCAGGAATTTAGACCGAAGCAAGGTCAAGCAAATGAGTATAAAGAGGGTTTCATTTTATTTCCAAAAGCCGTTTTGAACAAAGGATCGCGGAAAAAATCTTGGTAAATGCTTCAGTATTGAAACTCAAAACAGTACAAATACAGCGCAGCAAAAAATATGCACGCGCTCGTACAAGCTAGCTGTACGCGTCAGCGGTTAGAGTTTTTCCTGGCGTTGACATGAGAACTACCGTGTGAAGGTTAAAACCGTGGATAAAACAAATAGCTATAAAAGGAGAATTTTTTTCTCAAGGGTTTTCATTGTTTTGGAGAACTTTTATGCAGCTTCGCCAAGGTGAACAGCGACACACGGCAACATTTTTCGCGCCTTTTTTCGTTCAATCGTGTGACCAAGTATATTTTTTCTTTACTTCATTTACTTTTTCTTCCTTTTTTTCATTCATAGTGGTTCGTGGTTTGGTTTTCAATTTTTCGTATTGGACATCCCCCACCCCCTCCATGTCTTGGATCTGACGCGGGTTACCGCCAATCTCTCCCGCCAAGGCCTATGCAATACAATGAGCCAATTAGAGAACATAATTTAGACCACGTGGTACGAAAACCACGTGAGGTGGCGCCCTTCGTTCAAAAAAAAGATTTTCATTCAGCTGGAGAAGAGCGACAAACAAGTAACTGTTTTTCAGGAGGGATGATTTCCCTCCATTGGGAGCTCTTTACAGAAAAAAAGCAGATAATTTTAGCAGAACTCCGATTACATCTGCAAAGGATATGTCAAAAGTGGGTAAATAAGGTCAGTTTTTAATTTCTTCACGATGTTTCGCTTTGCTCGCAAATCGCGGGTTTGTACACGGTTGTGACAATCGTGCAAGAAAATTGAGTGTTTTCGTTTGCGAGCTTCTTTGTTTAACAAATTTTCAACAATGAATTATATCCCTTCAGGAGCTTATTACCCCTGATCCCTTAAAATGAAAATGAATTATTTTTGTTTTACAGGCCGTGAAAATTCCAGTGGAAACAAAAAACAACTGAAACAACAATTTGAGCTGATGTTGCGAACACACGTGGCCAACAATTAACACTGCGCGCATGCGCTGTTCCTTCAAGATTCTGGTACATGTAAGTTTTGTTTTTAACTACTTCCAATTCTATGAAATTTAAAAAGCGGGTGTTAATTATTTCAACCTTCAAATTTTAATTTCAAAGTTTTTTGAGATTAGTCCCGAAATATTTCAACGAACATGCAGGATGGTTTTTATATAAAAGTCCGTGCAAACAGACCAATTTCGATATATTAAAATTCATACTTGGCTCCGAGGCTTGGGGGAATAAAATAAAAGAAATGAATAATTCAACGTTGAACCTCGATGTGATTTCATTTGTTTCATTCCCCCCAAGCCTCGGAACCAAGTATGAATTTTAATATATCGAAATTGGTCTATTATGAAGAGTACACAGAGTACGCAATGCTTGTTTTGCAATTTAATAGAGCCTGGTCGCACTACAGTCAAAAACAAAAATCCGCCCGTGCAAAAATCGAGGAAAACAAAAGAAACCGCTCTGGTGGGACACGCTTTTCGTGGAATGTTTTTGTTTTTGTCATTTTGCACGGACTAATTTTTGTTTTTGACTGTAGTCCGACGAACCAAAACAACGAATTATAATTAGTAAATAACAAATAATTCGAATTTTCTTTATAAAATTTTTAAATCGAGGAGAAAAAATTACAAGAAGGGAATTTTCGTGAAAGTTTCCAAAACGCGCCAGTAGTTTCATGAGTAAAATTATTTTTTGTTGCAGAACTATTTTTGTGAAGTAGCTTGCGCTGAATTTGAATATTGCGTTAAAGTTGCGTTTTGATAAACAGCGTTAATGGATCTTTTTGAAGTAAAAGCCACCATTTTGAACATGGTACAAACAGGTCACAAAAAAGTGTTTGTATGGAAAAAACTGAAATTTGATGGCAAATAATTTCTGTCAAATTTATAGCTGAAAATTTATGCCGAGTAACAAACTTGAGACACCAAGTAATATTTTTCTGCTAAAATTAGAGAGATGTACCTGGGCAACAAGACTGTAATCGCGTGTTATTCACACATTTGTCTTAAAACTCTATCAAAATCCGCAGGAAGTTTTCCTGCACGAGACTTTATTAAGGTGGCCCCGAACCTATTTAAAGGCGCGTCGCTGTTACATTTTTGAACCGCGCTTTTTGGCAATAAAGATCTAACCGATTTCTTTATTTTTGACAATCTAAATGAATGTTATTGTTAGCCTCTAAGGCCCGGTTCAAATGTCGAACGTTAAATGTGCCAAACCTAATAATTAGGTTCCACACATGTTAAGTTCGACGTATGAATCAATTAGGAACTGCACTGTTGTATTTGGGTCGACTCTGCCGTTCTATTCGACTAAGCTTGTCGAATAGAACGGCAAAAGATCGACTTTGATTCATACGTCGAACTTCACATGTGCCGAACCTAATGCATAAATTATGTTCACGTATTTTTCAATATAACCGCACTTCTGATTGGCTATTTATTGGTTTTTCGCGCCTTTGCAGACAGAACTCACACCAGCATTCACGTTGTAGATTTTTAGACTAAAACTGGACAGCTTAAATCGGTCTTCTAAAAAGTTGCTTTTCTTAATATCGATAAAGAAATCGTAATGTTTTTTAAAATTTATGGCGTTTCTTTATTTTGTCCAAATATCACGATCACGCTCTCCTCAGCTGTCTCCTTGCCGTAACAGAACACAAAGCACACTAAAATCAAAACATAATTTCCAGGCTTGGTGAATTTTACTTTTTTCGGTTTATTTCCCTATTTTAAGCAGTAAGGATGATATTTCTTTTCGCCACGAATTAGGTTCGGCACATGTAAAGTTCGACCGTCTGAATCAACAGTCGAACTTAATAGTTTGGGTCAACCTAAATAGGTAATAGGTTTGGCACATGTAAAGTTCGACATTTGAACCGGGCCAAAGCCAGCTAAACTTTGGCTAAAAGGCGCCAAGATAGCCAAGAAACAACATACGGGCAACATTTGATGTGGTACGTAACCATAGCTGTCTACTGTCATTCCTGGTTCGGTTACTAAATCAACAGTCCAGTAAGTTTATACAGGTCCTTATATTTTGTCACTAAGTGGTCTGTTCATGAGCTTGAGTCCCCTTTGGTTTGAAGTACGGTACTTGAGTTGGCAGCTTTGTTTCTTTTCAGAAAGGGAACCTACAGTACTGAAAACTGGTAAGGGTTTTCCTCAGATGCTACATTTTGGCATTCAAGATTTTTTGGGAAATAAACTGCTTTCAAGCACCTTATCCTTACTGGTTAGAAGTATCATATTGCAGTGTGGCCTCATTTTTGTTGCATTTACTAAATATTATTTTGTTGTTGTAGTTTTCTTTGATTTCCTGGACAACTTTGCCATCTCTGGTAGCTCTGCAAGTTCCAAAATGTCTCTGCCACAGAACACCCAATGGTTATCTGAGTTACAGCATTTCAAACTTCCAGATAAAAGGTCACAGCAAGCCCATTTTCAGACCAGACTACCTTGGTACGGTTTAGTCCTGCCATGGCGTCTACAACTGCCAAGAATGATGCTTTGTACTGGTCAGTCAAAAGGGGCTGGGAATGGGGAGGTTATAACTAAGAGCTCTGGATGGACCTTACAAAACACACTCTGCACACACATTCGGCTAGAAGTCCTCCGACTTCTCATTCGGTTTAACTTAATTAATTTAATTGTTAGTTAATGGGCGCCTGGGCTGGGATGGTTTCTCCCTTTTCCTTTTCCTTGGGTTTTTATTCGGCTTTTTCTTTCGGATTTTATTCGGCGTTTTTGTTCAGTGTTTATTCGGCTTTTTCTTTCGGACTTTATTCGGCGTTTTCGTTCAGTGTTTATTCGGCGTTTTCTCTCGGATTTTTATTCGGCTTTTTTAACAAGTTTGCGGCTTTTCTTAACATACACTTCAGCACTGATGTCGTTCTCCCGCTTAGTTGCGCTTAAATTTTTTTATTTATTACGTTTCACTTGACAGTCTATAAGCACTGTATTCAGGTGAAGCTACATTTAGTAAGGTTCAACCAGATATTAATTGTAATTAAAATTTAAAAACTCTCTGGTTACTGGTAGATATAGATAGAGTTGATTAAGGACTAAGCACATTTTGCACTGGGCACAATGGGACAATGCACACACCCTAGAGAGTAGAGAGGAGAGTTAACATAACCATGATAAGCTGTTTCAACCATAAGCACTTATCCAATACGTAGAAAATTGATAGTCCTCTATTGTGAAATATTTAAACACTGTCACGCACAAATTATTATGAGAAAGCAGCTGTGAGCTGTATATAAAGAGTTTACAGTACAAATAAATGTTGTTGTTGTGAGCTAAAACACTTGTCAAATTGTCTTCTGTCTACTAAATTAGCAGCAAGGAGCTGTCAGATAAACCACTTATCCAACGTTACCTGAAGAGCATTGTCAGTTCTCAAAATGAACATTCTCAGGCTTCTTTCTGCTTGCCTAACGTTTTTTCTATTAAGCGATAATGGTTGAAGCAGCTATTAAATAAATAATTAGCCACCTGGACTTCATCTTGACGCTGGCTGCGATGAGCATTATGGACCATGACGGAATGACAGCAACCGTCATAAAGGTATGTGGACTTTTATTGTTCTGGTGATTCGATTTCTTGTTCGGCATTCGATCACAATCGGCACAACAGTTTCATTCGGAATCCGGTAATACATGAAAACGTTTGGTATCGACAATAAATCGATAGCAAGCAGTTAATAACTCGGCAGCCTACTGTCTGGGAAACCCTGTGTGTTTCACTTGAATTGTCAAACACTCTTGGTTTCACTGGACACTATTTTTCACATAGGAGCGCATGCCCCCCCATGATAGACTTATGTAGGTCCTGTGGCTTGATTAAGAAGTAGTATACAAACTTTGTAACTAAGGTAAATTAAGGTCAATAAAACTCACAAAACAGCAATGTTGTCAGTGTGTTTTTATTCTAAAATATGAGCAACAGTAATATTAAAAAAAACTAACAAATGGTTTATTTTCAGCAACATCCAACATTCGAATTGCCTCTTTTATTATTTGGGGGGGGGGGGGGGGGGGGGGTAATAACTTATTGATCACACAAAATAAATTGTAACAAAGTTATACACACTGAAATAAACTTTGAAAAACACACAGTTGTCATTGTCCTATCTTCTATTATTAATGGTACTATTTTATTTAAGAAATCTATTTTTTAGGAGTAATTACTGTTAATAAAATGGATTGTAAATGAATTAAGTGCATTGAAATAAAAAAAAAAAAAACAAAAATACATGGTTGTCATTGTGCTTTTATCTACAATTATAGCACTAACATCTTTGTTTCAGGAACTCTTTGTTTTAAGCGACAAGGTTGATGCAAGCATTTGACAAACAAGTCCCTGGCTATGCTATCTGCAAACATTTGAGATAGCTGTAGATTTAACCTATTGTAACTACATGTAAGTTGTATTACAAACAATAAAATAAATGGACAAAATGAAACAAAAGATTACCAAAACAGAGATGGAAATGAACCTGCAGGAAGCGTACATGTAAGTATGACATAACAAAAACAAAAACTGACACTCATAATGGAAAATCAATCCAAATTAATAGTGAAAAGTGTCAAAGATGGCAAATCAATAATAATATTTATTTTGCTGCCTTATTCTAAATGGATAGGAAAATCTCTCACTCAACACTTAGAATTATTTAAGCTACGCTTTGCTGACCAAATTGATAGTGACGAGTGTCACTCAACAGTCAGGATTATTTGTGCTGTTATGCACCAAATTGATAGTGATGACTGTCACTCAAAAGTCAGCATCATTTGTACTGTGATGCTCCAAATTGGCATAGTGACTAGTGTTGCTCAAGAATCAGGATTATTTTGTACTGTGATGCTCCAAATTGATAGTGACCAGTGTCACTCAAGAGACAGGATTATTTGTGCTGTGATGCTCCAAATTGACAGTGACTAGTGTCACTCAAGAGACGTGATTATTTGTGCTGCGATGCTCCAAATTGATAGTGGCTAGTGTCGCTCAAGAGTCAGGATTGTTTGTCCTGTGATGCTTCAAATTGATAGTGACTAGTCTCCCTCAAGATTCAGGATTGTTTGTCCTGTGCCTTGATGCTTCAAACTGATAGTGACTATTGTCACTCTAGATTCAGGATTATTTGTGCTGTGATGCTCCAAATTGATAGTGACTAGTGTCACTCTAGATTCAAGATTGTTTGTCCTGTGATGCTTCAAATTGATAGTGACTATTGTCACTCTAGAATCAAGATTATTTGTACTGTCGTGCTCCAAATTAATAGTGACAAGTGTCACTCAAGAGTCAGGATTCTTTGTACTGTGATGTTCCAAATTGATATTGACTGGCATCACTCAAGAGTCAGGATTGTTTGTCCTGTGATCATGCTCCAAATTGATAGTGACTAGTGTCACTCAAGAGTTGGGATTGTTTTGTACTGTGATGCTCCAAATTGATAGTGACTAGTGTCACTCAAGAGTCAGGATTATTTTGTACTGTGATGCTCCAAATTGATAATGACTAGTGTTACTCAAGAGTCAGGATAGTTTCACATGTGATGCTCCAAATTGATAGGTGACTAGTGTCACCCAAGAGTTAGGATTATTTTGTACTGCGATGCTCCAAATTGATAGTGACTAGTATCACTTAAGAGACAGGATTATTTGTGCTGTGATGCTCCAAATTGATAGTGACTAGTGTCACTCAAACGTCAGGATCATTTGTACTGTGATGCTCCAAATTGGCCTAGTGACTAGTGTCACTCAGGAATCACGATTATTTTATACTGGTGATGCTGATGATGATAGTGGCTAGTGTCACTGATCACGAGTCAATTGTTTGTGCTTTGATGCTCCAAATTGATAGTGACCAGTGTCACTCAAGAGACAGGATTATTTGTGCTGTGATGCTCCAAATTGATAGTGACCAGTGTCACTCAAGAGACGGGATTATTTGTGCTGCGATGCTCCAAATTCATAGTGGCTAGTGTCACTCAAGAGACAGGATTATTTGTAGTCAGTTAGGATTGTTTGTCCTGTGATGCTCCAAATTGATAGTGACTAGTGTCACTCAAGAGTTAGGTTGTTTGTCCTGTGATGCTCCAAATTAATAGTGACTAGCATCACTCAAGAGATAAGATTATTTGTCCTGTGATGCTCCAAATTGAGAGAGTGACTAGTTTCACTGATCAAGAGTCAATTGTTTGTGCTGTGATGCTCCAAATTGATAGTGACTAGTGTCACTCAAGAGACGTGATTATTTGTGCTGCGATGCTACAAATTGATAGTGGCTAGTGTCGCTCAAGAGACAGGATTATTAAGTGTGATGCTCCAAATTGATAGTGACTACTGTCACACAAGATTCGGGATTATTTGTACTGATACTCCAAATTGATAGTGACTAGTATCACTTAAGAGACAGGATTATTTGTGCTGTGATGCTCCAAATTGATAGTGACTAGTGTCACTCAAACATCAGGATCATTTGTACTGTGATGCTCCAAATTGGCCTAGTGACTAGTGTCACTCAGGAATCACGATTATTTTGTACTGGTGATGCTGATGATGATAGTGGCTAGTGTCACTGATCACGAGTCAATTGTTTGTGCTTTGATGCTCCAAATTGATAGTGACCAGTGTCACTCAAGAGACAGGATTATTTGTGCTGTGATGCTCCAAATTGATAGTGACTAGTGTCACTCAAGAGACGGGATTATTTGTGCTGCGATGCTCCAAATTCATAGTGGCTAGTGTCACTCAAGAGACAGGATTATTTGTAGTCAGTTAGGATTGTTTGTCCTGTGATTGTTTGTCCTGTGATTGTTTGTCCTGTGATGCTCCAAATTGATAGTGACTAGTGTCACTCAAGAGTTAGGATTGTTTGTCCTGTGATGCTCCAAATTAATAGTGACTAGCATCACTCAAGAGATAAGATTATTTGTCCTGTGATGCTCCAAATTGAGAGTGACTAGTGTCACTGATCAAGAGTCAATTGTTTGTGCTGTGATGCTCCAAATTGATAGTGACCAGTGTCACTCAAGAGACAGGATTATTTGTGCTGTGATGCTCCAAATTGATAGTGACTAGTGTCACTCAAGAGATGTGATTATTTGTGCTGCGATGCTACAAATTGATAGTGGCTAGTGTCGCTCAAGAGACAGGATTATTTGTAGTGTGATGCTCCAAATTGATAGTGACTACTGTCACACAAGATTCGGGATTATTTGTAGTGATACTCCAAATTGATAGTGACTAGTGTCACTCAAGAGTCAGGATTGTTTGTCCTGTGATGCTCCAAATTGAAAGTGACTAGTGTCACTCAAGAATCAGGATTATTTTGAACTGTGATGCTCCACATTGATAGTGGCCAGTGGCACTGATCACGAGTCAATTGTTTGTGCTGTGATGCTCCAAATTGATGGTGACGTCAGTGTTATGCAACAGACAGGATTATTTTGTACTGTGATGCTCCAAATTGATAGGTGACTACCATCACTCAAGATTCAGGATTATTTGTACTGTGATGCTCCAAATTGATAGTGACTAGTGTCACTCAAGAGTTGGGATTATTTGTGCTGTGATGCTCCAAATTGGTAGTGACTAGTGTCACTCTAGATTCAGGATTGTTTGTCCTGTGATGCTCCAAATTGATAGTGAGTAGTGTCACTCTAGATTCAGGATTATTTGTGCTGTGATGCTCCAAATTGATGGTGACTAGCATCACTCAACAGTAGGATTGTTTGTCCTGTGATGCTCCAAAATTGATAGTGACTAGCATCACTCAAGAGCCAGGATTGTTTGTCCTGTGATGCTCCAAATTGATAGTGACTAGTGTCACTTAAGAGATGGGATTATTTGTGCTGCAATGTTCCAAATTGAGAGTGACTAGTGTCACTCAAGAGTCAGGATTGTTTGTCCTGTGATGCTCCAAATTGATAGTGACTAGTGTCACTCAACAGTCAGGATTATTTGTGCTGTGATGCTCCAAATTGGTAGTGACTAGTGTCACTCAAGGTTCAGGATTATTTGTACTGTGATGCTCCAAATTGGCCTACTCACATGACTAGTGTCACTCAAGAGTCAGGATTATTTGTGCTGTGATGGTCCACATTGATAGTGACTAGTGTCACTCTAGAGTCGGGATTATTTTGTACTGTGATGCTCCAAATTGGCCTGGTGACTAGTGTCACTCAAGAGTCAGGATTATTTGTGCTGTAATGCTTCAAATTAATACTGACTAGTGTCACTCAAGAGTCAGAATTATTATTTTGTACTGTGATGCTCCAAATTGGCTTAGTGACTAGTGTCATTCAAGGTTCAGGATTATTTGTGCTGTGATGCTTCAAATTGGCCTACTCATGTGACTAGTGTCACTCAAAGGTCAGGATTATTAGTGCTGTGATGCTCCAAATTGGCCTACTTATGTGACTAGTGTCACTCAAAGGTCAGGATTATTTGTACTGTGATGCTCCAAATTGATAGTGATTAGTGTCACGCAAGAGTCAGGATTATTTGTGCTGTGATGCTCGAAATTGGTAGTGACTAGTGTCACTCAAGAGTCGGGATTATTTGTACTGTGATGCTCCAAATTGGTAGTGACTAGTGTCACTCAAGAATCGGGATTATTTGTGCTGTGATGCTCCAAATAATTGATAGTGACTAGTGTTACTCAAGATTCAGGATTATTTGTACTGTGTTGCACCAAATTGACCTACTCACGTGACTAGTGTCACTCAAGAGTCAGGATTATTTGTACTGTGATGCTCCAAATTAGTAGTGACTAGTGTCACTCAACAGTCGGGATTATTTGTGCTGTGATGCTCCAAACTGGCCTAGTGACTAGTGTCACTCAAGAGTCTGGATTATTTTTGTACTGTGATGCTCCAAATTGGCCTACAGCGGTAGTTGACTAGTGTCACTCAAGAGTCAGGATTTTTTATACTGTGATGCTCCAAATTGATAGCTGAGACTAGCATCACTCAAGAGTTAGGAATGTTTGTCCTGTGATGCTCCAAATTGATAGTGACTAGTGTCACTCTAGATTCAGGATTATTTGTGCTGTGATGCTCGAACTTAATAGTGACTAGTGTCACTCAAGAGTCAGGATTATTTGTACTGTGATGCTCCAAATTGGCCTAGGGACTAGTGTTACTCAAGGTACAGGATTATTTGTACTGTGTTGCACCAAATTGGCTACTCACAAGACCAGTGTCACTCAAGAGTCTGGATTATTTGTACTGTGATGCTCCAAACTAATAGTGACTAGTGTCACTCAAGAGTCAGGATTATTTGTACTGTGATGCTCCAAATTGGCCTAGTGACTGGTGTCACTCAAGGTTCAGGATTATTATTATTATTATTATTATTATTATTATTATTATTATTATTATTATTATTATTATTATTATTATTATTACTGTGTTGCACCAAATTGGCCTACTCACATGACTATTGTCACTCAAAGGTCAGGATTATTTGTGTTGTGATGATCCAAATTGATAGTGACTAGTGTCACTCTAGATTCAGGATTGTTTTGTACTGTGATGCTCCAAATTGGTAGTGACTAGTGTCACTCTAGATTCAGGATTATTTGTGCTATGGACTCCAAATTGGTAGGGACTAGTGTCACTCAAGATTCACGATTATTTGTGCTGTGATGCTCCAAATTGGTAGTGACAGGTGTCACTCTAGATTCAGGATTACTTGTGCTTTGATGCTCCAAATTGATAGTGACTAGTGTCACTCAAGAGAGTCAGGATTATTTGTACTGTGATGCTCCAAATTGGTAGTGACAAGTGTCACTCTAGATTCAGGATTATTTGTGCTGTGATGCTCCAAATTGATAGTGACTAGTGTCACTCTAGATTCAGGTCTGGATTATTTGTACTGTGATGCTCCAAATTGGCCTAGTGACTGGTGTCACTCAAGGTTCAGGATTATTTGAACTGTTTTGCACCAAATTGGCCTACTCATGACTAGTGTCACTCAAGAGTCAGGATTATTTGTGCTGTGATGGTCCAAATTGATAGTGACTAGTGTCACTCTAGATTCAGGATTGTTTTGTTCTGTCATGCTCCAAATTGGCCCAGTGACTAGTGTCACTCAAAAGTCAGGATTATTTGTGCTGTGATGCTCCAAATTGGCCCAGTGACTAGTGTCACTCAAGAGTCGGGATTATTTGTCCTGTGATCATGCTCCAAATTGATAGTGACTAGTGTCACTCAAGAGTCGGGATTATTTCTCCTGTGATGCTCCAGATGATAGTGATGAGTGTCACTCAAGAGTTAGGCTTATTTGTACTGTGATGCTCCAAATAGGCCTAGTGACTAGTGTCACTCAAGAGTCGGGATTATTTGTCCTGTGATGCTCCAAATGATAGAGACTAGATGGATCAAGAATCAGGATTATTTGTGCTAAATTGATAGTGACTAGTGTCACTCTAGATTCAGGATTATTTGTACTGTGATGCTCCAAATAATTATTGATAGTGACTAGTGTCACTCAAGAGTTAGGATTATTTGTACTGTGATCCTCCAAATTGATAGTGACTAGTGTCACTCAAGAGTCGCGATTATTTTGTACTGTGATGCTCCAAATTGGCCTAGTGACTAGTGTCACTCAAGAGTCAGGAATACTTTCACTGTGATGTTCCAAATTGATAGTGACTATTGTCACTCAAGAGTCTGGATTATTTGTACTGTGATGCTCCAAATTGGCCTAGTGACGAGTGTCACTCTAGATTTAGGATTATTTGTACTGTGATGCTCCAAATTGATAGTGACTAGTGTTGAGTTATTTAACGAGAGAGCAAGAAACGTGTTTGAGACTAACGGCCATGTTTTATTCTCCTCCTACTCTGAGTGCGCATGCGTGAGAAATCACTGATGCGTTACAAGTACTAACAAGTTCCAAAGTTCAATATTGCATAACACAACATCTCCCTTTTTGTAAAGTGAGCAATGTTCAATCATTCAAATGTTTAAATGTTCAATCAAATGTTCAATCAAATGTTCAAATGTTCAATCAAATGTTCAAATGTTCAATCAAATGTTCAAATGTTCAATCAAATGTTCAAATGTTCAATCAAATCCAAGGCTCTCTCTCAACTTCAGAGAGGGTCTGATAAGTCTCTTTGGTCTTGAGGAAATGCAAGGTGATGGGAGAGGTTTTACAGGAGTTGGCATCTTGTCTTGGTACTGCTGCTCAGCGGTGCGGAGTGGTTCTGACTTGTCTGAAGGTATTGGGACGAGATGGGAACGATTTCGTCTGACGGTGCCTTTCTCTGTCTCGATTATGTAGGATCTAGGTGTTTCTGCTGCTTCTGTGACTGTACCAGTAGCGTTTTCATTTTTGATGTGCACAGGGATACCAGGTTGAAGTGGTTTCAATGCAACAGCATTGTGTCGCTGATTAAAGTTGAGCCTCTGCCTTTCTTTACTTTCTGCCTCTCTTTCACGCAGCTTTTCAATATCAGGCCAACTTGGGTTGAGATTAGTGTGAAAGGTCGGAATGGTGTTTCGAAGTTTCCGTCCCATGAGTAGCTCTGATGGTGAATACCCACAAGCTAATGGGGTAGATCTGTATGCTAGCAGTCCCTTGGTCGGATCTTTCTCTTTCTTTAGGAGTGACTTGGTGGTTTTCACGGCACGCTCCACCTCACCATTGGACTGCGGAAAGCGAGGGCTGCTTGTTGTATGTTTGAAACCCCATTCTTTTGCAAAATGAGTGAATTCAGCCGATGCGTACTGTGGCCCATTGTCGCTTCTTACTTCCTCTGGGATGCCATGTCTTGCAAAGATCGCCTTTAGTGCTCTGATAACTTCATGAGATTTTGTGGTCTTCTGCATCGCAGCTACTTCTATATAGCGTGAAAAATAGTCCACAACTATCAGGTAATTCAGGTTATCGAGTTCAAATAAGTCGGTTGCGATCACTTGCCATGGACGTTCAGGGAAGGGTGTCGGAATGAGTGGCTCTGCCCTTTGTTGTCGATGTTTTGCACAGACTTTGCAATTCTCGACCATGTCCTGGACTTCGCGGCTGAGACCAGGCCACCAGATTGATGTCTTGGTGCGTTCTCTGCACTTGGCTATGCCCTGGTGTCCTTCATGCACCTTGTCCAGAACTTGTAGTCTCATAGATGAGGGCACCACGATTCGCGATGACATCAGCAGTATTCCATGGACTACACTGATGTCTCCTCTCAGTGTCCAATAGGGCTTTATTGGGTCACTGAGGTTGAACTTGTCTGGCCAACCTTCCACGCAGTACTTCTTTATTTGTTTGCAGACAGGGTCTTGATCCTGGGCATCTTTGATCTCCATTAGTTTCACGTCTGACACTGGTAGAGAATCCAGGATGCTGTCAACATAGATGTTCATTTCTTCTTCTGGAATGGTTGCCTGTATGTCTGGGTTATCCACTTGCATTCTGGATAATGCATCTGCAATATACAGTTCCTTTCCAGGTACATGATTCACCTCTTTAAAATGAAACCGCATGAGGCGCATTCTTAGTCGCTGTACTCTAGGTGGGACTTCGTCTAAGGTACGCGTAGTGAGAAGTGGGACCAGTGGCTTATGGTCTGTTTCTACGATAATGGATTTCCCCACTATGTAGTCGCTACACCGCTCACATGCCCAGGTTACGGCTAAAGCCTCTTTCTCTATTTGCGCATATCTGCATTCCACTTGGGTGAGTGCTCTGGATATGAATACAACAGGTCTCCAGGTCTGGTCATCTTGCTTCTGTAGGAGTACTCCTCCCAATCCAAATGATGACGCATCTGCTGAGATTTTGGTCTCTCTGTTGGGATCATAGAGAGCAAGCACTGGTGCTGTAGTCAGGCTAGACTTGATTTCGTTGAATGCTTTTTGTTGGGGTGGTCCCCAGACCCACTGTCGGTCCTTTTGCATCAGGTCTCGAATAGGCTTTGTTTTATCAGCTAAGTGCTCGGCAAACTTGCTCAAGTGGTTCACCATCCCTAGGAATACACGGACCTCGTGGACATTCTTGGGTGCTGACAGGTTTACCACTGCTGCGACTTTCTCAGGGTCCACTTCAATGCCATCTGCACTTACTACGTTACCCAGGAACTTGATCTTGGGGACGCTGAAGGTACACTTGTCTAGGTTAAGTGTAACACCTGCTGCTGATAGCCGTTCCAATACTTCCTTTAGTCTGCTGTCATGTAGCTCTTGGGTGTTAGCATGGACTAGGACGTCGTCAATGTTGCATTCAACTCCTTCAAGTCCCTCAAGAATCCTGCTCATGCATTTCTGAAACTTTTCGGAGCCTGAACTTATTCCATAGGGCAGCACGTTGAAGCAATAACGACCCCAAGGTGTGATGAACGTTGTGAGTGGTTTTGAACTTTCTGACAACTTTATTTGCCAAAATCCTGAGTTCGCATCTAGCTTTGTGAAGTACTTCGCCCCTGCAAGCTTTCCCAGGGTGACATCCACAGACGGGAGTGGGTGGTTCTCACGTTGAACATACTCGTTGAGCTTTGTCAGGTCTACACACACTCTGATTTTACCATTAGGCTTGGGAGTCACTACCATTGGGGCACACCAATCTGTAGGGTGGTCCACTGGCGATATCACTCCGCTCTTCAACATTCTTGTAATTTCATTCTTGGTTTCCTTGTAGAGTGGCATAGGTACCTTTCTTGGGACTGTAAGTGCAAAAGGTTTCACTTCATCTTTTAACTTGATCGTGTACACTTCTTTCATCACTCCAAGCCCTGTGAACAGCTTTGGATAGTCACGGACTATGTTTGCTTTGTAGTTGTCGTTGGTCAGTTCACAGACTCTGTTGATAAGGTTTAGGTTTTCTGCGGCAACTCTGCCGAGAAGTGGTCGTGCTAGGCCTTCTACAACATAGATGTTTTCCTTTATGGAGTTCAGGTTGTTGGTAAGGGTAGCTGTAAACTTCCCCTTACAGTTCAACTTGTATTTGCATGGACCCAAGAGGACTTTGTCTGTAGGTTGCAGCTTTCTCTGAAGATCTAAGTTGAGGAAAGTATCATGTGGAACTACTGTGACATCGGCACCACTGTCCAGCTTGAACGTTACTGGCTTCTTGTCTACGAAGACTGTGGTTGTCCACGGTGACGTTGCAGTGTTACTTTGAACTTCATGTAGATCCACTATTTCTCCCAGGAAGAAAGACTCTTCTTCTCCAGCTTCTACTTCTGATATTTTTCCTTCAGGTTTCGAACTTCTACAAGCTTGCCCCCAATGTCCTATTTTTAGACACTTGTTGCACTTGGAAGCACGTGCTGGGCAGTTCTTCTTCGAGTGAAAACTTCCGAGACACCTTGGGCATTTTGACTGATG
Source organism: Cladopsammia gracilis (assembly GCA_022457155.1). NCBI lineage: Eukaryota > Metazoa > Cnidaria > Anthozoa > Scleractinia > Dendrophylliidae > Cladopsammia > Cladopsammia gracilis. Next base: position 420,378 of record JAJGOT010000104.1, on the reverse strand, counting down.
TTTCTTCTGAGTTGCACCAGGAGGAATTTTCGGTTTCGGGTGTACCTCTTTCTTCTTCCAAAATTTTCCTTTCGCGATGCTGTCGACTTCCGTTTGTTTAGATTTGAAGCCTCCATCCAGAATGCTTTGTTGTTGTTTCACCGTCTCTCTTTGCCGCGCCAAATTCATAGCTTTTTCCAGGGTCAACTTCGGGTCGAGTTGAAGCTTTTCTGAGAGCTCACGGTTTTGTAGTCCTACGACGATTCGGTCCCGAATCAGTTCGTCTTTTAGCGTTCCGAAATTGCAGTATCTTGCGAGGCCATACAGGTCGGTGATGAAACTATCCACTGATTCGCCCTCTCGCTGGTTTCGTGAATTAAATTTCGCTCTTTCGAAGATGACATTTCTTTTCACGATGAAATGAGTTTCAAATTTTTCTTTTACCTCTTCGTAATTCTTTTCTTGTTCCGTTGTTAGTTCGAATGAGATAAACACATCATCTGCTTGCTCGCCCATCGTGTAGATTAAAGTGTTTACCTGGTTTTCGCCGCTTCGTTTATCCAGTCCCGTTGCTTTTCGAAATCTTTCGAATCTCTGTATCCATTTAGGCCAGTCCTCCGGCTTGAATGAAAATTTTTCCGGCGGTGACACTTGGAAGTTTGCAACTGGTCGAATAATTGGCTCGACTGATGGTGGTTGTTCTACAGGCGGAATTGAATTCTGTACGGCACCTGTGACCACGCTGGGAGAATCCTCGTGCTCGTTGTTTGGCATGTCTTCGATTTGTTTGGCTATCTTTGCTCGTCGCTTTTACTCGTTTATCTTCTCACGTTTCCTATACACTTTCGGTAGAATAACGTGGAAATTTTGCGAAGGTTCTAGGCTTAAAATAATCCCGAATCTGACACCATGTTGAGTTATTTAACGAGAGAGCAAGAAACGTGTTTGAGACTAACGGCCATGTTTTATTCTCCTCCTACTCTGAGTGCGCATGCGTGAGAAATCACTGATGCGTTACAAGTACTAACAAGTTCCAAAGTTCAATATTGCATAACACAACAACTAGTGTCACTCAAGAGTCATGATTATTTTGTACTGTGATGCTCCAAATTGGCCTAGTGACTAGTGTCACTCATGCGTCAGGATTATTTGTGTTGTGATGCTCCAAATTGATAGTGGCTAGCATCACACAAGATTCAGAATTATTTTTACTGTGATGCTACAAATTGATAGTGACTAATGTCACTCAAAAGTCAGGATTATTTGTACTGTGATACTCAAAATTGATAGTGACTAGTGTCACTCAAGAGTCAGGATTATTTTGTACTGTGATGCTCCAAATTGGCCCAGCAGCTAGTGTCATTCAAGAGTCAGGATTATTTGTTCTGTGATGCTCCAAATTGGCCTAGTGACTAGTGTCACTCAAGAGTCTGGAATATTTGCGCACTGTGATGTTCCAGTGTGATGCGCCATTATTTAAACTTGAAAAACATTTTTGTCACCTGAGGGAGATCAGCCTCCAGAGGTCAAAGTGTATGGAGTATTCCACGTTGAAAGGATATGATATCAAAGTTCCACCAGCTAGCTGCTGAGAAGAAATAGGCACCTGTATGCAGAGTACTTGCAGAGCAGAAGTATCGTTTGGGATCAACCTGTGAGGAAGTAATCCTGGATTAATTCAAATGAGAATGCAGGAAGCTTGGTAAGATTTTTATTTGTATTGTTGGACACAAAATTGCAGGTTTTAAGGCTTCTGAAGGCAACCCAAGAAAAACACAAGTACACTTACAGCTTGTTAAAGCTACATATGTATAATCTAATTATGGTGATTATCATTATTCTACTGATACTTCTAATCCATTAGTTATTGTTGCAATTTTGGGGGGATAAAAACAATGCATTGCGATATCCTAGATTTTGATTTTACAAAATAAGTTTGTGCAACTTATTTAACAATAATGACAGAAGTAACCTTATTAGACTGACCGGACAAAAAAGCTGAACTAAAATTGCTAAATAAATACCAATTGAAGGGTTCCCTATGGTGTGACCATTCAAATGAAACCTCTTTGGCAGTACTTTTGCATGGTACCATTTGTTTTTTGAATTGACTTTTGGCACTCTTGGGAGTGAATGGTTAATTCTCCTGACCTCTCTGATTGATTAAGAATTGAAGGGGTGCACCAAATAAGGTCTTAAGTGACTTGATGTAACATCAAATTTTCCGTGTTTCACAGGGGAATACAAGGCAATTTGGAATGAGAATTAAGCAGTTTATCAGAAGTCACTGAGGGCTTTTTGCCAGGCACCCTTTCACCCCTTTTATTATCAATTGTCAATTATCACTAATTCAATTATCAATATATCAAGTAATAATATACATGAAAAAATTACTCGATTCTGATTGGCTAAGAGCAGTGCAGTTCAAGTGTAACACCAGTGCAAAACGTGTAACACCGGTGCAAAAAGTGTAACACCAGTGCAAATTACAAATCGAAAAAAAATTTTTTTTCTTTTCTTTTGCCAAAAAAAGAAGAAAAAAAATTTCGAAAAAAAAAATTTTGCAAAAAGAAAAAAAAATTTTCAAACAAAAATGGATGCAAATTTTTTCATGTATAATTATTAATAAGTAATCATACGGTTTTCTCGTTCAATTTGGGATTAATTTGCACTTGTGACTTTTTCAAAAAGCTCAAATTGCACTCGCCGAAGCGCGAAGCGGCTCGTGCAATTTTGAGCTTTTTGAAAAACTCACTCGTGCAAATTAATCCCAAATTGAACTCGAAACCGTATGATTACCTATACTAATTCAATTATCAATTATTGATATTACAAGGAGAAATTTGATGCTGATCACTACATTGAGACTTATAGGATTTAACCTGCACTTAAAGGCCTGAATAGTAGTTGTGTAATCTCTTTCTACTTTCTTTACTGTTTTTAATTTATTATTTTAATCTACTATTTATTGTAATCTAACCTGCTGTAACCTGAACCCTCGTAATAAGCCTAACTAAAATATACCTACCCGCCTAGACTAGTTTTTATCTCGTTAAAGCGCATGCGCGCAAAACGAGATATAGGAGTCACTAGAATATAGGGACAAAAGTTGTTAACAAATTTTTGTGGACTTTTGTCTGGGGGGGTTAGTTGTTTCTTCTTTATAGAAGCTATATTAGGGCATTGAGGATATGGTTGGTTAAACCGGTTAGGATTTCAAGAAGGGCGTCACATACTGCTCCTAAAATTTTTGGGGAGCACCCCCGGACCTATTGTTAATTTCCCTTGGGTATCGGGATGTCAAAACGTGTGAAGAACTTGTCATATCTCACATTACGTTACCGCAAAGGTATTAAGTTCTTCTTAAGTTTCGATATCTCACGTTACCTATCAGTTTCAATCATTTTTTTTTTTTTTTGGCAAATGCAGTTTGAGAATTTCACGGTGTATTTTTACGAATGGAGACGTTTTAAGAAAGTTAAATGGGACGGGAAAGTTTGTGTTTTAATATGAGCGATGTGGCAAAGCAAAATTGCGTTTGTTCTATTTTGATTCATTGCTATTACGTTTGATTATGCAATAGTATGGGAAAGACGTCATAGTTTTGTTAATTTAGCTACCGTGCACAAGGATATTTTGCGGGTCGTGGAGACAGCTAAAATTTCTGCTGGAAGGAAATGTTTGCGGATTTCTGGTGAAGTATAAATAAAATCCAAGGCATCGGTATTAAACTGCAATTTTACTTCCTGACCGGAGGTTGTATAGTTCCCATAGTTATGGTTGCTGTTCTGGCGCCAATATGAACATAAACAACGAGAAAACTAGTGAGTGAATTATTGTACCTTGTTGTAAAAACGTATCAGTATTATGATAACAGTCTCTGGTTCTTTTGAGGACGTGTCTGGAGTTGAATCGGGAATAGAAATGACTGTTGTGCCGGTCGTCTAGGAGTTCACTGTTATGAGAGTTATGAGTTATGAGAGTTCACCGTTCTGTAAAACGAGGACCGGATGGCGGCGGATGGCGGATGGCGGACGGCGGATAATAAAATGCGGATAACAAAATGCGGATGATAAAATGCGGATGAAAAAAAAAAACAGAAAAATAATTCCTTACGATTTTTACCAAAAAAAAAAACAAAAAACAAAGAAAGAAAAGAAGCAGAAATAACTTTAAAATGGCACGAAACAAAAACACGAAACAGTAACTTTATTGTCCAAACTGTCTTCAAGTTCCACTTCATGCCTCACTCAACCCTAGTTGGAAAATATATGAATGTTGCGTTTCGAGCCCTTCCCCTAAGTTTGACCGATTGTGCAGTTTGCACGTGTTTGAGGATGGAGTCCGACGAGTGTGACGATTACGGGCTTTTAAAATCTGTGTTTAGGAAACGGTAAGTTAGTAGAGTTCTTAAATGCGATTTAACTTCACCTGTTACTTTGCTTCACAAACAATCTTTGCTGACTTTTTATTCGTGTTTGTATCTGGTTCGTTGAAGAGTCAGGAAGGTGATGCAGTTGAGTGTTTTTATCATAGATATGTTAAAAGGGTTAATTACTACACTAGTTTCCGTTATGGATATCTTTGGAATGCATGTATTCAGATAAGACCTTTTTGAGTGTTCCACTGTCACGATCATTCATTCCTGTGTTATCCTTTGTGAAAGCAAGAGCAACAATTCCGACCGCCATTACTGTGTCCGATCCAGAACAGTTGGCATGTGATGCTTGTCTTGATGCTTGTGGTGCAGTGTGTTTTGGGGAATTCTTCCATGCCAAGTTTCCTCCTTTTATTGCTAGTCAATATTTGAACATTAACCAGCTCGAACTGCTTACAATCAGGTCAGCGTATACGCACTGAACAATCAACGTTCAACGAACGCCTTCATGCAGCGTTGTCTACGTGAAATTTGGTTGTTGCTGTCTCTTAACAATATCCGTTTATCTGCGCGTTACATTAGCGGGAAGTCATAGTCTAACGTTTTAGCGGATGCGTTGAGTCGTTCTCACTTAGACTCCTCGTATACTCAGACTATTTGCAGCATGCCGTAGCTACCTTGAACCTTACCCAAGTATTTCCTAGCGACTCTATGTTCGTTTTTAATGTATATTAAGTAGCTACTTCCATTTATTTTCATAGATCCTTATTAAGTTTATTGATTTTTCTTTCTTTCAATCTGTTTTTCAATTTTATCTCGCAGATCACATCGACGCTTTGCAGCAGTATTTAGGAACTATCCAGGTCCATGCTTTTTGCGACTCCACAAAGCGCTCTATGAGATGCTATATATGCGAACATATTTATTGTTTTGCCAATATTTCGATTTCTTGCCTTTTCCAGTTTCCAAATCCGTTTATTTGCTTTATTTAGTTTTTTTTTTGTCACGTTCTTTAACGTCATACCGTTCGATCGTTAATTATTTGAGCGTTATTTCACATATTAACCGCTCGTGTGGTGCCAGTTTTGCCTTTCTTCACGATTTAATATGACGTTTATCTTGCCAAACGAGCGGTGCGTCGGATCTTGGGTGATTGTGTCGCACGAAAAGAACCGATCACTGTTGAGATCCTTTTACAATTGTCCCGTCTTTTCGATTTAAATAATCATTTGCACGTCTGCATGCGTGCTTTATTTTTAGTAGCCTTCTTTTCTTTTTTACGTATCTCTAATTTAGTACCGTATAAGTTGTCTGAAATTGGCGATTTCCAGGCGTGTTTTTTGACACTATCTAGCATGACTTTCACACCGCAAGGGGTTTTGTTGCGCATCACGCGCACTAAGACACTCCAGTTTCGGGAGCGGGTTTTAGAAATTCCCTTGCCGTTTATTCCCGGTTCGCCCCTTTGTCCTGTCACCGCGCTTAGGCAGTATTTAGCTAGTGTACAATTGTCGCCCTCTTCACCATTATTCGTTTGTCAATCTCGGGGATCGTACAGGCCTATCTTGGCTCACCAGTATAATGCTTTTATTAAGAAGTCACTTTCAGCCATTGGGTTTAATCCCGCACAGTATTCCTCGCACAGTATTCCTCGCACAGTTTTCGTCGCGGGGGCGCTACATTTGCTTTTTGTAATCGAGCGCCTACAGCTTTTATTAAATCGCATGGCGATTGGAAGAGTGACGCATATTTAATCTGTCTCACTCTTTCCAACGAAAATAAGTTTAAAATTCTCCATTCTATCACAACCAGACTCTCTCCCACATCGTAAGGTTCTTCTTCTCAAACCCTTATTTCATTCTTTTCCCCCTTTGGGTTTGGCGGTTTATTGAATAAACATACGTTTAACCCCATCTACTGAGTCTGTTTGTGGTAGTAATTGAGTGTTTTTATCATAGATATGTTAAAAGGGTTAACTACTACACTAGTTTCCGTTATGGATATCTTTGGAATGCATGTATTCAGATAAGACCTTTTTGAGTGTTCCACTGTCACGATCATTCATTCCTGTGTTATCCTTTGTGAAAGCGAGAGCAACCCCCCCCCCCCCGCCCCCACCCCCCTCACCCGGTTTAGGGTGTTGTTTCTTGTGCAGTATCAATTTTGAATAAACATCCGTTTAACCCCATCTACTGAGTCTGTTTGTGGTAGTAATTGATAAGAAAAAGTGCGTGTGCTATAGCTTTGAAGTTGTTAACTATTTTCCTCTCGTATGTTATTGTGTTTGGCCATTTATAATCGCCAAAACGGGAATCTGAATAACTGGTTATATATATTTAAAGTTAACTTGGTCAGGGGTGAAAGAGTTTTGTTTCCTAAGTACCAGAAAATCATACTTTTCATACTTTTCACGTTTTTTAAATTTGGCTTTCTTTACATGTAGTATTTTATCTATTAAACATATGATACATATATTAATTTGAGAATATCAGTATTATAAAAGTGACAGGCCAAACACGACTCCCGCTAGTTGCATAATGTATAAAGAAACCTCTAGAATAGCTTTCCCAAGAAGGTCTGACGAGATATTTGTTCCCCTTTGATCACCAAAATAGAGATGTGACAAATGCTCGATGTATTGTGTGACTCTTTTATCTTTGGGATATAAATCTCTTTAATGACAGGAGGTCAGTTTACATGCTGTGCACACACACTGCCATTGATAGAATTATTGTTTCTCTATGCCATCGTTATGCTAGTTCTCTTGGCATATGTTGGAGCGTCTTTGGCTAACTTTTAATGAAAGATAAGTAGTGATCGGCTGCAGTTTTTGTTAATTGTTATGAATATGCTTGGATCAGTCAATCTCTGAGGCTCGATTTCCGCCGCTTTCTCGCGTCCGGTCTCTGAGCCTCCAATCTCTCAGCCGGTGATTTAGTGTCTAAGTCTGCGGTGTGCAAGACTTGTGAGAAAGTGGATCTTTATCACTGACGGATGTAAGTGTCCAAGATCAAAGTCTGAAGCTGCCGTATCTCTACTGGAATAATGACTTCTTGCAGTTTATGTTTTAGCTCCTTGTTTTATTCTGTTTTTGAGTAGTGTTTCTTGGAGCTTGAAGAACCTCCTGATCCGTTGCTTCATAATGGCGTTCGGGATTGCATCCCGACATGGCTTGTACAGATATGGTGATCTGTTTTGAAAATCTCACGGATGCTAGTGAATTCTTACGTTTTTCCACAGTTTATTTTTTAGTACTTATCAAATTATTATCCTCAAGCTGTAAACTGCGCATTGTAAATTGGCGTAGAAATAATGGCAAAGTCCCGGGTCGGCGTCATCTAATTACCATTTTGTAAATTCAAATCTCTAAAAATAAACTCACAAACGCGACGTTGAAAACAAGAAATATTTTACCATTACTGTTCAAAAGTGTTGAATAAATTGGATATTATATTTCGTTATTACAAAAAAAAAATGACATTCGAAGAGTGTGAGGTCACCTTCGCATTTCTCCTGGTCTTCAGATGCCAGAGTTTTATCCAGTTGGTCGAAAAGCCAGCCTTGGCTAGATAAATAAACTTGTTCAGCCGAATGGAGGTTACGATAAAAATCGCGACATTCGCGAAGAATATTTTTATCGGAAGTCACGATTGAATTGTTGGCACGCAACTCTGAAATTGAGTCGCGTGTTTGTCGCTGATTTTCAAGCTGGTAGAAATACTCCCGGGAAATACTTGGTCGGTTTTTCCCCCAGCTTTATCCACTGTTTTTTACTGCGAATGATGGCGTTTTTAGGAGATCTTTGATCTCCGCCAAACGCGTGTGATCATCTGTTGTATTTAAATTACCACGAGACAGGACTTCTCACGCTTACGCTCACGGCATCGGTAGTAGGGGGTGTCCGGCAGTTTCTGGAGAAGGGTCGCACGGAGGTTCATTTTTTTGTTTTGTAGTGCAAATTAGGACCTTTGTTATTTAAACCTCACTGGGATTACAAAATTTAAATAAGAAAGGAAAAACGAAATGAGTTCTGGTAGTTGTAGTCAAATGACGCTATCGTGCAAATGGCCTATTGTGGTTACAGGGGGAGTGTCGTCGCTGGTTGCTGTAGTGGGGGCCGGGGGGCCTCTGGTGTCCCCTCTCCGGGCACTGGAGCCTCGCGGTTCGCCTCGCGGCGTTTCGCCTTCGGGGAGTCTTTAACAACGCGCTCGGAAGACTGGCACCGGTAGCATAGTATTGGCTGGCCGGTGTACTTAAAAAAATAACTCGAGCCCTTGAGTGACTAATTTGCGTGGCACTGCCTTTTGTAAACGTGTGAATTCTACGACACGGATGCCGTTCTCGATGTGCGCGTAGCTTTGAAGCAAAGCCGGCGGACTGCTCGCGCTTTGAGGTCGCCGTATTGTTCCACGAGTTGTAGCAGGTTTTCATCGGGGAATTCAACGGGAATGAAGCATGACACGTGTAGTGCTTTTTGCCGTAAAAGGCGTAAAGGGATAACGCGGCTTTCGCAGTCAAAGCCCGATGCCGCCAACCGCGTGGCCGATTCTGTCCCAACGATTTCTTCCTTAAAGTTCGGTAACGACTGTGCTATACTGAGCGAGTCAAGATCCAGGTTTTCCTCCACTATCAAGCGGACAGTAAGTTCTAGTGTGGGCGAACGGCTGGTGTGCGGGACGCGCGGCCATCTCCACGTAACGCGAGGGCGAGAAAACTCGCGAGACCAAAACCAAAACCAAAACCACAAAATTGAAAAGCACGCACTCACCAAAGCGAAGACAGATGGTTACAAGACGCTTTCTTGCTTGTGGTGAAAAAACGGCACCAAATCTTGTGAAAAAAAGCTCTTCTTAGTCGTCGAAGTTGAGGATTATTCTGGCTTTTGGTCTTGAAAAAGTGGAGCACTGATGAGAAAAGATCCCCCAATGCTGTACAGAGAAGTTGTTAGCAGAGGGGCACGGGTTCCCCTCCTTTTGCAAAAAAAAAAAATAACAATGATGATGATAAGGCCCAGCCTATAACATTTTCTAAACACGTCTATTGTATAACCAAATAATAGGGCCCCATTTTAGTTACTAGCGTGAAAATGTAAATAACTTCTGTAAAAATGCAAGACCACTAGAACAAACAGTAGCAATATATAGCTGGACCGTTACTTGTTTATTAGCCTATCGTGTGCCAGCAATTTATCTTAGCCCATTTTAAATATTGTAACCGTTTGTTTCCATCTTCACTAAGCTTTCCTAGCCCCTGATGAAGGTTAGTTTTGTCTAACCGAAATATCGGGCATATCTTATTAAAAGAAATCGAACAAATTTGCTGTCTGATCAGCCTTGCATGTTAAAGTTGTTTTTTTTTTTTGAAAATGTAAAGCCCATTTCGTGAACATAAATTTCTATTGGCTGATTTGCATCATGTGATGTTTTCATGTACGTATTTTAAGTAGACTTAATCTAAAGGTGCGCTACAACGGCATCTTTACCATATTCACTATCAATTCTTCTATTTTGTTTTTATTAACCACACGTTCTAACGCTTTAACGAGATGGCTTTAAGAGCCCTTTGATTCAACTATTTGTGGGTAGGTACTATTTAAATCGTTAATATTGTTATTTAATAAAGTGTTGTTGTTGTTGTTGTGCCACAAGGGTACTACACAGTTTTCAGTTTTCAATATTGCCATGCCATGAAAAATGTACAGTGAAACCTGTATGAAGCGGACCCCATATTAAGCAGACACCCTCTATTAAGCGGACACAAGCTGCTTTGGTCCCTAAATTTTCTTCCCATGTTTACTGTAAAACGAACCTGTATTCAGCGGAGTCCTCTCTATTAAGCAGACACTAATGAGGGTGCCGAGGTTGTCCGCTTAATACAGGTATTTGTTAATTATGATTTACTTTTGACAACAGAAAGCATTGCTTCTTGGATGGGGCTGTCAGCTGAGAGTTAACTCATGGCCAGTCTACCAGCTGAGATAATAAACAAGCACAAGCAACTTGTAATAATATTATTGGTCATCAATAGGTAAGGAGACCATGAATGTAAACCTCATGATTTAAATAGCTCTTTTATTTGATTCAGTGGTAAATTTTTAAATTATTTGACAATGTTATTGAACCATGCAATAATTCAAACATTTTACCAGTACACCCAGAAATTTCATATGGAAAATAAAATGGTTCACATCAGTATTTCTTTCTTACACTTTCCATTCTATTTCAAGAACAGATAACATCCTTCAATCATTTAGTCACCAGTATGAAGGCGATGTTTTCTATGCAGAGTGTACCTGATTAACCATTTCAGTGATGAAAATATCGGCAAGGTAAATGTTTTAGCTAAAAAGACTTATCATTGTACTTAAAAGCAAGACTACATCTAGATCCATTTACATGTTATATCGAGTCAAACTCTTACCCTTCAAAATCTATTTTGGTGTGAATTTAGTGGCAATCTGAAATGTGATACTTACAGACATCCAAATCTTGGCAATCATTTTTACTTGATATGTGAAGGCTGCCTACAAGAATTCAAATGGAAAAGGAGTTAGTTTCTAAACTGAGGTTGTGTCATCATGGGGGAAGTGAAACATGAAAATTGTTTTTATCAAATGAGTTGTAAATTGGCCACCATAATGAAATTCTGGCATGCAATGCATTCTTTCATTGGCATACATTTTGTTTTAATTATTTATTTTTATTTTATTTTTATTTTATTAACTTCGCCACACTTGGCAGGGACACCACAACAGCTTGCGCCAATTACTGTGGCCCCATTTCTGTTTTTTACCCACCTCCCTAGGGAAAGGTTGCACACTGTGGGTGGTCACAGCCAGGGTTTTGTTAAGTCCTCAATGATTCTTTAACGTCCCCTACAGTTAGAATGCAAGGAGTTGCAGGAGACAAGGCCGATGGCTTAACATCACCGCCCAATGATGCAATCATCTGAACTGAGACAAGGTTTTTGAGCACAGACAGCATGATCTTACCAGTTATTTAAACACCCTGGTTAGTGGTCCGGCTGGGATTCAAACCCACAACCTCCCGCTCTGCAGACTGGCGCCCAACTAACTGAGCTAGCCAGGAGGAGGAGGCTTGTAACGAATTATAATCTTTCAGGAACTGAATAACCATGAAGGCATTGACTCCTTCCACAGTGAAGCAAAGGACAACATATTACAAATTATATACCTTATTAAATCTAAAGGCTTATAGTCCAGGAATCTTCCACAATATCTGAACTTCAAGACTACTTTAGACTAATTGTGCAAGTTTATTGCAATAATTAGGTATAGGTGTGGTGAACAACTAAACTGTTCTCTGACCTTGTGTTGTGCTGTAAGATAAGACAATTTGCTCCTCATGTAGTGTCATTATCCATCCAGGTGTAAATTGCTACTGACCAGGGATGGAAGCTAATGATCTTTATCTGCTAGGCCAGTAATATTTTGAACAGACAAGTATCCCATCCCAGGGGTAAACATGGTGATCATAGCTGTCTCATGTTATAATAACTGGAAATAATTCCTGATTTGATGACAAACTCAATCCCTGCTTCATGAGATTGGAAAAAACCTCTCCATATCTTAGAACATATAACATGACAAAGTCATTTGAGATTCACTGCCTTTATTGATTTCATATTATTCACTCAAAGATATACCTGACTGCTGCTCAAAAAAGTGCATTAATCAGAAGTGGTTATGAACATGAGGTCATATAATAACTCTTTAAATACCCCTTTAGAATTATCAGTCATGAGGTCATGAACAGCCTATCTTATTCATACCTTAAAAGAGAGAAAAGGAATGGATGCAGTGCTCATAAAGTGATATCAATTGCATTGATCAATGCAATTGAAATATATATTATACTCAAACAAAAAGCAAGAAGGGGTTGGGGTAAATTTCTCATAGAATATTAAATCACTTAACGTGAGCTTGCATCATCCCTTTTACTGTCATAATATGTGTCATGATTCACTGAAAACCTTAAAACAAAATAAATTCTCTTCAGCAGCAGTCAGGCATATCTTTGAGTGAATAAATAAAGTTAAATGAAATAGGATAGTGAATCTCAAATGACTTTCTCATGTTAATGTTTAAGGTATGGAGAAGTTTCTTCCAATCCCATAAAGCAGGGAGCACACTAGTTTGTCATCAAATCAGTAATTATTTCCAGTTATTATAACATGAAGCAACCGCGATCATCGCGTTTACCCCCTGGATGGGATGCCAGTCTGTTCAAAGCACTACCCCTAGCATTACATTTGGTTTCTTCTACAGTTTAGATACTCAATTAAATAGCTTGATGGGGAGGCTAGAGATAACATGCAGAAAAAGAGTCTTGTCTATGAACACAACACAATAGTCATGACCAGGGCTGGAATCACTGACCTGCCAGTTAGTTATTCTTATTTATAAATGCCAGTTGGATAAAAACTTAACCGAGGATTTGATATCTTTTGTTTAAAGGTTGTTGGCTTAAAAGCTTCACTGTTCAAAGCGAAATCAAAGCCAAAAATGGGTAAAAATACTTGGAAAAATCTTCATTGTTTAATTATTTAACTGGAATCAAAATTGCCGCTGACCCTGGGTTAATCATGCTTTGAATAACCCAGCCCAGGGCAAAAAGTTCGCACCCACACTCCAAGACAAAGTGAAATGAAATTGAAACATCTTATGGTTAACTCTTACAAAAATTTCAAAACATGTTGAACTTGGAACATCTGCATTCTTCTTCATTAATGCCTGCAAATATGCAATAATATGCAATAACCTACTAATGCACGAAGAGAAATGACAGATGTTTCAAGCAAAAGGAACCTTACCTCTTTTATACCACAGAACTCAAGAGCATGAATGCATTTGGAATAAAATTATTAAGTCTTCTTGAAATCCATTATTTGGGTCCTTGTGAGAAACACTCTGTGACTACCTAAATAATCACTGTGTAAGAAAAAAATAAAGTGTAGGAAAGTCAATGAATGTAAATTTTTGTATAACTATTTGTTAAATGATTAAATAACAATATTGGCTGAATTTAACTGGTCTGAGTATATTGTTGTTTTTTGTCTTTCAAGACTGTACAATTGTACAGCATTCCCATTAGAGCGATTTTCGTATGACCCTGCAATGATTACGCATAAACACAACCAAAACGGCAAACAAACTGTAAGGAGGCAATTTGATTGGCTTAGCGAATGGTGGCAAATGCACACGGCATTTGATTGGTTTAGCAAACATGCAAAGCAAATCAAACATTGCGACTTAAAAAGTAGCTACTCTCTTTGATGTCACTGGCTTTTCAGCATTTTGATAGGCCAATTGAACAAGCCTCTTCATATCAGGATTATTTTAAGCAGGAAAATAAGTAAAGCTTGTTTTGATCCTTTGAACTACTGGCAGATGATTAACAAACAGCAAACATTCAGCGAAACCATTTTTCAAGGTCATAAGAAGATCGCTCTAGATATTAATCTCTCAATTCTGCCTTTTCTGGCTCCAGGAGGCAAGAGAAAAAGAGATCCTGGGAATAATTTGCATTTTGTAGCATATAAATTAAAGGAACAACGATTGTAGATGTTGATATCAAAATACATGTATCATGTTATGGTTATCATATATACATGTATTACAGTAACTTAAACGTTATGCAGTACATTATAGTAAACCATAGACAGTGACTTGAAGGGGTCAACTCTACCAACTCAAGCTTGTAAGCTTCCTGTAGACTCCTAATCACATCTATTATAGCTCAAGAACCAAACATTGTAAATTAAATGTAGGTGTGATGGAAGTTAAATAAATTTGAAAATTGAAAGTTGATCCCAGACATCCTTTGAAATGGCTTGAAAATCAGCTTCATAGACCATTAGTCTCGCTTTCAAGCTTGACTAAAGATGTTGAGATTTTATCCACAATTGATCTTGTACTTAGCAAAATTTCGACCATATCATTTTTCTTTAAAAGGTCAGGTGAAACCAACAGTACTGAGATGAAACTGATTTCTTAGCCACTGCAAAGGACATCTTGGATCAACGCTGTCTGGTCCATTTGTGTATGAGGGAAAGAAACCCTTTATACACCTATTTCAATAAAGGTTACTTTGGTCATTGGGCATTGGGAAGCTGTTGTTTGGCGGTCACTCAAGCAAAGCATTGCATTGTGTTCCGTGTGCCCAAATGCCAAAGCCCAATTACCAATGACCAATTGCCAAAGCAACCTTTATTGAATTAGGTATATACCGGCATTTGTTTATCATATGACCCATATGGCCCTGTGAGCCTTTTCTTTGTAAAACCATTGATGAAAGTACCTTATGAGGGCCGACACATTTGTGCCAGTGAGGCTGGAAAAAGTTGTCAGGCTAACTGCAACAACGTACAGCCTTGCATGTTAAAATTTGAAATACTTTTGTCTCCAGATTGGATTGGGAAAATATTTAGCTCTCAGTCATGGTGCATGGACCTCGCTGGGTCCGTACACTGGCCATTACCTTCAGCCAAATATTTTCCCATTGGGCCCTCCCACTGAGTCAATAAGTATGTACACATACACTGAGTATTCAACACCATCAAAGTGTGGTCGCAGATTAACTACTGTCACAGAAGATTCAACTACTACATGAACAAGAGCAACTGCAGAGACCATTTCAGACAAATGGGCTGACAAAACAATTGAACAGTACCTCAACTTTAACTTAGTTACATGACTACATATACTGAACAGAAAACACACTACAACTGAGTCACAAATATCTCTTCCTGTCCCTTAGCTTAGATGAGACTGAAAACCGAGTACTTTCATGAAAAAAAAAATGGACTTTTAAAACACTCGGTGGTTTCCTAGACATCATTTTTATACCTACAGAGATTATTGTATCTAGTGTGGAGGCTGCTCTCTCTCTCTCTCATAAAAGAGATATATCAAAGCCAGCCAAGGATAACATCAGAAGTAGAATACCAGTAGCTTCTATTAGTATATACTAAAAACAGTGGATAGCATTGTTGGTGTGCTCTGATTGGCTACTGAAACTCAGACTAGCAAGTGCAATACCTCTCCAAGCAAATTTTGGTCTTTTATACATGAAAATTGTAATGTTGTGCTGTATTATCTTGCTGTTTTAGTAAAACAACTATTCACCTCCATGTTGGTAGCTACCTTTAGCCACCTCTACTTCAGTGAAGAGTTAACTTACAGTCTACCTCCACAACAGACAGTAACTTAAATAGCTGAAAACTGACAAAGACATTGTCCTACTACATGTACCCACAGACAAAGGACAAGTGACTGCATTTTGGACTTGTTAATGACAAACAAAACCAGGTACCTTGACAAAGTTTCAAGTAAGAACAATTACAACCCAGACTTTGTTAAATGCAACATTTACAGAAACAGTGAACCAAACAAATGTGAAACCTGTCACCACAATGACAACACACAACATCAAGGGTGCTTCGGGGGTTATAGAGGTTTTGCACGGCAGCCATGTTGCATGACAGGAACAATGGAAATGTTTTGCATTAGAAAGAACATTCTTTCCCATGGGAAAAAGAATCTATTGTTCCTGCCATGCAACATGGCTGCCGTGCAAAACCTCTATTGCACAGATCCTCCACAGATCAGGTTACATTACCTCTGTGTTGCTCACAAACCAATTACCGGTACTACTTTACGACTGGCAGAAATTTGAACATACAACTGACCGAATACAAATGGACAATGAAAAATGGTGAGGTCAACAATCACATATTTTACAATAACTGTGCGAATTCTCGTGCGCTGATTGGCTAATTTTTATTATCAATAAGTGTACAGACGGATAAAACTGACGCCATCAGATCAGTGAAAGTTTTTCCAAACTTTTCAGCGTTGCTTTTTTTGTGGCAAGAATTCTTTCAGAAATCCAGAATTATTCAATGAGAAAATCGTTCCAAAATAGGAGATGAACCTCAGGAAGCTAAAACACAACTTAAAGCAGAAATATGAAGATGTTTGTTGAGAATCCAGACCTGAAAATTGGCAGTGAGCAGGATTATGGTGCTGTCACAAAAATAAGCTTTACCAGAGGTGAACTGAACCGTGTTTCAACGGATTATTTGAGAACAATTTTAACCAGAATAATGTCTGCACCCCCCTCCCCCTATTGAGGGACAGGGAAAACCTAGGGGGAAGGAGGGGGGTTCGAGAGTCATTTCTGAAAGGGAAGCTACTTCAGCACCTTTCATCAAAAACATCTCCCTTTCTCTGAAGGGGTAAATGTGTCAGCACTTTGATCTTTTTTCCTTAGGGATAAAATTCATAATAATTGTCCCTCGATAGGAGAGGTGTGGATATTAAATGGAATGGCCCATTAACAGTTGAAGACTATTATAATGATAACACAGCTCTAGTGTAAATTGCAGTTGACCACATTTCTAATTTTCATAGGGATCTATAAATTCAAGGACTTTGCTTTTCTGTAGACTACCTCGTCACTTGTGATTGCAAGAATCAGTTTAGATACAAACAATGTATCAGGTGAACAGTTGAACAAGAGACTGAAAAAACGCCTAGCAGTATTCTCAATCAGTATTCTTGGTTTTCACATGACGTCATAAAAATTACAAAATCTAAAGTATACGTCCTACAAAGCTGTTTCTAACATGATATGTGGATACAAGTGTTATAATCTTTCACAAAAAGTTTCAGGTTTTAACGATGTTTTGCTTCCGATTTACAAAGGTTTTAAATGTGTCACGCAATGCATCACGCTATTTCAGATAAGCAGCGAAAATAAACAAAATTGAATCAGCTGAAAGTTATTGTTTGCATTATAAGTGCTTATAAGCCGAGTTAATTGAGCTTATAGCAAATACAATATTTTTGGATGTGATTTTTGGTGTAATTAAGACTTTGAATTTTTGGCCGCCATCTTTGTGCCCCTGAGTGGGGTACAAAGATGGCCGCTCCATACGTTTTCTTACTAAAAATATCTAATACTCGTTCCCCTATAACTCTTGAATGAAATGCTTTTACGCTTCAAAATTTGGCCAAGATGTGTAGTTTTAAACTCTCTACAATTCCATAAACATTTTGGATTCGAAATCTATTTTTTAATGCTTCTGAATTTTGATGTGACGTAAGTGAAAGCCAAGAATTGGAAAAATTAACATATAACTAATTCAATAAAGATTGCTTGGGCATTTGGAATGCAATGCTTTGCAGTTTGCTCGAGTGGCTGCCAAACAATAGCTTCCCAATGCGCAATTGCCCAATGCCCAAAGCAACCTTATTGAATTAGGTATAAACATAGAAACAATATGAATAGTGTTTCATGCGGTCGTAGAAGTGCTCGATGCAGATACATGCAGAGCGAATTAATACAATTTTAGATAGAAAATTCCTGAAACAGTCACTCGAGTTTCACGCACAAAGCGATTATCAGACTGTGCCGTTGGTGGCGGTAGAAATAAAATATATATGCTATTTACTTGCAATGAAGTAGCCTCTGACAATTCTCCTTCATGACTCTTCCTCCACTGAACTATGTTTTCATCCCAAACGCAAAAACAAAAAGGAAATTAAAGCTACCGGCTGCCGCCATTTTTATAATCTTTATGGAATATAAAGTCCCAGGCAGCGATAGGCTCGAAAACCAGCCGCTAGAGACCGGACGCGAGAAAGCTAAGCATAAGCACAAGCCAACATACGCAGACTCAGTAACATGTTGATCATTAGTGCCTATTGTTCTGTTATAACACGTTACTGAGTCTGCTTATGTTGGCTTAGGCTATGTCTACACTATACCGGATAGCTTATCATGTCGACATGAAAAATACTCCGGCCTGGTGTGAACGGAAACGACCCAGAACTGGATATTTACTTCTTTTTCAGTGGGTTTCAATCCTCGCTCCTAGTTGTTGACTTCCGCTACGGTTCGGTTCGATTGCCTGTTCACACTGCCCCAGAGATTGGCACGAGAATCTATCCGATATACTATCCGATATTTGACGATTCACTTTCACGAGCGCTGCGTCGCAGCGGCGCTCCGGAACAAAAATCGTTCCGAAACTAGCGTTTCATGTGTGAACGAAAGGCCTATCCGGTATGGTTTTCGTGCCGGCGCAAGAGCTATCCGGTATAGTGTAGACATAGCCTTATGCTTGTGCTTATGCGCTAGTGAAAACCAGCCTTAAGGCAGCAAAAGCGCATTGGAGGTTGGAAGCCTTTCCCATGATGCAACGCAACAAGTTTCGCGCGAAATGTGAAGAGATTAGAGCAAACAAGATGTTTCACAAATTACGAGTTGTGACTAATTTTCGAGGTCTGTACACGACGCAAAATGGTCCCCAAATAGAACTAAACACGTCTCAAAATGATCCCGACGCCAAAGGATCCCCAAATGGAACTGAACACGACGCGAAATGATCCCCAAGGAATTATAGGAATGGAATTGGATGACGTTTCTGTCCCGAGGATGCCAGAATTACCAAAATAAATTAAAGAAATGTTGACTCGAGTTGTTTGAAATGTTCATGTATTTATTAATTTTGAACAATTTATTAAATAGTTATCTCATTTTTCAACGAATTTTCAAGAAACTTTAAGACCAAAAATAAAATACATCACAAGCAATATAGAAGACAACGAGTACCGGTACATGCATGTAATTTTCGAAAATTTAAGATGGCTCTGAACCCCACCTACAGAATTTTTTTAAACTTTGCCAAAAGTTGCATCTTATCCTACTGATCAAAATTCGACAATAAAAAATGGGGTTCACCGAGTCATTTTTGAGTTATTAACACTTAAAGCTAAAATGAAGGGTGTTTTCAGCATGTTATACTGTTGCTATAGTAACATTGTGTCACAAAAATGATAACAACGTGTTCACCAATCATTGGGCATTCGTTTGATATCGTGATTGTAGCATCAACTGATAAAGAGTGGTTTTAATGACCCATCAAAATCTAAGTCTTGGAAAGTGCTGGAAACTGTTGGGAGCCACCTTAAGGCGGGACTCAACCTAAATTTGAATGAAATTTGAAGAGGTTTTAGGAAGGGATAGAGGAAAGAAAATGATTTTTGGAACACCAACAGACAGTCGATACCCACGCAAGAGCACCCCGGGTTGCTAGTGGACTAACTTGGTGTCCGTCTATTAATTATTAACTACAAATTCTAATTTTAAAACTTCACTAAATCTTCAATATTTCTTATTTCTCTTAATGTTACCAATTTTTCTAGCAAAACTATCTCCTCTCAAGCATACCCAAAAATCACCCAAAAATTCACAAAACACCCCACAACATAGATTCACGGGATTAAGCATAGAGTTTTTGGATTGCTTGAAACGTGAACGAAATATTTCCATTAAAGCCATGTCAAGTGGCGGAAAAATGGCGTTTAGGTTAAGTCCCACCTTAAACAATAAATTATTTGAAGATAAAAGTCAATAACTTATTTGTCGATGCCCTCCTAACTTAGTACCCTGGGTGCCAGAGGTTTTTCTTGCGCAGTTTCCGGTGTCGGTTATGTCTTGATCGGCCTTCGGCCGGCAAGTCGCGAAGCTCGCCGCGAGAATACCTCTGGTACCCAGGGTACTAACTTAGCGGATTTAGGTAATTCGCGCACGTTACAGAGATGAATATGAAAATTCTTTGAGGAATAAAACGAATTTTAATAGACCGAAGCAAGTATATTTCATTTCCAAAAGCCATCTTGAACAAAGGATCGCGGAAAAAATCTTGGTAAATGTCTTAGTGCTGAAAGCTCAAATCAGTACAAAATACGCAGCAAAAATAATATGCGCGCTAAATCACGCGTACAAGGGGGGGGGGGGGGGTCACGATCCCGTTTTCACGCACCTTTTTTTACGCAATTCACGCGTCACATATTCGTTGAATTCCTTAGTCTGGTTCCTTACTATACAAGGATATTAGTTCCTAAATTCACGAATCATGTTTCCCAGGGGCGGATCCAGTGGGGGGGGGGGGGGGGGGGGGAATGGGTGAATTTTCACCCCCTTTTCTGAGACCCTTTCTTTCTGATGCACTGACCTCAAACACCTCAACCAAGCTTTGGTTCTATCGCATTTAAAATTTCACCCCCCATTTCAAAATCCTGGATCCGCCCCTCAGTTTCCATTTTACCAACTTCCACGTTTCACGCAGTGATTTTTGTCCTGATCACGAGTCACGCATAAACCCTTTGCCACCCTCTTATAAAGAGGATTTCGTTATATCGAGGTTCGTTATATAGAGGTTCTGTTCCATACATTTTACTTGAAATTTTGCCGGGCTGAAGAATACCGTTCGTTATATTGAGGACTTCGTTATATAGAGGTTCCACTGTAACACGGTATCGTATGCGTATACGTATCTAAAATATGGCACTGAGTTGGATTGCCTACCCCCTTTTAAAAAATGAGTGTGTTCAATTAAAAATGTTATTTAGGCGCTTTTTGAAACCGAAAATTCAGATGTTTCGGGACTCCTATCCCTTCATCATATTCACTGATTAAGGGACAGGAGTCCCGAAACGTCTCAATGTTCGGGTTCAAAAAGCGCCAAAATAACATTTTTATTTAAACACATTCATAATTTTATTGGTGCTACACAGTTTATACTAGGCGTTCCGATAGTGGGGAGCGAAAGAATATCATTGCAGGTGCTGACGGAGGGGTATAGGCGCTTTTTTACTCCGCCCGCAATTTTTCCTTCTATATCTAAACACCTGGAACAGGCTACTTTTAAAACCTTTAACTGAGACTACATGGCCCTTAAAGGGACACTGTCCAGGCTCAGGATATAGAGCGTTTTCACTTGACGTCATAGCCGCCATATTGGTGTTCCCGTACAAAAGAATTTTAATTAACTTCCTTTGTTAGGAACACCACTGGCTGCCATGGCCTTTGTCATTTGAGTCCCACGGGACTTAGTGAAAACGCTCTATACCGTGTTTTCATGTTTATTGTGGCCAGGAGCTTGCTTTAAACTTGCTTTGTTATCTTGCAATAGATGGTCAGTTTCACTCACGTGACCTTCAGTCCTGTGGGACTCAAATGACAAAGGCCATGGCGGCCATGTTGGTGCACATAACAAAAGAAGTTCATTAAAATACTTTTGTAGGTGTGCACCAACATGGCCGCCGTGACGTAACGTGAAAACCACCTATGGGTCACCAATAGGAAGAGAAAATAGCCAGAAGTGATGAAAGCAGACGTATTAACTGAACTGAGACAAAATAACGACTAAAAAAACTCAAAATTCCACCAGAATACAAACTGTGTTTTCTTGACCACCTGTCACCAACTCAATAGACAATATTCGTATTCTCGGTATTGAACCGGAACTAGCTTACAGGTTAGTTCCAGTTCAATAACGTGAATACGAATATTGTCTATTGATGAACTGTAATAACAACAACAACAACAACAATGACTTTATTTAAGTGTCAATATACCTAGCCGAGGGTAAAAACCCGCTACTAATTGGGGACACTAAAATAAGAAAGAAACTAACCTAGGTAGACATTATTTAGTCTATTTACTATAAAATTACACAATTATTGCGTCGACGAAGGAGACGCTTCCTAATCTTGTCGGCTAGGCGGAACGAATCGAGAAAAGTGTCGGTACCAAATCTGCGCCATCTTGAAACGTCACAATAATATCCAGCATTCCCAGCGCGTGGAAATCAGGCATCATCCTGGGGAGCTGGGGTTCCGAAATGTCACATGTGAATAATCTATTTGTCTTGATTAAGTTTCGGATATTTTCCCGATTTTAGAATCGTACGGCTCAATATTTCAATGCCTACTAAAAGTAGGCAGTGGAAAAATTGGACGAAGGTTCTTCTCCGGACCAAGTGAGTTGTTGGGTCTCTTTGGAATCAAGCAAGAAGTTATCGGATTTTCCTCGCTACCGTTCTGGTATGTTTTGAATGTTCTATCTTGATTTTGCTGTGGTTCTCTGCCTGATTAGGGAAGCTTTCACCTAAATACCGACGTCGTTCTTCGCGATGTTCTACGGTACGGTGCAATTCGCTGTATGTCTTGTAGCAATAATTCACTGATCGGCCGCGCCAGGCGAACGCAGATTAACTTTTAACAGTGCTCGAAATTGCGCCTAAAGATTTCGCAGTTTTGTGACTAAAATGTGTCTAGCTAATAAAGGAATTATATTCAACAGTCTTGTGTCTTACTTGCAACTTGTAGTTGTAATTTTATCCGAAAAATCCTGCGAAATTCAGGTTGAATGTTGCGTGACTTTATCGTCGATTTCATGCCCCATTAACGCGGTGTCGAAGAAGACGTTTTTTTCAGGCTTTCTCAGAAATTTCTCATTTCCGGTTCCGGTATTAGTACATGTACTGAGGAGTATGATTTCAGAATCGGAGAAATAACCGAAATGAAATCAAGACAAATATACTATTTATATGTCGGAAAAATCTGAGACCTTTCGGAGTATACAGCACGGCAGGATTTTGCCCGATCCCATGGCGATGGCGTAAATTTGTTTGATGTCGGCTCGACGTTTTTGCCTGCGCGTGACATATCTCGCGACAAAGCCCTTTTAAACAGTGGCTGAATTAATTCATGAAACTGAGTTACTAAAAGGTAGGTCAAGACGAGGTGCCGCGGGATAAGGAGACGCACTATAATCTATGATTACTACTAGTTTACAATAAGATAATGCAGTTATCAATTATAGAATGATTCAATGAAATAAAACAATTGGGTCAGCTTGTGTGTCAGGTGCTACATAATACGCAGTTCTCACATTCAGACTCTAACTTAGGCGAAAGATTGACAAGACGAATCTGTCGTTTAAATGATTGCAGCGATGGCAGTTTTCTTAGATTGCTCGGCACACTATTCCATATTCCATATTCTATATTCCATAATCCACTTCCATCCTTGTAATCTTGCACTTAACTGATGTTTTCTTTTGCAGTTACGATACTTTATAACTTTTAGCTATGGCTCACTAGTTTTACAAAACTGTACAAAATAAATATAAAAATTCAACATGAAAAACCAATTGTACTTAAAAACATACCTATCTAATATAAACACGAAGACTTGGTCTCTATACATGACCAAGAGAAAATAATTGGACAATTATAATCTCTTGACATGACTGATAACTTACTTCAGTATAACACTATCAATCAAGATTGTTAATATGATGACTAGTAACAGAAACCCATAAGTGGGTTGAAACGTGCAACTGTCTCTTGAACGCTTCAAAACAAGCTTGCGATTATTCAGTTTGCTAAGAAGTTGTTACAGCCATATTTGGAAAATCAAGATAAAAAATATTAACCAATCATTTCGCTAGAACAACTTGCTTCCAATCTCCCTGGCCCGAGGGGTTTCCAAATATGGTACTAAGCAAAAAATTAAAAATTCGGAAGCTCTGAATGCGCGTTACAAGTTTCAACCCACTTATGGGTTTCTGCTAGTAATAAATAATGGCTACTGTATACAAAAAACTCTGGAGAACGATTAATCTACAGCGTAATTAAATCAACGTATGCATAGAATTTCTTATTCCTAAATTTTTAACATTCACGCCAGCAGTTCAATATCCTGGGTGCCAGAGCCTTTTCTCGCGCTCTCATCTCTCTTATATTCTCGCCGCGAGAAAATTCTCTCGTAGTCTCCCACGCAGCCGTTATTTGTCTCGTCACGCAACGCTCCTCCCCAGCCGTTAGTGGGGAGAGGTCAAGCCCAAATCATACCGTCCAGAAGGATGTCGGACACCTTATTGAGACTTAAATAACGGAGTAACTGGTTAGCTTTCAGTTGAGGTTTGGGGAAGCAATTTATACAGTTAAATTTAGGACTAAGCAACCCGAGAAGCTAGGTGGTACAGTGGTATAGAAGGCTATGTAAGCCTAAGCCTAGCTGAGGTCACAGGTTAATCCTGAGTGGGGATGTTTGATTTTCTTTTTTACACTTAAAAATTTATTGAAAGTGTCGACATTACGTTATATAAGTCTCAATAAGGTGTCCGACGTCCTTTTGGACGGTGTGATTTAGGCACAACCGTGGGGAGGAGCGTTGCGTGACGAGACAAATAACGGCTGCGTGAGAGACAAATTCTCTCGCGGCTTCGCTGTTCGTTGCAGGCCTCCGACCGGTCCCGACATCTCACGAAAGCGTGGCGCGAGAGAGCCTCTGGTGCTCAGGGTAGCACTACAAAACAGCTCAGTCAGAATATTTTTAGTATTTTATAGACTCTAAATTCCCGATAGAAGGGATTTCCCTAAACAGTCTTTGTATTCTCATTCCGGAATACCATATTACTCAAAAACGCACTGCTCTCGAATATGCGCCGCACATAACAGCAAAAATCCCCAGGGGTGGGGGTGGGAGGTACTCCATGAGGTGTTGCGGTATGGTTTTTGAGGTTCTCAGTCCTTAAATACGGTATCCTTTTTGGCGTTATGATCCTTGGTTAGTGTTCCTATAAATTGTATTAGCTAAATTACAGTACCTAAACAGCCAGCTAAACGAAAAAGATATGGTTATGATGGCATATTAATGAAACTAGGCTCAAGTCTGTATTTTATGCCTGATGCTAAACTTTTCATTAACGGAAAAGAAATAAAAACGACCTATTCACACAATTCTGAGTTATCGTTATCCCCCCCACCCCCCTCATAGCTCCCCCTGAGTTATCGTTATTTCTCCCCTAACCCCCTCATAACTCCCCCTAAGTTATCGTTATTTCCTCCCCTAATAACTCTCCCTGAGTTATCGTTATTTTCCCCCCTCATAACTCCCCCTGAGTTATCGTTATTTCCCCCCCCCCCGCCTCATAACTCCCCCTGAGTTATCGTTTTTTTCCTTAAAAGGGGTGTTAATTTTCGATTTTCTACCCTTAAATATGGTCAGGTATTTAAGAACCTTTGCGGCACTTACCTATCCTAAATTGACGGGAGCACCCCCCCCCCCCCCCCAACCCCTCCAAACCCGGGAAAAATTCGCACCCCTCAACAAGAACACGGCGCGTTTGCAAAGTACTTTGAGTATACCTTTGTATCGTACGGCATCAGTAGAGGATTCTCCAGATCATTCTTTTTAAGAAATAGAGTTAGAAAAAAGTCTTAGAGAATTTCAGTTGGTCAGCTTGTTGCCAGAGGCGAGAGTTTTTATCCTCTGAATTTTCTTCTTGTAAAGAGTCATCCACAAAAATAGGATTATGAACCACGCCTGCGTGTTTCCTCAACACCTCATCCGCGGATTCATACATCGGGTTATCGCGCGCAATCGCTACCGTGCCGTCTGAGATTCTTATTTCCGTTACCGTTGGCGCAGTTGGTTTTCCAACGTTGGAATCACTACCTTGAACACGCGATATTTCAACTCCTTCCGGTTCGGCGATAAATACGGGGTTTTCAAAATTGTACTCACTTTGCGCCATCATTTCTCTAAATGGCGAGCTTACTTCGGGTACCTTTCGCCTTGCATGGTATTCAACCCGCGCATTCATCGATCGGAATTTTCTTCGTCTTCGCCTCCACCACACAACAAGTATGACAACGATGATAATAACAAGCAGTGCGATGCAACCAACGAGCGAATAGAGACCCTCGCGACCCAGTCCCGTACTCGACCCGCTTCTGCTGCCATCTGTAGTAGGAACAGCAGTTGTGTTGCAAGTCTTTTCCAAGTAGTTCGGTGGACACACACAAGAGAAGTCTTCACCTCTTAAAGGATAGCATGTACCACCTGCAAGGCATGGGTTGGGATTACAGTTTCTCCAATCCAACTCACAGTTCTCCCCAGTCCACGGATATATACACGGCGTGCAATTCTGTCCGCCATAGCCCGGTGCACAGCCTGAGCAGTTCCCTCCCCACGGGGGCTCGCACCGGCACGAAAACTTTGCTGAATCCTCGGCGTACGAAATGCACGTCCCGTTACGAGGACAGATCGTCGGCTTTTCTCGGCATATGGTATCGTCTGTGTCGCAATTCACACCAATATAGGGGTCTTTACATAAGCATATAAAGCCTTTGACCTTGTCTACGCATGTGCCGCCGTTAAGACAACTGGCCTGCTCGCAGTCGTCTATGTTTGTCTCACAGAGTCTTCCGCTGAAGCCAGGTTTACAGTGGCATTTAAAATCATTGATAAGATCTTCGCAGTTCTCTGATCCGCCTATGTTGCAAGGATTAGGACGACACTCGTTTATTTGTACGTTGCAATCAGGAGGTGACCAACCGCGTTTGCAGTTACACGAATAATTTTTCCAGCCACCGAACCCATCCACGCATCCACCAAGTGTGTTACCGGGGTGGCATGGGTCGGGGTCACAGTAGTTTATGTCATTACAGCGAAAGCCGTCACCAATAAATCCTAGTTTGCATTCACACGAGGCTCGTCCCGGTCCCGCTCTGGAGCAAATGGCATTCGGACTACAATAGCTTTGATTCGTAGAGCACACATCTACTTCTACTACGGTGATCGTCAAAATATTGCTTGTGCTTAGCCCACCGCGGTCAGTAGCCTGCACCTTGAGAACGTATCGATCACGTGACCAGGCATTTAACTGGCTTGCCACCAGGAGGTTTTGACCACTGACTTCGAAGTCCGCGATTATCTCGTTTTGTTCTCCTTCGATTGTGATGGAAAATACGGTGTCGTAGACATCCTGGTCTTCCACAACAAACTTCCCGAGAACGTAGCCAATGATTGCAGTTTCTAAAACACTCACGCTTGTCTTTCCGTCAAGAGTGACACTGTTGGGGGGTTCATTGACATCAGTGATCGAAACGTCAAACGTTTTGACGAATTTCAAGTCTGTAAGTACTTCACGCGTTGTCAGTTGCACTGTAATAAGCGGCGTGGCTTCGTGATCGAGTGGAATGCGTGACACGACGATTTCACGTCCGATCAGGCGAAACGGTACTCCGCGTGACGTTAATTCGTAAGAGTAACCCGTGCGCGTAAAGTCGGAATCCACGACCGTGAAGTTACCAACCACCTCTCCGTTACTAGCGTTTTCTGGGATCGTTAGTGAAGAGAACAGGACATCCGTCGGTGCCTCGGGAACGTCCAGAACAAACACAACCAAAGAAGCAACTGTGGACATTTTGGGAACGCCGTCATCCGTGCATTTCACATAAAGGGTGTAAATAGTTTGAGTTTCGTAGTCGAGCTTGTTACGAACTAAGATAGAGTTGGTACCAGGCTGAACCATGAATTTCGAAGGCACAGAGTTAACATCGCTTGAGCGTTTTCGCCTGGAACTTGATGCTGCATGCGCTTCTACAGTTACGAATAGCTTAGCTTCGGCTTCGCTCACGAGCTTACACGCATGCGTCTGGGGCCGCAAAGGATTGTCCATGTTATCCTCATCAATAACATGCACATAGGCTACGATTGTGATTCCGACATCTGCGGTTTCATTGACAGTTGCGACAGCCCTGGTGACTAGCTTTATGTCTGAGATGTTTACCGGTGGATTTGGGTTCAGACTTGAGTCGCCTGGCGAATCAGAGAAAATCACGTTTGAGGGTGGGTCGTTCGCATCTAGCACTTGAATTTGAAACTGTTTTTCGCACGATAATCCGCCGCTATCGCTACACAGCAAGGTAATGTTATGAGAAGTATGCCTTTCGTAATTTATTGCCAGTCCGTTGCCGGTCAAATACAGCTCCACTATGGACACGTTGATCTTGACTCCAAACCTGCCGGCGGCATCGTTTGGCAGTTGACAGTGAAACCATTGAGAAGATCTCGAGATATCGGGGTCAAACACTCTTATGAGACCCACAACTGTGCCGATTGGAGAATTCTCTTTGACGCTAGCAGAAGACAGCTGAATATCATAGGGTGCTTCATTTACGTTAATTATAGGAATGGACAATGTCACCACCTTGGACAGCTGCGAATGCACCCCATTATCTGTAGTCGTTACAGTGATGTTTACATGACGGTGTAGCTCGTAATCGAGCGCGGTGTTGTCTGCTATGTAGAGCTTGTTTGTGTCACCAATGACGAGAATTCCGCTGGGGGTCTGGACCTGGATGACGTAAGTATGCATCTGGCCGCTGTCTTCGTCTACTGACGTCATCTCTCCTACAAGTGAGCCAACCTGAAAAAAGATGGCATAAAAAATATAGAGTGCTACGCTTAAAAGGGAGACAATAATTTAACGACTATATCAACTTGCTAGCAAGGCACGGTGGCTAGAGCTCCAAGTCAAGGTTTCAAGACTATAAAAGCATCCTCGTTCTTTGTTCTTTGCGGGGGTGACGTAAGATATTTTTTCTCCTGTGATGAAAGGGTTAGTTGGGGCTATTCTGAGGGCAGTACGCAGCTCTTACAAGGTCTTCTCTGATTTGCTGAGAAAACAATAGAACAAACAACAGAACAATAGACCCTAGCCCTGAAAATAATAGACCTGCGTGATATCCAGGTCCAATGAAATTAGAGGTTGTTAAGAGCTGCGTGGTATCTGCTATTCTGAGATAAACAAGCATCTAACGGTAACCAGCGGCAGTTGGTCGCTTCATGATACAGAACCCGCCGACCAGTGTACTGAATTGATCGTTTCACCGTACCGTAGTAAAAAGATGAATATCAAGGGTCCCAGTAGTAACGCAGTGGAACCACACTACCTCTAGCATCCGCTGAAACACGTTTCTCCGGTGGCAGTACGTAGCTCTTACAAGGTCAATAGAACAAACAAAACAACAATGGACCCTAGCCCTGAAAACAATGGAGCTGCATGATACCCAGGTCCAATGAAATTAGAGGTTGTTAAGAGCTACGTGGTATCTGTTTCTTCGGGTTACAGTTACGCAAGTAATTAACTACGTGCCATCCCAAACAACTATTTTAACAAGTTTCATTGACTGTTCTGAGTGGCAATCACCTCAGAATGCTAAAACACTTAAAACCGCCTACCTTGGTATTTTCAGCAATCTCTGTTCCTTGTGGTAACAGTATTCCTTTCGGCGCGTCATTGACGTCCAGTATACTAACCACCACCCCCTGTGTCAAGCTGTCGTTCCCGTTATCAGTTGTGGTAATGTTCAAGTGGTAAGTGTTTTGTACTTCATAATTAAACCTCACAAGAGTTTTTAATCGATCGCCTTCAATGCCAAATAATGCTTGTGGTGTGACGCTGTAGGAATGGTTTTGCCATCTGTCCTCATCTATTGTTCTCAGTACGGCCACCACAGCTCCTGGGTTCAGATTCTCGGAAACCTAAGGAGGATCACAATGGTAATGGAAATAGTGGTACATTTATATACTTAGCCTGCGTATCTGGCAAATTTAAAATTCCTTATGTCCATGTTCAAATGTGCTATCAACAAAGTCGAGTCTCCTCGGGCTATAGTTAATAGCACGCCAAACTTCACGGTCCTCCATACAAATCTTGATCTCTGCCACGCGCGCTTGGGCCATAAATCGAAAAGGAAAAACAAGGGTCCGTAATATTAAGACCCGTGTCCCGCCAGAGCAGATCAACTTAGAAACTACATAACCCCTTTTCGACTACTGATACTCCTGCGTTCAAACTATTTACAACCATCAATCATTGTTACGATAATTACCTCAAATTTCCCTGACGAAGACTCAATTCTGGTTGGCGGCTCATTGACATCCGTTAATTCCACAGTAAACTGCTGTTGAGTTGCTTCACCTCCCTGGTCCTGGCATTCAATATCCACCAAAAAATCCGGACCATCCGGGGCTTCATAGTTTAACATCCGGGAATCCAACACTCTCAGTGCCAGACCGCTGACCATGAACCTTCCACCAGCGTCGTTTCGTAATCCGCAAGTGATGTTCTGGGGAACAAACGCTTCATCCGGGTCTGTAACGTTTATTATACCCACCACAGTTCCAAGGGGAGAATTTTCTGGAATCACGCGGTTGCTCAGAGATATAGACGTGGGAGCCTCGTTTACATTCGTGACGTAAATGGTAAAACTTTGATTGACAGCCAAGGAGTTGTTTGTGTCTTTCGCCCGCACGGCGATGTGGTGGCTCTGGGCCATTTCAAAGTCCAGTGGCCGACGTGTCATAAGCTTCCAAGTGTAATGGACGTTTGTTGGACGAAGCTGAAATAAGAATTCAAAACACAACCATATGAGCCACGGCGCAATAACGGTAAATGTTGTAAAACCTGCTACTTGTAATACCATTACGACAACTTGACTGAACTTCATGACGAATGTTGCTCAGGGATATACTGAGAAAATGGCTCTTTTTTTCAATTTGTGTTGGTGTTCTGCAACAAGTTAATAATGGTTATAAAGAATATTTTGTTAATAACTCAACATGTTCAGAGCAACTGGGCGGGATAAAATATTATTTCCTCAGAAAACTCTATGTATCGTTACGTCTCTCATTTTATCAAAATACCATGGAATCATCACAAGTTTTTGTAATTTTCCATGATCTTCTTATAAAATAGAAAGTTATCCAGGTTGAAACACTTAAGGTGGCTCGACTGGGTTTTTGAGCGACGATACCGTTTAGCTTTGAGAAACTTGTGTACCACCACAAACGATCCAACGGAAAATTGATTGCCACAGCTGTACTAGAGAAAGATTAAAGTTTCAGATGAGATTAGTTTTATGGAATCGGAGTTGCCAAAGCAACGTTATGACGTCACTTCCAGTTTTACATAATACCGAATTACTTGTTATCAAGAGATAATTTTGGAAAACGCTCTCTAGATCTTCGACCTGACGTACTTGTCCTTAGGTCTACAAAATTTTACAAATTTCTATGGAAGCGTTTTCGAGAAAATTACGAGTAAATTTTTAAGGTGTTAAAATACAACAAAAACAAAACAATTTTGAAATGTTATTAAAACTTATGTCTACAGGGCTTGATGAAATAATGTTTTGGTCTGACATGAATTTTACACCATCCAAATAAATTAGGTGAAAATCTCAAGGAAATCGCTCCGTTTGGATTTCAGAAATATTACCTTGAATATGAACTGGCCTGGAGTGTTATTTCGCTTTTACATCAAAAATCGACCCTACACTTATTAAAATTGTCATGAATTAAAAAGCAAATGATGAATTTTTTTAAAACTTAGTCCTCATATAAACTAATTAATATTCAATACAACTGCCAAGTTTCAAATTCATTGAAACGTTCTAAGGCTGTCAATTTACAGCCTCGACGTAGGAAAATATTGAGCTGATTTTCACGAAAGTGATTTGTTGATCTCATTATTTGTCTCCATTGTCTCGAATCGCCATGCAATTGTAAATTTCAGTACATAATGAATTCATAAACACTTCATTGCTTTGTTTTAAGTGTTACATGAATTCATGATGTACTGAAAGCTACAATTCCACGGCGATTTGAGACAATGGAGATGCATAATGAAACAACAAGCCACAAGCGCGAAAATCAGCTCAATATTTTCCTGAGTTGTTGCTAAAAATTTACAGCCTTAGAATGTTTCAATGAATTTGAAACTTGGAGATTGTATTAAACATTAAGTAATCTTCATGAGGACTAAGTTTTAAAAAAAATCATCATTCGCTTTTTAATTCATGACAATTTTAATAAATGTAGGGTCAATTTTTTATGTAAAAGCGAAATAACACTCCAGGCCAGTTCATATTCAAGGTAATATTTCTGAAATCCAAACGGAGCGATTTCCTTGAGATTTTCACCTAAGGTATTTGGATAGTATAAAATTCATGTAAGACCAAAAAATTTTTTCATCAAGCCCTGTAGACATAAGTTTTAATAACATTTCAAAATTGTTTTGTTTTTGTTGTATTTTAACACCTTAAAACTTCACTCGAAATTTTCTCGAAAACGCTTCCATAGAAATTTGCAAAATTTTGAAGACCTAAGGACAAGTACGTCAGGTCGAAGATCCAGAGAGCGTTTTCCAAAATTATCTCTTGATGGCAAGTAATTCGGTATTATGTAAAACCGGAAGTGACGTCATAACGTTGCTTTAGCAACTCCGATTTCCATAAAACTAACCTCATCTGAAACTTTAATCTTTCTCTAGTACAGCTGTGCAATCGATTTTCCGTTGGATCGTTTGTGGTGGTACACACGTTTCTCAAAGCTAAACGGTATCGTCGCTCAAAAACCCAGTCGAGCCACCTTAATAAATGAGCCTGTGGGTCATACGATTTTTGGGACAGACATGGAAACGAGACAAATGTGTCAATAAAAGTCGCCTCCAACAGAAGAGAAAGAACGTCTCTTATAATAGTTATTTTTTTTCACCTCAAAAGCGGATCCAGGATCATAAAGGACCTCAATAGATAGGGGGCTCTGCTGAGGGTCCTTCAGAGTGATAACACCCACCAAGGTACCAGCCAGGCCTTCGATCACGTGATTATGATGGAGTAACAAGTGTTCCGGAGGTTCATACACGTCAATCACCTTCAAGCGATCAATGAAAGAAAAAAGTTTTAATAATTCGTTATAGTTGGTATTATTTATAAGGGGAGAACATTACTGGGCGGTGTTAAAAAGACCTGGTCGAACTATAAAGTTCGAGAGTTGATAAAGCTCAAAGTATTCAATCAGAAATTCAGCAGTGTAACTAATGTCAGATTAGCATTCTTCACAGCAAACATTTACTGCATCGTGGCGCGAAGTTGAGTTCAATACGACGATAACCGAATGGTTTCATCCGGGTCTTACATTGTGCAATATTTCGTTTATTTCGCTTTACTGCGAGACAAGTTGAATGAAAAGTTGCTTATCCCCATCAACAAATCCTTAAAAAAAAAATTCTTCTCTCGCCGAAATTAAAGTGATTCTTCTTTCCGCAAAGATTCGGGTCAAACTAAGATCAAAGGCTCCTGTGAGCCAACTCGTGAATACGAAACAGCCAAAGGACCCTCCTAGACGTTTTGCTCCACCGGCCCCCCACCCCCGTATCCCCTACCCCCCGGCCCCCCGCCCCCGGCGTCCAACTCCCCTCCCTCCAATCCCATCCCCATGGGTAAGGCAAGTGAGCATTACCAATCGAGGGCTCAATGTCAATGCCATCGAGGGTTCAATGCTACTAATCGACCGAGTGAACATTTGCATATTGTCCCCGTATGCTATAAAACTCGTTCAACGCTTCGCGTATTCACGAGTTAAAAATGAACAGATTTAAATACGCATCAACCCAATACCAGGTTTGCAGTAATGATTGAGTCCATGACTAAACATGTGAAGACAAATTTCTCAAAACTGTTTTCTTACTTGAATGGTGAACACTTCAAAATTAGTCGCCCCGCCACTGCCATGCACACGGATTATGACTTGGTACTCATTCTGCTGCTCGTAATCCAGTGGCCGTGTTGTCACCAGGTTTTTAGAATTCAGAGCATTTCCGCTGACCAAAGCAAAAGTTCCATTCCCATCATCGTCAAGCTGAAAGACTAAGACATCGTTTAAATCGGAAGTACTTGCCGTGACACGCCCAACAATACTGCCCGAAGGCTCATTTTCCTTCACGTGTGTAGAATTCAACGAGATGTTCACCTGCGATAGCAAAAGGTTGCTCCTCACTTCGATAAACAGCCTTGTTGGAAAGCTAATATCATCCCCATCGCGACAGAACACGTCGAGAGGTTGGCGAGACGACGTTGCCTTTATCAACGATTTTCTAACAAAAAGCTGAAGACCGCGGACTTCGAACAAGCTGTCAGGATCCAGAAGATAGCAGACATGAGAATCGTTCTGATCTTCGTCGACGACAGTAAATGTCCCCACCAGACTCCCCACAGAAGCATTGGAGCTCACGACCTGGTGTGATAAGTACACTGCACTGGGTGCATCATTTGCGTCCAGAACACTGATATTAAAGCTTCTCTGGATACTAAGTCCTCCTTTATCTCTGCATCTGATCTCAACTCTTATCAAATGCGAGCTATCTAGCGTCTCATAATTGATTTCCCCGTTAACCAGCAAAGCATCGTTTTCAATTCTGAAGATGACATTGTCGCTGACGACGTCGCATTTTCCAGAATCACCTTGATCCGGGTCTTTCATTGTTACGTTAGCTACGCGATAGCCAAGCCGTCGATTCTCTTCCACACATATCCCGGATGGCGACACGCATGGCTTTCTAGGGCGAACAATGATGTTCGTTGGTGGTTCATTCTTGTCAAGAACTGTGATATTGAAAGTTTGTTCAAATGAAAGCCCAGCGCTATCGGTCGTTCTCAGACGAATTGTGAATGGATTTACCGTTGTTTCATAATCAACATCTGAGGAAATTTTCAGGGTTTGGCCTTCAACCGAGAAGACACCATTTGGATTGGCTACTAGCACAAAGGTGTGATTATCGCGGAGGTCTGGATCCCGCGCGCTCAAGGAACCAACCACGGTGTTTAATGGCGTATGCTCGAGAAAGGAATCCGCAGACAAGACAATACCACTTGGATTTTCATTGACATCGACGATGCGAATCTGAATCTCAGACGTCACGGTGCTACCGAAAGGATCGGTAGAGCGCACGCGCAGTGTCCACAGATCACGTGATTCAAAGTCTAATTTCTCGGCCCAAGCTACCACGAGTGAGGATTCGTTGATGGCAAACACTTTGCTACCTTCCAGGATGGAATACACGTGAGACTGACCAATATCTTCGTCTACTGTCGTGAAGTTGCCAATCACAGTACGGTTGCGGGTTCCGTCAGAGCTATCCTTTGTGTACTCACGGATTAAGCCCCCGTTAAAAATGAGCCTTGTCGGAGGATCATTAGAGTCCATAACGGTGATGTTCAACACCGATACACTTGCTAGTCTGGGAGAACCATCGTCTTTAGCCTCAACTGTTACACTAAAGCTAGAAGTTTCTTCGTAATTCAGTTTGGAATGAAGCTGCAGTTCTTGGCGAAAGATCCGAAATCTGTCCCCGGCATTTGTGAGCAGAGTGTAAGTAACTTCTTGCCCTGCGTCGACATCTGAACAGTTAATAACACCGATTACAGTTCCAAGGGAGGCGTTCTCATGCACCTCTGACGAGGATATGGTTGGCGCGCCTGTTAAAAGGAGAGGACAAATTAAAATTCTCGATCATGATAACCCAAGCAGGTTCAAGGGGTGATCATAGCCAGGAGCCCATGGTTACTTTAAAGAAAATCAGGGATGAAACTTCTATCACCCGGCCGGTTGGATTTTTTTGTTTTCACTTCTGTTTGGTTCAGTGCGTTAGTTGAGTTAGTTACGAATGACCGGAGGTGGGGTGGGGTGGAATCCGGAAGAAAATGCCGTCTGAAACGGCAGTGAAGGAGGGCGGGAAATGGAAGATGACGGAAAGTCGCAGAAATTGAGAAAAAATTATTTATATCATGAAAAATGTGGCAATTGTAAAAGCGAATGAGGCAAGAGCTCATAAGAAAGGGGTGGAAACCAAGACCATGATGCAGAAAGCTCCTACCCCCCCTATATATATAAATATATACCCCTATATACCCTATATACCCCTATATACCCTTGCTCATCTACGAATCTCATATATATGATACAGTGCTGCAGATGCAAAGTACAATACATAGGAGAGACTAAACGACATCTCAGCGACAGATTTGGCGAACACAGACGCGCAATCGAAAAAGCCATTAACCAACATCACATTCATCAGCCTATCGCCGATTCAGATCACTTTACTCTTCCTGGCCATTCAATCAATGACATAGAACTCATTCCCTTTGAACTCATTAACTCTGACAGAGACGCCATTCGTAAGGCCAGAGAAGCATTTTTAATTTCCAAGGGCAAGACTCTTGAACCCTATGGGATGAACAGGCACGATGAAACTTAATATACTTTCTATTTTTATAGTAGCCTTTGTAAACGTTTCTGCTGTTTATTTTTGTTAACCAATCATATTTAATCTTTCATTTGAATCATTTTATATCTTGTAACCGTTTTATTCCATTTTTACTTAGCTCTTTGTAGCCCCTGATGAAGGTTAGTTTTGCCTAACCGAAATAT
The DNA here is from genome assembly GCA_022457155.1 of Cladopsammia gracilis. Classification (NCBI taxonomy): domain Eukaryota; kingdom Metazoa; phylum Cnidaria; class Anthozoa; order Scleractinia; family Dendrophylliidae; genus Cladopsammia; species Cladopsammia gracilis. Next base: position 384,073 of record JAJGOT010000104.1, on the reverse strand, counting down.
TGGGTAATAAAATACCCTTTATAGCTGTCCGATCAGCTTTGCATTTAGTTTTAACCCCTATATACCCCTGCTATATACCCCTATATATCCTATATACCCCTATATACCCCTATATATAAGGTAGGTGAACGTTATTAACTTACTTGGTGGTTCATTAACATCAGTAACGTGAACAGTCAGGTTCTGAGTGACGGACAGCTGCGGCACACCACTGTCTGTAGCCATGACAACCACTGTGTACACTGACTGTCTTTCATAATCCAACTCACCGCTTACAATCAACATCCCAGCACTACTGTCTACTCTAAACACACCAGCTCCATCGATCAACGAATAAGTAAAGAATTGTTCTTCGTCATCGTCGACTGTGGTCAGTCCGCCTACAACAGTACTTGGTGACGAGTTTTCTGGAATGAAAGGTGAAGAGAGCAAGATTCGGAGTGGAGGATTGTTGGAGCCTGGGATCTGACTTGCGCACTGTGCCCTGATGACACTCCACTGACCTGACGCTTGGCACGTGATGATGTTTGAGCCAATCAGAAATCCCTTTGAACAAGTGAGTGTGCACACTTTACCAAACCTGAAAACACAGAAGAAGTTATTCAACCTTGGTTGATCCGTTTGCAATTTCTCATAATCACTCAGTGTCAATCCCTAAGTTGTGTAATGTGGTTTTACATTTTGTAATGTGTAATGTGGTTTTACATAATGTGGCTTTACATTTGGAGTCTGTGAATGGATGGCGAATTTCAGCATTCACATGAAAGCTATTGAGCAGTTTCTTTTGCTTTTTTTTTTTTGCTGTAAAAGGTGGTTCTAACCTTTGAAATCCTAGTGTGTGACCATTCAAATGAAAGCTACAGAGCAGCACCTCCTGTGTTTCTCAGCGGCGTTATATTTTATTTACAAGGTGCGGGTTCTAGCTTTGTGTGGCCATTCAAACGAAAGCTAATGAGCAGGCCTTTCTTGAAGAATTGTTCAATTTGCTGCACAAGGAGGTTCTAATCTTTGAAATCCTGGTGTGTGATCATTCAAATGAAAGCTAATGAGTAGTGCTTTCTTGTGGTATTGTTCAATATGCTGTGCAAAGTGGTTCTTTCCTTGTAGAGCATAAAAAAATGGTATTTTTCTTAACAATTGCTGTAAATTTGAGGTTTTTGTAAATTGTAAACGAAATACCAGCACATCATAATCGTTTCCTCTATGCCTGGAAAACAATTTTAACAAAATATATTCAGTGAAAAAAAAAATTAACAAAACGAACACATTTGGCAGCGGAGGGATTCGAACCCACGCCATCGAAATGACTGGTGCCTAAAACCAGCGCCTTAGACCACTCGGCCACGCTACTATTCTTGTTTGGTCAGGCTTTAGTTAATAAATATATCAGTTTAGAGATAAGGCTTGAAAGAACTCTTTTTCACTTCTTGTAAAATAAAGTAATACATGATGACATTCAATATAATAATATATATAGTAATATATATGATAAAATGTTTAAAAACAATTTGTTCTTTTAGCCAGTGGACAAGGTGCTTATGGCGGTCCGGAAGGAACCACTGCCGGAGTTTCACTGTAAACAAATGGATCATTTTGTTGGTCTTCACTTCTCTAACATTTTTCATTTTGCACTAATGGTACGCCTCGTTAAAGGTATGAACCTCTACTAACTTGACCTCTGGGCCGGGGACGACTCAGTCTAGGAAAATGCCGAGCTGTGTTTTTCAATAAATCATTTATCGTTTTACACCTACGGTCAACTTTACTCAAGTGACGTAGTCTATTAAATTGTTGAGTCTGTTGATTAATCCTAAAATGTGACCATTCAATTCGAATTAAATTGAAAGCTAGTAAGCAGTTTATTATCCTGTACAAGGTGATCCTAACTTTTGTGTCTGTGGATGAAATTCTAAAGTGTGGTCATTCAAATGAAAACTACTGAGCAGTACTTTCCTGTGGTACTGGTTGTTATGCTTTTCAAGGTGGTTCTAACTTTTGAGCCTGTAGGTTTGTTCTATTAACTATGGTAGGATGAAATTCTAAAGTGTGACCATTCAAATGAAAGCTACTGAATAGTACTTTTTGTGGTGCCGTTTGTTTTTCATTATTTCGCAAACCTGGGAGAGGAAGGGTTAAAGGAGTAAGTTGGTACGAACTTCATATTACTCCAACATTATATGAGCAACAGTGTCTGTATATTTACGCGAGTCTACCGAAAAACGCGCCGCCGATAACTGAAGCGCGGAAAAGAACTGGAGCGGGTCTGAATATGGAGATTAAGACTGGAAAGGGACGCTTTTTGTCCCTCACCTCGGTTGCCAGGCAGGTGAGGCTCGTGCGCGAGGATCGGCTCTCCTCGCGAGTGCCGCGCAAGTGTCCAGCTCCTCCTAGAAGGTAAGAGGGAAAAACCGACTGTTTTGCATAAAATCAAATATGTTCCCTAACAGACGGGCAGATTCTCGTAAGCAAGTACCACAAGTAAAGCAATCGAGGGAAGTACATTGATGTTCCTTGTAAGCGGCACTGGTCCAACTAACCTGTATTGATCAGGAGTTCCATCACACTTCACCATAATTCCTGTAATTCCCTCAGGTCTCTCACAATCCACCATGTTACACGTGCGCCCATCACCTGCCAAACTATAACCAGAGTCACAGCTGCAGACATAAGAACCAATAGTATTCACACACTGATGCTGGCAGGAGTGATTTGATTGGCTACATTCATTAATATCTCCACATGTTAGTTGATCGTTGTTAAGAAGAAAGCCTGGGTTGCAGTCACAGTGAAAGCTGCCTAGTGTGTTGACACAGCGCTGTTGGCAGGAGTGCTGGCTGGTAAGACACTCATTGATGTCATCACAGGTGTTGGTAACTGGATTGTAATTGAGTCCAGATGAACATAGACATTTGTAAGATCCTGGAGTGTTCTCACATTGACCTGTAACCAGAAAAGAACCATTCCTTATCAGGTCAAAGTGAACGTACGTACTGGCCATGGCTGGGTGGCCAAAATAAGTAAAGTCTTTAAGAGACAAGTGGCCCACAGCTGCTGGGCTTAACCCGGGGCTTAACCTAGTAAACGTGCCATGAAACAACTGAGAGTATTACTCCCCTTGCCATACCCCCCCCCCCCCCCCAGCATAACATTCCCAGGTACTCCCTAGGTGGAGAGAGATGACCAGGCCCACCCCACTGGAAATTCCAATTTAGCTTCATACTTTCCTTTAAAAACTTTGGCTTTTGAGACCCCACCCCGACCCCACTCCCCCCCCCTCGGAATTTCCAATGACCTTCCATGGAGGAAGTATGGATATTTTTTCGGAAACACACATTGGTGCATAGCACACAGTCATGTATTTATAAATAACAGCTGTTAACATAATTTGTTAATTAAGCACCATCTCACATACTGTGGTTTACCTGGGCATTGGTGTGCTTGGGTGTGACACTCATTCATGTCCAGACAGGAGTGTTTGTCTGCTGCCAGACTGTAGCCAGAACGACACGAGCAGAAGTACGAGGCTTCTGTATTATTGCAGCTAAATTCACAGCCTCCATGATTGATGCGACACTCATCTGCATCTAAAATGAACAATAGTTATCTTTTGTTAGCCTACTAAAAATTCAGCTACCTAAGTTGTCTGTGCAATTTATTTATACCGGGTCTTTATGTCCTGTTTTTTTAGTGGAACAAGCCCCTGGAATGATACTTCACGGACAGACTAAAATCACATTCTTGGAAATCCCAACTCCTGTTGTCTCTTTCCCTACATCCCACAGACTTCCCATCCCCAAGGCCCTGTTAGGGCAAATTCTGACAAAGCAACATGGTGTTGAAACAGCAACATCAGCAAAGTGAAGTGACGATGAATGACAAGAAGATTTCAAGCTTGCAGCTTGGTAGTGTACAAAACTCAGAAAGCAACAGGTGAACCTCACAAAACCACGAAAGACATGGTGGTTCATCAGTAAGCTAGAATACGCAAACATTAAATTTGGGTACGGTGCCAATCAACATACAAGAGGTGGTGCAACTCACATCTGCACTCAGAAATCTCTTGGACTCATCTCACGAACCACTCTCAAAGACATACATGTACTTAGGGCAGGATGGTCCTAGTACTTCTTTCTGTGATGCGATACCAGAACCAGAAATTCATACTAAGGCCCCTAACAGGGCCTCGTCCCTTTTCTTGGCTTTTAGCCTCCCAACTGTGGACACTCAGCTCCACTATATAGTGTTGAAAATCAAGCTTTTTCGTATAATTTCTTTTAAATGTACCTTTACAAGATGTGTTATCACTTTGTAAGGTGTAGCCTTGCAGGCAGGAGCAGTTGTAACCCCCTGGAAAATTGATGCATAGCTGTTCACATCCACCACGATTGAAGCTGCACTCATTTATATCTGAAAGCAAGAAAAAAAATGTTTTCTTTTTTTTTTTCCTTTGAAAAAAAAATTCCACATAAATTAAAATCACATCTAACCTTGACATGTCTTGTCATTAGAACCAAGTTCAAATCCCGAAGGACATAGGCATCTATATCCTCCAATCAGATCCAAGCATGTATGACTGCATCCTCCATTACTTACTAGGCATTCATTGAAGTCTGAAAAAGGAAAAAAAATAGTGCAGTGATGGCTCAAACTACTGGGGGGAGGGGGGTGGGGGGTGACGTTTTCACTTATCAGACCTTAATTTACCTCTTTGCTTTTCCTATTTTAAAATATTGCAAAATATTAAACTAAATGTATAATGTACTCAATTTTTTTCCCATTTCTTATTGTGCCTTTTCTTCTGGTACGTACCTGCTTTTGAGACCCCCTTCCCCCTTCGAATTTTCCAAAAACCTTCCATTGAGGGATATGGATATTTTCTGGAGCCACAAAATAATGATTAAATCAAACTGAAACCTTACCTGCTCCTGGCTGTCGATTGGGATGATAAACATGTAAAGCTGTAGGCCTTGTCATGCCGCCAGTGATTCCTACCCTGTCATCTCCTCTATCCTTGTTACAGTGCTCAATACTGTGACGCTGCCAGTCAGTCCAGTATATCCGGTCATCAAATTGCGTCAGTGCATAAGGATGATAAACACGGGTTCGATCAATGAGAACCCTGCGGTTTTGCCCGTCAAAATCGGATTTCTCTATCTTATCTGTATTGGCATCAGCCCAAAACAATTTATTGTCAACATAGTCCAAAGCAATTCCATTCGGCCATACAATGCCTGAGCTTACAAGAGCTTCTTTACTTGTTCCATCACTCATTTTTGCACGTAATATTTTTGGCTCACTGCCCCAGTCTGTCCAATATACTCTGTCATTGGCAGGGTCCAGAACAATGGCTCGGGGTTTGTCATGACCAGTACTTATTAGTGCACGTCGTTCTGTCCCATCTAGGTTAATAACCTCAATAATTTTCTTATTAGCATCTGTCCAAAAGAGTTTGCGACCAGTCCAGTCAACAGCTAAATCCTCAGGGGTTCCCAAGTTTTCAACTATGAAATCTTCAATGCTCCCAGGGACAAGGCCATGGTCAATGTGGACCCTTTGAATTTTTTTGACAGCAATGTCTGACCAATAGATCATTTGCGTTTTGATGTCAAAGTCCAGTCCAACAACATTCGACAAGCCACGGACAATGTAATTGTAGCCTGTGCCATCAAGATTCACTCGACGAATGTCCACTGTGTTACCAAAAATAATGAAGGGCTCAGGATTGATGGAGCTTGACAATTCCACCAAACTAAACAAAACTGAAATAAACCAATGAGGAGAATTTGTAAATAATCTGTCTGTCCTTTAAACAAAAATACTGGAAAATAACATTATATTATACAAGTGAATTGTGCCAATGTCATTGATAGTAATTTCATCCTTGGAAATCCCAATTAGGACTCTGAAGATCCTTGGAAAGTCTCAAGGTTCATATTCATGGCAACAACAATATATTAAAGGAGTCTCAAAAAGAGAAGATTCAAACATCTAATTGTTTGCTTTCTTATTAGCAGATGGTTCACAGTCCCCTTTCTACCTGAGTGTTTTCATAGAGTTGTTATTTTTGATTACATTTAGCTGCCACCTTGAATGTCACCATGTGCTTAAACAGGGGAGAATGCACTAATGCCAAACTATCTTCATTCTCAGCTCCACCATCCCTGAGAAACTTTGTACTCTTTCCAGTTTGAGAACACCATGACCTGCAAGATCGAGTCCATAAGTCCCCTTTGATCTCCCTAGATGAAGAATCAGAATGAGAAAGGGAGATTCTAGAAAGATCAAAGGGGACTCTGCTAACAGGGTACTTCCAAGATAGCTGAACACTCAACAATCAAACTTCGCCAACACATGGAAAAATAGGGGACTGTGAACAGTCTTTATGAATATTACAATAGACTTGAATAGAATTTAAAAACATGTGCATCTCAGAGGAATCCTTCATTTTTCTATCATATATCCCATACATGTTTTATAAGGCCCAAATGTGCATCAGAGACATGCATTTGTGCATCTGAGACACTTATTTGTGCATTAGGGAAGTCTGTGACTTATTTTGATATGCCTATATTTCATTACTAAATTCCATGCATGCAGGTGTCATTATATTTATGAAATTGGAAACCATAAGAAGGGATATATCACCAATTTCAATAGTATTGTCTTTCTCTCTATTGTTTTTGTCAAGCTTATATGTCAAATGTGTGAGTAACAACAAGCAGGTGCTTGGATTAAAATTCTAAATACACCTGTCAGTGAATATTATTTATGTTTATAAATAGAAGATATCCCATGAGTGAGTGCAGAAAATGAGTGAGATATAGAGTTGAGCACAAGAAGATGAATTTCATATCTCTAAACAGCTATGTTTTATTTTGTTTATTAAATAAACAACACTAATTATGCAGTTATAAGCAATTTCCCAAAGACTTTCTGAAGATTTTAGAAAATTTGCTAAATACTGGCTGAAGGTAATACCAATGTTTCTGATCGTTAACCAAATTTTTCCAAAGACTGCTGAAGATTTCCGAGGAAGATCTGAAGATGCTTCAACCAAGTTGGTGTATAATATTATCAGTATACAGTCACTAACATTTTCACCCCCCCCCCCCCCCCCCTATTGACCCCCCTCCCCACTTATGACGATAAAATTGATATATCAACATTTGTTGGAATATGATGTTTCTCAGTGAAAGAAATTCTTGTATTTCACTTAAGTTTACACATACAAACTACTCAGCTCACACACACCAGAAACTAAAACTTTTTTAAAAAACATGAAAGTGATTTAGGATTATAACCCAGAAGGAAGGTTTATTTCACCTCCTTGGCTCTGTGGGAGGGGGGTACTCAACAGAGTTTTGTACGGGGATGCTCTGCCCCGAGGTCCAAACCCTTACCCTTTCATGTACCGTTTTTGACAGAAAAGGTACCCCTTTCATATATTTTCATTTTTTTAATTTTTTTCATTTCATTTTTTTCATACCTTTCATTGAGAATGGTACCCCTTTTATATACCTTTCATTGAAAATGGTACCCCTTTAATAAAGCCTTTGCATGTGTCTGTTTGATATATATTTAAATGGCAGTTTTCCCTATCTTTTTTATGCTTCAACTCGTGTTTTCGCTACCCTTTCCTATTCTTCGTGAAATTCCCAACCCTTTTATATACTTCAACTCATGAAATCATGACCCTTTCATATACCTCTAGCCTAAAAACGGTACCCCTTTTGGGCGGAGCATCCCCGTATATTCCATTATAGGGAGTACCCCCCCCCCCCCCCACGCCTGGCTCCTTGGACATCAAGATTTATTTCATTTTTAAAGATCCTAATTTATCTTTTATAATATTCACAAGTGACAAAAATCTCATTTCTCCTTCCTACACACATGCATTTTTAAAAATGAGTGATGAGAATTAAAGATTTCATTAAGTCTTAACTGAAAGAAAAAAACTGTCAACTTGATGGCTAATGGAATATATTTGTCTATTTAAATGCTTACAAATTTTCAAAGCTTTACTGTCTAAAATGGATTAAGAAAAAGCCCGCTTCAACTAACTTTAATTTTATTTAATACAGACATTACCAACCAAATCGTAAGGTTATTCATTTCACTCACCGAGACAAGTCGACAATCCAGTTAGCAACCTCGAAAGCTGAACCCGGAAGAACATGGCTCATTCTTGTCGAGATGAACTAAATTGAAGATTAAGACAAATTCCTAACTTAAGATTTGTAATAAGCTAAGAAAAAATACATATACAATTGGGAAAAAAGAAGAATATTAGCATCGGTGAAGAAGGAGGGGAATGAAACGATTTAAATCCTGTGCGACTCGACTGGGCGATCTTGTGAACAATGGAATTCCACACAAAGGAAACGACGTGGAATCCCCTAACTAATTTAAATTTGAGAAATGAAAGAGTTAGAAAAACAGATCATTTAAAACTGACTTTTAGTCTTAGCCAATACCAGCAAACTTCAAATTTCTAAGATAAGAGAGCGTGCGATCGCACAAAATGTCGGAATGACCCCGGGGAAGATTCTTTATAGAACACTTCACTCAATCAGCACGTAATTTAATATCCCAGGATTTATATTTACACACGATTCGGAGCGAGAGGCCATCCATGCTTTTAGTTCTTTCAAACAAATGTGCAGTTTATTTCATGAATCTTTAAAATATGATTTAAAGCAATTTATTAAAATGATCATGAATTCTGCAAAAATGCACTCATAGAGTCCTCGACTTTGAATTACAAAACGATTTGTACGTTGCTGTCTCGAGAAAAATATACACAAATATACGCCACAATTAACTGAGCTCATTTGGTTTAAACTCTAGAAATGACGATTGGATTGCATCAATTATTAAGTAAAAGCATGCGGGAGATATTGAGGACGGATAAGACAATTGAGGTTATCTTTGCTACGAGGAAACAAACAAATTAAGATATCGACTGCGAAAAATAACCTACCATGCAAAATCTCGTCGCTTGTTCAGTGGCAGGGAGCTATCATTCTGTCATAAATACCAGCCAGTAACTTAGGCTGGCTTGTGCAAGATTAATTCCCCGCATCCCGATTATCCACAGAAGATTGTGTTTATGTTTATCCACAGAAGACTGTTTTTAGTATAAACGAACCTATTTGTTCTCTCATCATCTGAGACTGCTTCACGAAATTGACAGATGCACAAAAAACAACAAAAGCAATCGGCCGCAAAACTAAACAAAGTTCCTTACGCAAAGACCGTTTCCAAGTGATGATTGGTTTGTTTATCGAGCTGAACCCATTATCGTTCGGAATTTCACTTTCTTCTTTGGTTATTTCTGCTGACAAATAAAATTAAATTCTGGTTTCAAATAAATTAAAAACACAAATGTGACAGAAAACTTCCCGCGTTCTTTGCGCGCGATTTTTCCGAAGGTGGATTCGTAAGATTCGGTAATCTTCGGGGATATTCGGCCTCCATGTCCCAGTTCTTTCGTGGACCAAAAATGAAGAGATCTGGAGACGAATCATCTTTAAAAGAAGTTTTTCTATTTTCTCCTGGGATGTAAAATCTACTGTTAGCATGGTAGGATGTCTATTCATAAAACAGTGTAACTGTGTTAGGTTTCTTTGTAATGACGAGATATATCTCGTTTAATGGTGAGATTTCGTTATTCAGTTCAAATCACGAGTGAGAGAGAACGGGAAGGGAGGGGGAAAAATAAGCTTATTAAAGCTTAATCAATTTCAGGTTGACGTGTTAAGCTTATATAGCACAATTATCAGCTCATATTCCTTCTCCAGTAAACTGTATGCAGCCCCATTCTCCAGATAATAAATGACACTTCTCTAAATTCCCTGAGGATTCACCCGGACATAAGCTGCTCAACCTTACAGTGTATATAATTTTATTTTAGCATAACCCCATGATGCATCGTTTGTAATATTGCAAACTTGCGATTTGATTGGTTACTGTTGGTTAGTCAGGTGTCTTATTTCGATCCAGTTTTATTAGAAACTTAAAATAAAATTTGTAGTACACTTAACTTAGCCATCAATTAGGGCTGTGCATCGGTCAGTTTGTGATTACAGTGTGATATTTTTATGATCAGCGATGCATGTATGGCTTGTAACTAAATTATTTTTTTACATAGATGATCAACATTGATGTATACTCTGATCTGTCCTGCCCTTGGTGTTACGTTGGCAAGAGACGTCTTGACAAAGCCATTCAGCAGTTCACAACAGGCAGCGCCACAGTTACCTGGCATCCATACATCATCGACAAGAATACAGCTCCAAAGGGAGAGGAGTATATGGCATACAATATGAGAAGGTAACATCATTATGCAACAAAAAAACATCTATTGGCATGTTCTGTGGGAAGAAAATGTTTCCTCTGACAATGGTAAATCCAGGAGGGGGCTTAAGGGAACAGCAGGACCAACTCTATCGCTCACACACGAGCCATAGAAGGCACACACGGCTGTAACTTAACCCAGTTTCTGTAGCATGAAGCAACAAGAAGTATTGTATGTTACTTCCCCTTGAATGGAATGCTAGTCCATCACAAGGCTACCCCCAGCATTATGTCATCAGTACCCATTTATAGACCAGGGTGGAGAGAGACAACATGAAGCAAAGTTTCTTATCTCGGCCTGGTTGGTTGGTTGCTTCCTTTCTTGATTGTTTCATTGGTTGTTTGATTGATTCATCAGTCGGTTGGTTGATTGGTTGTTTGTTTTATTGATTATTTGATTGATTGATTTATCGGTTGGTTGATTCATCAGTTTGTGGAGCTACAGTGGTGAAGTGGTTAGCGTATTGGACTGAGTGAAAGTTGGTTGTTTCAGACCTGGTTTCCACTGTCTTGTTGTTTGCTTAGGATAAGGAACTTTGCTCCTTGTTGTCTCTCTTCACCCAGGTGTATAAATGGGTTCCGGCAACATAAAGCTGGTTTGACCTTGCGATGGACTAGCATTCCATACATGGGGAAGAAGCAATACTTCTAGTTGCTTCATGCTACAGAAGCCAGATTACTGAAGTTAATAAAGTTCAGGTTGTGTGGCTTGTGTGTGACTTTATCTTGGTTGGTCGATTGATTGTCTGATTACCATATTTCCTTGAATAATAGCTGTCTCTTGATTAGTTGCGCACCTTGATTGATCACCCCCCTCTGGTGGAAATATTTGAAATAATTGCCTCCCTCAATTCAACTCTGCCCATCCCCTCCCCTTTCTTTCACATCCTCCCAGTGAAGTTAAAAATTCACTTCTTGTATAGGAAACAATTGTTACAATTACAGAAAAGTTACAAAAACACAGGTTTCTTATAGTTTTTCTATAACGACGTTCATGTATTTGACTCTTTCCTTTATTTCTTGTGGTTCTCTAATAAGCACATTATCACATTAGCGCTTCCAGCGAGTGATATTTGAAATAATCGCCCCCCCCCCCCCCCCCCCCCGCGATTAATCACCCCCTTTTGAAATAATAATAATCATACCTGGCAATTACTCGATAAAAAAGGTAATTAATCAGTTTGATTGACTTGCTGATTGCACTGACTGGTGGTATTGGTTGATTGACTGAATTGATTGTTTGAATGGCACACTGGCTGTAAATTAACCAATGACCACTTCCTTCAGGTGGGGCGGTGACGGGTGGACACAGTCACTCAGAAGAGCAGGAAAGAGAGATGGATTGGAATTCAAGAACTGGAAAACCTGGCCAAACTCCTTACAAGGCCACCGCCTCGTTCATCTAGCTGGGATGCAAAAAGGAGCAGAGGGCCAAGGAAGGGCGAAAGATGTTTTGTTTCGTATGATTTACGAAGATGGCATGAACATCAGTGAAGTTGAAACACTGATTGAAGCCGCCAAGGAACTGGGTCTTGAAGGAAGTGAGGATTATCTCAAGTCAACACGTGATGTTGATTTGATTTTGTCAGAAGATTCCCGTGCAAAGTCTCAAATGAAAGTATCTGGTGTACCCTTTTTCGTTATATCTGGTGATGAGGAACACAAGAAGACCACGTCTTTATCCGGGGCCCAAGGCACGGAGCAATTTTTAGCAGCTTTCAGAATCGTTAGCCAGTAGCCTCCTAACTGTTGTTTTAGTTGTGGTTTGTGCAATGCCATTCAAATTAACAGCTGAGCAGAAGAACCTTATAAAGAACTGAATACAGAGTAAGAGACTTAACAGATAATCTGAAGTGTCAGCTCTCTTACCGGCACCCACAGGGGGGTAAGGCAAGAAAGTATTATGTTAAGGGGGGGGGACCTAACTACACTTTTAGAGTCATTGCTAGGGACATTATTTCATGGTTAGCATTTCTTACGTGTCATAAACTGCTAACATGTTGTGAACTATGAAACTGAACACAAGACATCACTAAATGGACATTGCACATGGGCAACTAGTGCCAGTCCCCAACTGTGTGTAAGAATGAAAAAGTGCAAAAATTCAAAGGAAAAGAGATAAAAATCCAATTTTGGGGGCAAATCATAAGCAATTCAACTATTTTTAACATCTGTAGCATCCAATAACCATTTAGACAAAAAAAAAGAAAAGCTATTAAAGAAAATGTAAGAAAATACACCTTTATGATGTCATAGCTTTTTCAGTAACATGAATTTTAACAAATCCATGCTACAGATTTTTTTATTGGGATGTTATTTAAGCCACTGACATTGTTTTTTTTTGGGGGGGGAAATATATATAAGATGTTTGAGTTTTAAGGGTTTTTATGTTCTGGACACGTGACTTATCAAATATGGTTGACTCATAAAATTTGATGGAACCATTAACAGAATGAATGTGACCAAACATCATAGCTGTGGAAGTTAAGAAACCAATTATGTGACGTTTGGAACTCTTTCATAACAACCGCCTTGTAGTTAAGGTTCTCCCCCCCCCCCCCCTCCTTAAAAAGATCAAATCTTCTGTTATTCTCTGCCAAAAAATATTTCATGCAGCCCAGTCCAGTTCTTTTTCCAATGTTATCCGAGAAAAAAAAAGTGTTAAATATATATTCTTGGTTAAGACAAAACTAGGTAGTTTTATGAGTGATTTTACTAAACTGAGATAAAACCAAGGAGATTAATTAAATGAAAACATGTTCTTAAATGAACCTCATAACTCAATATTAAAACAATAAATTTTTCTTTGCTGTAGTGGTGTACCCTGGTGAAAATCCTCACAGGATCTTCAGGGATCTTTAAGATCCTCAAGAATTTATAAGGATCTTTCAAGGATCTTAATAAGATCCTTGAAGGATCTTGCCAAGATCTTTGAAGATCTTTAAAGATCCTTGAAGATCTTTGCCAAGAATTTAAAGGATCTTCAAGGATCCTTTAAATTCTTGGCAAAGATCTTCAAGGATCTTTATTAAGATCTTTATTAAGATCCTCAGTAAGATCCTTGCAGATCCTCATGCAGATCTTTAAGGATTCTTAAAGATCCTTCAAAGATTCTCACCAGGGTATCTCTATTTTTCTTCTTTCCCGTTTTAAATGTGATGCGTAGAAAGCAATTTTGTCCGTCTTAACAATTGTTGGTTTCACACTCCAAGTTAAAGATGTCTCAAGCAAGAGCTCGACTCGAGCACAGTTGAGATTCTCAAATAACATTTCAGAAAATTGGGAATCATACCTGATGACAAGGTGCATTACTTGGAACGTAAGCTGTCAATCACTATAAATTTTTTGTGCCACTACACATGTGTATTAGTTGGCTTCTGTTTTCCCATTGGTCAAGTGCCTTCTCAAGTGTGGCCTTATAGATCATACTTGGTGGTGTTCTTCAGCTCGTGTGAAATAGACACGTTTCCATGGTCACAAAGACTAAAGTAAGGTTTAAGTATGTGCACTTGACCTGTTCACATTCAAAATAGGTTTCAAGTGCACTTTGGATGTACTTAGAATCCCTGTGTGAAACCACCAGTAGGCAATTTGTCACAAGAAGTCATACCGGTAAGTGTCTCTTACACATTTCCCATGGGAATGGTTTACCAAGCAAAACGAAAATACAGCCTGGTCGTAGGTTACCTTCAAGCCATATTCAGTGTACTAGCCAGTAAAATAATGCTCTGAAAATTGAAATGAATATCTTTCAAAATTTTTACCAATTTTTATTTATTTACTTTTTGTCTTCAATTATTTTGACAGCCCCTATAACAAGTTTAATAGGTGGCTATATTTAACCATCCCAGCCAACGAGACTGCAGAATATACGACATCATTTAATAAAACTGTCTGTGAACTGAAAGGTCATGTTCCTAATTACAGCTGTTTCGAGAAATGTCGGAAAAATGCGTGAAAGTTCACGCGACAATCCAGAAAGGTATTGTGGGTAGTCATCTACGCCATATCGTGAAAACTCATTTATCCCAATGGCCCGCCATCTAAGATCGTCCCTGTACCTACGAGGCATCGCGGGTTTCATATATTTATTTAAATTAAAATTCATCGATCATATCCCATATTATTCTTCGGGATTGTCGCGTGCACTTTCGCGCTTTTTTCCGACAACCTTTCTCGAAACAGCTGAAAATGAGTGAGGTACACTTCTCACAACTTTTTACGTGGCCAACGCCTTCTCAGTACACTCTTCTGCTACTTCGCTAGTAAAAACTACAACTCATTACCTAATTTGCTCAGAACTGTTTCAAAAACAAATGCCTTCCATTTAATCGTGACTGCTGTTCTGGTCCTTTGTCCCTACAGTGACGGTCGGCAGCCCTCCGGGGGCAGCCCCTCCATGACCCCATTTTGAACATGAGAAATTGAATTTTTAGTAGTTTCCAGTCTACTCATCATTACTCTCTTCAGAACGAGTCTTACTTCTCCTCATTTGCATATAACTTCCGTGATGAGTCATTGCTCGAATGGCTGCACCACGATTTTCAACTAACCTTAATTTAAGTAGGCCAGTAAGTTGTTTTAGCAGCTATTGTAAATTAAATCCAACCGGCGAAATTAATAGCAGGAGCTGATCTTCAAGAAGTTTCGTTAAAGTAGGTGGAATTACGTACGTCAGGGCATATTCTTCCTCGGCGTGTTGTTTTTTAGTGCTCGCTTAGCTGTATTAAGTTTCTGTGCCGATGAAAAATGTTAAAATGTAAACGTGTATGAAAGTAATCGTTTATAGTCAATCCATAATGAGGTTAATTACTGTTAAGTGGCTCAAGATCTAGCTATTGGCGTAAAATTTTTAGGTGTTCACTTGTGCAATCGATTGGTGATAATTGCCCGGGGGGGGGGGGGGGTACTCGGGTATATTTTGGGTGGGTATGTGCCGCCCGGGTCTCCAAATTTGAACCCCGTTTTAGAAAGAATTTGATCTCAAATGATACCCCGTTCTAGAAATAGGTCAATTATTAATACCCCGTTCTAGAAAAAATGGCTGCTGATAATCTGAAGCTTTCATGCGTTCGAAATATTATACCCTGTTCTAGGAAACGTCTCTAAGATGGATACCCCGTTCTAGATCAGGAGTTCCCAAATTACGACCCCGTTGGGCGGCATATATCCGTATAGGTATTTTTGGAGAGTACCCCCCCCCCCCCCTCCCCCGGGGTAATTGCCCAGATTCTTCTATTCCTTTATCTGGGGACTCCCGGCTCGACCACAATACAACAAAACAAGTACTTACAGCTGTTCTTTTTTTAGTTTTTACGTTATCTATTTTTTTCCCGTTGGCCTTCAGTCCTTTACCTTTCATTACTATTGCTCGACATTTATAACAAAGTTTGACAGTGAAAAAGGCTTTGCATAACAGATTTATTTTAATTTCAAAGGTGTTGCTAAACAACTGAACCAAACTTCCATGGCGACATCAAGTTGCTCTGCACCAGCAACATCTACGTCACACCTAGCTACGCCAGAATACAGAAACTGGCTTGCTCTCGGCCATGCCTTGACAACAGTGCTCTGCGAAGGTCTTCGCCCATTTGTTAATCGAGAGACGGAAAGTTTCTATAATAATGTAACGGCAGCAGTTGCAGCTTGGCCTGGAGCTGTACCCTGCACCTGCGTGTATGTCCCGAGGAGAAAACCAAACCAGCACCACGACATGGGCACCTGTGTGTGGGCCAACATCCTTCAGGGTCATCATCATGCAAACAGACCAAACTGGAAACAAAGTGATTCCACAAAATGGATGGATCCAAACCTGGGTCCCTGGGAGATAGCTAAGCTGTTCCTCCCGGATTTAGGCGGACACGCGGTGATAAACAGTGCGGAGGACATGGATATTACTGGGATAATGAACCTATTGTACTGGTGTAATCATTTTACTATTCCTCAGCCCTTGATCAAGGACGTCCGTGAAACTCGAAACAACAAATGGGTGCACGTACCAAAACTCGAATTAACTAACGCTGACAAGACAAATGCTTTTGGCGCCATTGAAAAACTGTTGCAGGATCCTCAATTAGCTGGAGATCTGGATGCCCAGAATGCTCTTAAGGAAATTGTCAATCTTAAAAGCGTTACAGACTTGCACAGTATGGAAGCTCAAGTTTTGGCCGAGTTTAAAGAAGCCATGAACAACCTGGCGCAGGAAGCCGAAAGAAACAAAGAACAAGTTAGTCAATTAGAAAAGGCTGTAGAGGTCTTGGAGCAAAGGAACAAGCTGTTCCTACTTCTATATGAGTTGTGGTTACTTTTTGTCTCTCTGCTCGGAAACCTCGGTAGGAGTGTGAAGGGTTTCAGAAGAAATGTTGTATTGCTATGGATGCTGTTGTTCCTCCTTTGGAGCTGGTGTGATGTCTCGAATGATGACACATTCATAAAAGACGGTAAGTTAAACAATACTGTGGATTATAACCACAAAAATCCAGAATATTTTTAACCGGATTCGGTAATAATCGTCCTTTAATTGCTTCTCCTTTTCTTTAGGATGTGTCCTGAAAATACACCCTGATCCATGGGAACTTAAGGAATATGACTTCAGTGAGTTTATCACGTCATCCAGGTCAGGTTTTATTGGGAGACAATGGTTGTACCAGGAAATGGATGAGATCATGGAGCAGCCACGGAGGCGTGGTGTTTTACTTATTGGGAACCCTGGTTCTGGTAAGACAGCTTTTGTTTGCAATCTGCTATGTTCCAGAACATCAAGCCCATTTATCCACGACAGAATCCTCGGGTATCATTTTTGCATGCACTCGGACACGGGAACACAAAATGCCGCCAAATTTGTGCGCAATCTTGCAAATATGATTGCTTTCAGAATTGATAAATATCGCGAAACCATTTCAAGTGATCCGTTTGTGAAAAGAGTATTGCAACACAACTGTCCTCAAGATCCAGAGTGGTGTTTCCAGGAAGGAATCATTACACCTCTGACAAAACTACAGCACCAACCCAAACAACCCTGGTATGTTATTATTGATGCCTTGGACGAGTGCGCAGCCGACAAAGCAGAAATTCTAAGCATGCTTAAGTCGAAAGTTCGGCGACTTCCTGTGTGGATTAAACTAATTATTACCACACGTAATATGAGCACTATTACTACAAGACTAGAAGGAATGCAAAAACTGGAGCTGCGGCCAGATGACGCAAGAAATATGGAGGACATTGATAGATATACGTCGGAAAAGATATATCCATTGAAAGGTTCAATCATATCGAAGATAAAGGCATATTTTTTAATCAAAGATAACAACACACCCACACCGAGAATCGTTTCCAACGTTATCGAGAAATCCCAAGGAAATTTCTTATTCGTAAGGCTTGTGTTAGACGTTTTATTTGCCACAGCGGAAAGCACAAGCTGGACTGAGAACATCCCCAAAACACTCGACAACATATTCCAATTATACTTTGAACGAAAATTTAACACACGAGATTCCTTTCAATCTTTGCGTGAGATCTTTGAAGTATTAGTTGCTTCGTATACACCACTATCTGCACAAGTCATTCACTCTGTCCTTACGCTTGACAACCCAACCCTAGACTTCGAGTATGATTTTATGCCAAATCTGGAAGAAGTGTCGTTGTTTCTGTGGCATGGATCGGAAAATGGCCTTGTGCGAATTTATCATGCTTTTTTGTCTGAATGGCTGACTAGTGAAACTCATAAGGGAAGACTTTATTACGTAAAGAAAGTAATTGGTCACAAACGTTTAGCCAAATATTATCTACAAAACGCTAAGAGTATCAAGAAACACTTGACTCCGGAAGAAGCGTTCCGTTTAGCATGCCACATCGTGGAAGGTGGCTCAAACAAACATCAGGTAGCCGAATTTCTATCACTTCCTTCTAATCTGGTTAACAGTTCAGACGAATTCAACACCACTGCCTTACACATTAGTTCAGGTGCAGCCACTTCAGAAGCAACGGGGCTATTGGCAGAGCATTTCTTTGACGTCGATTGCTTAAACAATGACCACCGAACGCCTGCTTACGTAGCTGCAAGTGCTGGATACCTTAAAAATCTTATCACTCTTTCCAACAGAGGGGCAAACCTAAACCACACTGTCAAATGTCGACACGTTAAGCTGACAAGAAGTTTAAATGATCCCGTTCTTGAGTGTAGGAGAATGGCATGTGAATATTCATTGTTGCACATCGCCGCTCAGGAAGGAAACGTTGATGTTGTTAAATTTCTTATCCAACACCATGTAGATGTGGTAAAAATCACTGGTTGTAATAACACTGCTCTCCAGCTAGCAGCTAAAAATGGACATCTTGAGGTCATTAAAATCCTTAAGAAAGCTGGTGGCGTTTTAGATGGAGTCTCGTTACATCATGCTGCTGATGGAGGCCACAGTTGTGTCGTGGACTATCTACTGAATGAAGGTGTGAGAGACGTTTGTATAAACGACAGTCATCTTATCAAAGTAAATGCAGCAAAGAAGAACTGGAAAACCATTAGGGTACAAATGCACGACATTATTCATTTGGAAATGCGCGAGACAGCACTTCATGCTGCAGTTAAGAAGGAACATTTATTCGTGATCGAGTCTCTGTTACGTCAGCCAGAGAATGCTACCAACTGTGTTAATGCTGCAGGTAGACGTCCCTTACACGAGGCCGTTCATTTAAACAACTATAATGCGTTAAGAGTGATGCTAGAGGCGGGAGTTGATACGTCTGTACGCTGTAACGTCAGCTTGCCAATTTCACGACTCATTCCTCAGGTTATGTTGGCTGGCCTACAACAGAATAATTACCCTTGTGGATTTACAGCGTTACATATTGCAGCCATGCACGGTTATCACAGTGTTGCCAAATTACTTATTACACATAAGACAGACGTGAATGTGCGAGACTGCAATGGTTCAACGCCACTCCATATAGCCGCATGCCATGGGATGGTTTCACTTGTAACCCTGCTTGTTCACAGTGGGGCAAAAATAAATCGCAGAAGCTTCAACTTTTCAACTCCACTTCACAGTGCGGCAGCATGTTTTGCCATAAGCAGTGTCTGTACTTTGCTTGAATTTGGTAGCGACTTCTTAGCTAGAGACAACAAGGACATGACAGCGTTACATTACATTGTTCAAAACGTCGAAGTTGTTGGAAGAGAGTACTTTGCTGACCTGTATGTGGACAAGCCTATAAATTCGATAGAAATGGTAAACGAAAAAGAACCATGGGAAAAAGGCGACCTTCAGTATACTTGGTTGAATGCACTCATTAGAATTACTAACAAATTTACTGCCAGTACTAATGCAACGGAATTCTTGAATTTGCGCAAATCAATTTCTAAAACATATTCTCATATTTTTGCCCTATTAAACAAAAAAAACGATGCTTCCCTTCTCCTCATCGGGAGCAATAGCTACGACAGTTCCTATTTGGTAGCTATGACGACTCCAGTCGTTTTCGTTTTGGATATTATGTTCCACAAGTTGCTAAAAAGCTTCGACACAACGTTTCTTCCAGAACTGTTAAAGAGGGCGTTGTTAAAAGTATTCACATCGTTTTTCTCAATGAAAGTAACTGACTGCTCATTTCTTACTTTCTCTGTAAAAGCTAATACGGTTCGCTTAACAAACATCTTGTTACAAGCAGAGGTGGATGTCAATTGCCAAGATGAATCAGGCTTTAACCCACTTTTGACCTACCTACACAATGGAGGGCGTCACACATCCAAAGTTCTGGCAAACCATAAAGTGATGGTGGACATTTCATGCAGAGTCCCGTTTGAAAGATCAACACTACACATGATTTCATACCATAAGTTACATTATTTAAATTATCTTTCTCAGTTCGTATTGGGAGAGGAAAATTGGTCCAAATACCTAATTTTAGACAATTCTTTATTCGACTACTTTTTTGATGACTACAAAGAGGTACGAGACCACAACGATTCGTCAAGAGTTATTCGAACTGGTGACGGCCCACTGGCCTTAGCGATTAAGTCTCATCCTCAAGGAACCAAAGTTATCAATGAATGTTTTGATGCAAACGGCTATAACGCCCTACACAGAGCTGCACAAGGAGCAAACGTAGTTGCAATTAAAAGATTTCTTGCCTGGGGAGCTAACCCATCATTGAAAACTGCAGACGGCTTTACCCCTCTTTGGCTTTCAGTGTTATATTCTGTTAAATACACACCATTTCTCAATTTCCGTTCGGAAAATATTCTAACAGGTTTAGAAGTGGATCTTGCATCGAAATCAGCCTCTATTATTCTTAACCGTCTTATCCAGAATGGAACAGTGAATATCGGCTGTAACGAAAGTCAACCTGACCTGACTTTGTATCACATCGCGGCCATTCGAGGAATGTGGCGGTTTGTTAATCGTTTGCTTTCGGACAAGCAATTAACCGGCGTTGACGTAAACTGTCCGAACAGAGATGGTATAACTCCAATGTATTTAGCGAAGCTTGTTGGTGGAGTTTCTTGTGATTGGCACAGTCCTTGGTGCAAAGTTGTGGAAGTGATCACAAAGAACGGTGGAACACTTCGCTATCCCAACCCAGAGGCTGAGTACTTCCTTTTCTTTCATCTGTTCTATGGAATAAGTCCCGGCCACATGTTTCTTGAGTTACCAGAGCATGAAATATCAACCCTTGGAGAAGATTGTGAACGTGATAAATGTCAGGGCGATAAAAGCGGTTATCCCAGTCTCTTCAAGGAATCTTTTGAACTTGATAGAGTTTATAAGGACTTTAGAATAAAGGTGGACGATTGTGACCCTATCGTATATAGTGAAGAATGTCTACCAGAGATTCACCGGGATCTGTCTCATTTTCAGTCCGTGGTGTCTGTTGTATATAAGCACCAGTCCTTGAAATCTGAACATTTTGTCATCAGAGGTCATTTGTCTTTGTTGCTGGAGAACGAAAGGAGTCTTGTACATTCGTTTTTGTTAGACGTTACCAGACCATACTCACGGACACAAAAAAGACCGCACAGAGCCTGGAAAGAAGGCGAACAAAAAACAACGTACAGTTACAACGAAGACAGCGAAAAAAGAACGACCACAAACCACTACAATGAAGAGAGCCAACAAAGAAAGCAGACTAAAACTACATTTAGCAGTCGTGATAACAAGTGCTATGACAGTGTGATCTTGGAACCTTCTCTTCGCAGGTCTTTTTTACGGTTTAAAGAAAGCTTTGATCAGTTGCAGAAACATTCAAAACACGTCAAATCCGTTGTTTTTGCCAAGGGAAACTTTCCTCGTGTGCTCTCGGGAGTAGAAAAAGCCTTGTACAGTTACTATTCAACTCTGTATTGTGACTGGCAAGTAAATGTAGCCACGTATGTGATGCTAAGGTTCCAAATTTGGAACTTGAAATTTTTCACCAAATATGTGAACGAGAATTCTAGAGTAGTAAGCATTTCGGATTTTGCGTCACTTCGCATGAGGGAAGTATTAATTGGACCGTCCAAAGATACATTGAAACTTATTTTAAGGCTTGTCTCTGAAAAGAGATTTGATGACCTCGATTATCTAACAATTTTGAAATTTAGTGAGCCGCCTTTATGGAATGGCACATACGACTCGTGGACTCCTTGGTGTTACTTTTGTTGAAGATGTGTAAAATTAACTACTTTCGTTCCAAATATTCCACCATGTTACACGGAAAAACTCAGGTGTTTGGCCGACCGCAGATAATGTAAAATAAACTTTGATTAAACAGCAATCCTTATAGTGTTCGACGTAAAATTAATAGAAAAGTTTTCTTACAATTTAGTGATTTTGTCAATAAATAAGTGAAGGTGTTCTAACCTTCGACAAACTGACGCACGATCTAACTGACATTTATGTGTATGAACTTAGATTTATACAGTAACAAGTCCAGGATGTCAAGTTGAATAATACTCCAAGTTCCTTTCAAGTTCCCGCCGTTCATACAATACGAAGATTATAACGGTTCCCTATTAACGCTTTCTGTATTAGTTTAGGTAAAGTCGCACCCAGGTGGCCCACACGGCCGGGGCTTAATTCGGTTTCTGTAGCATGAAGCAACTAGGAGTATTGCTACCCCCCCCCCCCCCCCTGGATAGGAGTCATAGGATGCTAGTCCATCGCAGGGTTACCCCCAGCATTTTGTCGCCAGTAACCATTTATAGCGGTGCGTTCGCGGGCCGAAGGCCCGCTGCGGAGCCCCATAGTCATAGAACCTATACCCGTCAATTTTCATGGTCATGGCTATGACGTATGACGTATCCGGGATCTTAACAATTTTGAAACCAAAGTGAGGCTATGTTTTTCGCGCGGCTACACGGCCGAATGTCACGTCAACTCGGTAAACACTTCGATGTTTTGCTGTGTTTAGCGGAGAAAACCGTTTCAAATTACAGACGTTATTTCCCTGCATTTTTCGCGGTTTGCTACTCAAGACAGGGATACTAATTAAGAGATACTCAGAACTCGTTATAGTGGAAAAAGAAGAGCTTTCAGGGATAAAATCTTACTTAGAGGAACTTCATAGGTTTTAATCAATGCGGGAGCAATGCGGGGCTGAGATTTCTCACTTCGGATTCAGTCGGAACTGAAGAAGCGGAGATGTAAAGAATTTCTTAAAGGTAAAACAAATTGCTTTTTTCGATGGGAATTTATGTTGATATCAATCTGTGATTGACTTTTTCTTTGTGTTATTGTTAGTTTTGGAGAATTGTTTATAAAAACGTGCTCAAATTCAGTCGTTTCATGATTTTTTTTCATCGAAGACAGCTCAGCCTCGATGCGCTATAAATGGTTCGCGTATTGCTTTTAAACATAAACTTGTGGAGATTGTAATAAATTTTTTCAAAAGAAGATTGTGTTGTCCATTTTTATGTGTTTGTTCATTCATTACATAGGTTGAAAAGCGATTTTATGTAAACAAAACAAGACTTAGACTTCACTCGCGTGGCCTTATGCAAATGTTTGTATTTTTTGCAATTTTGATTTCCAAATCAGTTTCTCGGGTAATTTTTGATAAGCAACAGGTGTATTTTATTTGGAAAGTAGACGTACTAGTTATTCTAGACGGAGAAAAAGTTTTTTGTGAACTTTTGTACGGTCTAAATGTACTGTGCAGACGGTCACGAAATTCTGTTTTTGAGAATTGCTAAAATTGAAAAATAGCCCGGTCGTCAATTTTAATTCTTGTACTTCCGACCTTTCACCTCAGTTAAGTTTATCATCGGCTTTCTGTTCAGAGAGCTTCGCTGTTAGGCTCAGCCTATCTATATATATTACACCTGGGTGGAGAGAGAGAAAGTGGAGTAAAGCGTCTTGTCTAGGCCGGAAACAACATGACGGCGGCCGAAACAAAGGCCTCGAAGCACCAACCTTCAGATCTGAAGTCCAACGTGCTAACCACTACACCACCGCGCCTCCATGATTCCCCTTGGAGGAATATTACATTTTATAATTCAACACATTGATACACTGCCCAAATATGGTAAAAAAGTTATCGATATACGTTATGTCTACATGACGTATAACCAGCGATGGCGGTAAATTTCGCATTTTGCGGGAAAGTGAAAATGACTGCTGCCTGTAATTTCGTGTTTTGGGGCGAGAAAGTGCGTGAACTATTAGTTAAAAAAGGGAAAAGGAAGAGAAAAAAAGAGAAGGAAAGAGAAAAATTATTGATCACATGATTGGACAAAAAAGGCGCGAAATTTTCGCGTTGTCGCGGTCGCAGTGTTTCTTGGCGAAGCTGAATGACAGCTGGTTCAAAGTTTAACCGCTCGACAAGGAGTGAACGAAGGAGCACAATTTTCGGAAAATTTCTTTAGTAATCACCTTTGGAGTATAATATAGACTTGATGCTTCCTCAGAAAAGTTTATGATTTCGTCATTACGGCTGTAGGAGCTAAAAAACGAGCAAGTTTGAAAAAACATTGATCTACTCAGCTCGTACTTCGATGTTTGAAAATTTGGTGCTGATGGAAGGGACTAAAAAGCCAAATCAACTACAGGCACGATGTTTTAACTCATTTTCAACGGGAAAAAAATGACAAATTTGACAGTATCACATGTTTTATTTTATATCTTAGCAGGTATTTACAGCAATGTGGACTACTATATCTCATTTGAAAGTGTATAAAATGGGCTTTTCGGAAAAAATACATCTTATCATGAAAGCTCAGAACATTTCAGGAAAAAATTCTGAAAGAGCCTAAAGTAGCATAATTTATGCATCACTTTTGAGGAAAAAGGAATATTCCTCCAAAAGGTTATAATATCTTCCTGAGGTGTTGAAAAGTAAAATGATCCTTATTCTGCCAGCAAAATGACCTGAAAATCTTGCTGAAAAAGATAAAAACCGAAATTATTGGTGAATTTTTATCGACACCCATGTTTGCCCCTGACATGGCAACATGACATCACTCCGGTCACCATGTTATCACTTCGATTGAATTACGAGTCTTTGATCTAATTATATTCGTTTGATCTAAAATCGCTCAGAAAGAACCTTTGGACTCTCATATGTGAATTCACGGATATATTTCATGAAATTGGTAAGAATTCAAACGTATAAAAGCAACCAGAAGACACTCGGGTTTGGAAGGATTGGAATCTAGTAAACATTTCGGTGGAAAATTTGCTTTGGTTCGAGCGAAAAAACCTCCGTCACTCTGCACTTTTCAGCCGGAAAGATTTCCGTTTAACATCATACATTAGTTATGCATACCGTTCTTAAAACTAAAACAAAAGCCAAAACAATAGAAATCCAAAAGCAAAACAATAGCGCATACATACATAATTATGAGCAATAGTTCGTTTTCGTCTGAGGGATCAATATTTTGGAATGTTTCAAACTTGTTCGTTTTTTAGCTCCTACAGCCGTAATGACGAGATCATAAACTTTTCTGAGGAAGCATCAAGTCTATATCATACTCCAAAGGTGATGATTACTGAAGGAATTTTCCGAAAATTGTGCTCCTTCGTTCACTCCTTGTCGAGCGGTTAAACTTTGAACCAGCTTTCATTCAGCTACGCCAAGAAACACTGCGACCGCGACAACGCGAAAATTTCGCGCCTTTTTCGTCCAATCATGTGATCAATAATTTTTTTCTTCTCTTCTCTTCTTTTCTTTCTAACTAATAGTTCACGCACTTTTTCGCTCAAAAACACGAAATTACAGGCAGCAGTCATTTTCACTTTCTCGCAAAATGCGAAATTTACCGCCAGCGCTGGTTATACATCATGTATAGACATAACGTATATCGATAATTTTTTGACCATATTTGGGCAGTGTATCAATGTGTTGAATTATAAGTTTAGGTAGCCGTGTGTTTGTTCAATTTGTTTTGATTCTGAATTGAACTTTTTAAGATACGAAACACTTGTAACTAAGATATTCTATGCCATTTTACTGTGTTTTAATTCGTGTAGTCACTACTCTGTCCCGTTCTTTAAGTAGACGAATGCTCTTCTTAGAAACTCTCAACTGATTGTGTACGCTAAATTAATTTTAGCTTGGCAAAAGTTTCGGCATTCGCTGCTTGTTGTTTAAGAAATGGCGCGAGGTAAAATATTGTTGTACGCCCTTATACTTAATAAAAGGTTGTATATCTCAATGAATTTTTTCTGGAAACTGTGATTTGTTATCAATGTGTTGAATTATAAAACAGTTATAGTGCTCAAGCTTGCGCAATATCGCCTGATTTTAGCCGACTCGGCCTACGGCCTCGTCGGCTAAGTATCCGGCGATATAGCGCTTCGCTTTCGCACTATAACTGTTAATTTCATACCAGATATTAGGCTTGGATGAAAGTTTTGGATGATGCTCTTTTTATGCTAATCAGCGTTTCCATAGCAACGGTAAACAAATATGGCGAAAAACAGTTTTTCCTAAACATCTTTCGATTTTGGAGCTACCCGCGACAAGCGAATAAATGCGCTATAATCTACACATCGTTGCACACAAAATGGGAAAATTTTAAACAAATTAAATTGTTCGATTTTGAATAAATCGCAAAAACATTTTTTAACATGTGTTTTTCATGTTTGAAATATAAGCGTTCAAAACATTTCATAGGTATCACAAATTATCATTAGATTTCACAGAAAGTTTCCTTGGACTTAAAATATTACTCCCTGCAAATAGTTCTGACTAACTCCTCGGCAATAAAGAGATCGAGCTTTTCATTCAAATGCAGTTTTGCTTGACGTTTTCACTCTTTAAAAGTTTCAAGCGCATTTGCATATAAATTCAAAACGAACAAATTAAGATGTTTGATATCTTCCCAGTATGTTTTGAAATATGTAGGCAATAATACTTCCAAGCTTCAGTCCAATTGATTCAGAGGAACATTCCGAAAAGAACCGTTGAAGTTCGAGTACGAAAGCAGCGACTACGGGATGAAAATCCAGGACAACGAGCTTCCACATTTTCCCGATAAATTTGAATTTTATTAAAATCCAAGATGGCAGCCATCTTGGATGACGTCACGTTCCCACAGCAGCGTCACAACCCATAATATTTACCCTATCTTGTTGAGCACATCGCGAGCTATCTATTTAAGATGTAAAATATTTCCGAAATATTGCAACATCGCAAAATCCCGTGGGGGGGGGGGGGGGAAGGGGCAACACCCCCCCCCCCCCCCCCCACTTGAACCACGATGGGGGTATAAGTTTGCGTGTACACAGCAGCGGTCCCTACACATTTCAACTTACCAGGCCACTCTTCCGCGCACATGAGACTCATCCCGCTTGAACTGCAGCTTACCATCAATGCTTACCTTCGAAAAGCACGCGAGGCCTTTTTAATTCATAGAGGGAACACTTTGTCACCAGAAGGCATTAACCTAAGGAACCAACGCTGAACACAGTTTTGTATCATGCATTATATATGTCATATATTATTTTTATCTTATGTTTACAAGTGAGCTGTCTACATGTCATGTATTAGCTAATCATTTATAACCATGTGATTTTCAAATTTGAGGAGCCGTTACAATATTTTCTTTCAGTATAGCCCTGGCCCTGAGGAAGAGTAATACTATTAGTGGAAATATTGGCCATTAATAAATCTGCCCTTTGCCGTAGTGCCAGCCTTGCATTCAGTTTTGTATTTTCACATTCAAGTGACGCAGTACTTTTGGATGGTACCATTTGTTTTAACTTTTGAGTCGGTGAATGAAATCCTATGGTGTGACCATTCAAATGAAACCTCTTCAGCAGTACTTTTGCATGGTACAATTTGTTCCAACTTTTGAGTCTGTTGATGAAATCCTATGGCTCAGGTATATTAAGGCCTGGGTCAGTTACGGTACATCCAAAACTTAAGGGGGAGTGGTCTATCTCATAAAGTATGGAACATATTGATATGAAACTTGGCCAAAGGCTTAAACTTGATACAAAAGTTAATTTTGATATGAAGTTGTCATGAAAACGGTCACGCAACTGATTAAGGTATCAAATTTCCCTGTTTTTCTTTAGGCTAAGTGCAGGAGAACGTAAACCACCTTGACTGACAAAATATCGTTTGGATATTTTTATGTGTGCAATGTCATACACGAAACTAACTGGAAGGCGTGTCCAGGTCACGTGACGATTCAAATGTCACGATTTTGTTGTCACGCAAACACCAGAAAACAGTCATGCCGCGTAGGTGGACTGCGTTTCCAGTTACATTTTACCTTAAAAGGGTAGAAATAATACCACTTAAAATTCTCAGAAAACACAATTTTTCCTTGTCTGCTAGAGCACCGAAGAAACAAACCAGAAGAAAAAGCTCAGTTGGTCACGTGATAGGTTGCCATGGAATCATCAAAGTCAGAAATGACTGTCTTAACACGTTGAATGCCGTTGCCAAGTTTCATACTTATGACACGTTTCCTTTTGAAGATAGACCGCCCCCTTTACTCTTTTGATAAAATAGGAACAGACCCAGTTCTTAATATACCCGAGGGTGTGACCATTCATATGAAACCTCTTCAGCATTACTTTTTCATGGTACCATTTGTTCTAACTTTTGAGTCTGTGGACGAAATCCTATGGTGAGACCATTCAAATGAAACCTCTTCAGCAGTACTTTTGCATGGTACCATTTGTTCTAACTTTTGAGTCTGTGGACGAAATCCTATGGTGTGACCATTCAAATGAAACCTCTTCAGCAATTCTTTTTTATGGTACCATTTGTTTTTCAATATTTTACAAAATAAAATTTGGAATTTTTCTTGAATGTTTATTATAGGCACTCTTGGGAGTTACAGGCCCACCTTCACCCAAAAGATGTTGCGGTAGTTTGTTTTGAAATGCTCCATTGTTTATACGCGTGACCTGATTGGTTGCACGCATTCAAGCGTGAATTTCGTGTTACACGAAATTCAGCACAGAAAGTGACCACGACGCGCACAGCATTTTGATTTTTTTTCCTCGCAAAAAAACGAAAAAAGCCTCATCGCAGGTTACAATGTTTGTTTATGATATGGTTTAGAACATTATTGGTACTCTTGTTAAGGAATGGTTACTCTCGTACAAATACCATCAGCAGCCACTATTGTTTTACCTTTTCAAACATTCGAAGAACGATCGAAGGGCTCTAAGAGTCATTTCGTGAATACGAAAAAACGTAAGGTTAAGTCCACAGATCGGTTTTACTTTTCCATACTGAGTTTGAATTCAAAAAATTAAAGAGTAAATAAAATATTGCTTGCGAATAGAATTTTTATGCCGTTTTCCGCTTGTATTTTTAGTTAAGGTGGCTGAACACAGTTTGCGCGTGCTCTTCAATTTCAGCTGCTTACGTGAGTCAGCACGTGCAGAGTTTTGAGAAAAACAAACTTAGCGCCTATTCAGCGATCATTTTATTTTGCTCAGCGTGGATCGCGAAAGTGTCGTTTTTCGTCTTAAAATCAAACAATTTGTTGTTCGTAAAAATGTTTGTTGAATCAACAGATAATATACAGAACCATTGAAGAAATACACTGCCTTTTTGGTCGTTTTTGTCTTTGGATCGAGAACCCAGTTAAATACAACACATGCGCAGTTGACCAAAAAAATTGTGACTGGATGTTTTAGCGACTTTCCTCGGAAACGTGCTGATTTCTACGGAACCACTCGTTAGAATTTCACGAAATTTGGCACAATAATAGTTCCGAATATGCCGAACTCACCTGCCATCAAAAATTTGAAATCTAACAGAGATTTTTACAAAACGCGAACATATTAAACCACAAATTACGGAAGATCCCTCTGTCAAAATTACATGAGACCAGTGTTAACGCGCGAATATTTTTACGAGTTTACTGGAGACAAATGATGGACAAA
Source organism: Cladopsammia gracilis (assembly GCA_022457155.1). NCBI lineage: Eukaryota > Metazoa > Cnidaria > Anthozoa > Scleractinia > Dendrophylliidae > Cladopsammia > Cladopsammia gracilis. The sequence goes on along the minus strand of JAJGOT010000104.1, from coordinate 354,392 downwards.
ATCTAACGACTAGATTTTCTGAAAATAAACAAAAGCAACTGAATATTGCAGGCTGATTAACAATCTACCGTGTTGCCATGGCAACACCCTAAAAGCTCAACAAAAATATTAAAATATATAGCTTGTTGCTTAATCGTATGCCTCACCAATTTTGGACGCCCAGACGTTAGTGGTTTTAAAATGACAATGAATGACGCATAGGTACAGTGAAACTGTGTTCAGCCACCTTAATAAAACCTAGTAGGCTTGGGGAGGAAGTAATTAGAATTAGATGATACCCCCTCCAGTTGTTATCATCGGTCATATGGCCAGAAGGTCATGTGCTAGTCATTGGGGGGGGGGGGGGGGGGGGGTTCGGACGAATATTGAAATTATGTACATTGGAGAAAAACGTTCAAACGTGACTGCGTAGCACACTTTCGTACAATGAGGCGCGAGAGCGTGCTAGTGCATGTATTCGCAAGATGCAGAATGCACATGTATATTTTGTATTGTACCGTCTGCGGCATAGTCCGTGTGCACTTTGTACATGTACAATCATGCAGGCCGATGTGTGTAACCTCGTCTCCTCTCCGAGAGGAGACTACGTTGATGTGTACTACATGTAGTACTGGACAAAGTGCATCCGCTGGCCTACGCGTACCAGAGGTGTATCTAGTAAATCCAGTGTGCAAGATAGGAGCTGAGGAGAAACAACAGCGCGCTTAATGGCTCAGAGGAGTATAACGTCCTGTTTTAGCAGTAAGTCTTCGCGGAAGAGATCGTCAGCCGAGGTACATGATGTTGAGGTATCTGGAAACGATGAACCAGCGGCGCAAGTACTTTGTGTCGCCACGAAAGAGGCGAAGAAACAGCAGTTGAGTTACCTCCTCCGTAAAAACCGAAATCTTAAATTAAGATATTATCCTTCTTAGGCAATATGTATGCAGTCTTAAAATAAGACGGCTATAGTCTTATTTAAAGACAACACTCACCTTAGTTAAGACAGGGTCATCTTCAATTCAGTCTGACATTATTATACGCCTCTTAAATTAATACAGACATGGATCTTACTTTAAGTTAGTGGCAGATGAGTTTTAATTTAAGATAACGAATGCGTCTTAATTTCAGACGTATTCATCTATTATTAAAAGTCTTAAGAATACTTGAATCTTAATTAAAGAAAGCACTTATTAATTTAAGATGTTTTTTTATCTTGAACTTAATTTAAGATGCTTTTCAGATTTTTAAGGTAATACTATCTTAATTAAGATGTATCGCTTCTTAAATAGAAATGGCATGGTCACTTAGATTGATGTTACTTTGTAACGTCTTTCTTTGTAAAGTCTTTCTTTGTAAAGTTGGTTCAAGGCAAATCAGAGTGGTTTCATGCATCGTTAAAAAAAAAACTCCCTCCCCCCTCCCCCCTAAAAAAACTACTTTATTTAGTTAATTTTATTTCACCAAATTTTTCTTATGAATCATCAACATGACTTTAATAATTTTAATTACTGTTTTTTTTTTCTTTTCCCTTACAAAAATCATTCCGCTTAATTATTTCCAATTTCATACATCAAATACTATAATACGGTATTTATGTAAAGCATAAAATCCCTATTTATTGCGTATCTGCGCGTGCTCGGCCCCAGGTCCTTATCCAACGTTTGAATTCAAATTGCGCGTACAAACAAATGTCGCAAGCAGACTAGCCGAAATGACTCAATGTTCTTTTTCTTTTCACGCTTGGCTATTTTGTGAATGAAAATTACTATGTTTTTACGGATGGCTCAGCTGTTTTTAGTCTTCAGCCAGTACAGTTAGCATCTGCAATCGAAAACATGACTTCTAGTCTCTGTTTGATCGCTCATGTCTGCAGTTATTCAGTCGCCCAATGAACCACGGCATCAGTCAAAAGAGAGAGCTCAAATCATCTTCAATACCTGGACATTCTGAGGTAAAAGACTAGTTTTACTGTATAAACAAACTACATAGATTGATAACAGTCTGCTCAGGCACTTAGGGCCAGCTGTGGTACCACGGTTTGAAACGTGTGGTAGAGAGTTTACCGAATAAATTTGGCAAATAAGTCGTAAATTTCATCGAACGGTTACTTGTCTCTCGTACGCATATTTAACTTAAGCTTAAGCTTATTATTTCGGTTAGACATGTTTTACTGAAATTATCTCTCTACCGGGTCCGTTCACTGTGCTCCTGACGAGAATGACAGACCTTCTGAGCAGATAATTTTATTTTCATATTATCAATCTATGTTGTTTATTAATAAGTTTTTAGTGAGCTCACTAAAGTGCATGTAAGCTTAAGCTTAACTTAAGTTTAAGCTTAAGTTATATGAATTACAAATTATCAATGATCAAGAATTTTAGTTTGTTTTTGTTTTTGTTTGTTTTGTTTTTTGTTTTGTTTGTTTTCAATCAAAATTCTTATGGCGCTTTTTTTAACTCCTTCAATTCATCTTCTTGCCTTTCTACATTTCTCCTTCACTTGGGGGCCTTTAGTTGTGCTTACATCCCTTTCTTTCCCCTTTACCTTCCATGCAATTTATATTTCCCTGTTTCTTCTGTCTTATTGTCCTTTCGGGCTCTGGGTCTCATCTCCATTGTACCGTGGTTCTGTATTTCTGCAATCTTGCAATTTACAGTCCTGTTGGGCTTTGGTCATGTGCTGTCCTGTTTCCGTGGGGCTTTGGCTGGGGTCTCGGGGTCCTATAATTTTGCATTCAGTCCCAAACTCAAACAAACGGAAGTCGATTGTTGGTGACAACTGCAGCGCCACGTGGCAATTTTCCCAGAAGTTGGACAGTGAAGGAAGGAAGAAAATGGCAAGAATGATTGTAACAAAGTATCCTTTCCTGAAACAGCCCAATGATTCACCAGTGGTAGGAACAGACTACGCATACTCCCTCCCCGCCATATCTTTGGGTGGTTTAAAGCCCCGCCCCTAATGCAAGCAATAAAAGCCCACATTCATTTGTCCTAATCTGTAGATCTGACACCACCGAGTATCAAGTCTTTGGTCATTTTAGAAAGGTTAACGGCGAACATGCGTTCAGTTTCTTTTCACGTTTACTGAACATTTCTGAGTAAAAACATCAGAGTATGCGTAAAAACAGAGACAAAAATAATGCTCCATGCTCTCCATACCAATTTAAGTTAATAAAAAGTGCACGTATTCTGAAAAAAATACTGCTAAATGTACAAATTGTGAATTTTTAATATGTTAAAGGGAGAACGCTTGTAGGTTAACGTAGCTGGTGAAGTAAATTCCATAAGCTTAAATAAAAGGATCTAAAAGTCAGTGAAAAACGCAGTCTAGAATAAAGAGGACAGAACATTGAAGCAAATTGTCAAAATGGATTTCGTAGAGATTCAGCTGTGTACTAGTTACATTAATAGTTGGGTTGATTATTCTCTTTTTTACCCCCACAGGCTCCTCAGGATCTTAACAAAATGCGGCAAGGAGAAAAGTGGAAGGACACAGCCATTTTTCTTGGGCACAGCTGCTGAAAATGGAAGTGTAGAGTCTATCAATTTAGTGATTGACAAGCAGCCATGGATGTCTTTCAAAGAGTCCTTCTCGGCGATCGTGGCCCTCATCGGCGCATATTTTATATTTGATTTGGAGTATCCCAGTGATTGTGCTGGTGCGTGTTATTTCCTTCAAGAGTTTGTGGTGAAGTATAGCACATATCAAAACGCCTGTATCGTAATTCTATCCAACAATGAACTGCGAGGCTAAGACTGAAATTACACACAATAAGCAAAATACGTTCACTGGAACATGTGTTCATGCATATTAAGAGTTTACTCCGTAAAACCTGAAATCTTGTCCAGTTCCGCATTGGTATTCCTATTGTGTGTGTCTCTCCAATATGGAACCTATTTTCGATCAGTTAAATGTGCGATTATGAAATGTGAAGAAAAGAAATGCGAAGAAATGTGAGTTGGATATTTGAAATGTTTGCGGATTGCATTTATGAGGTAATAGATTCTAACCTGCCAAACAAGATATATGCAATGTATGAAGTACAGTTGTAAAACAAAGCGAAATATGTTGTTCTTTTCTTACTACATGTACTATTACCCTTTAGGGCAAGTAAATAAAGTTAATGTTGAAGGCACATACAAAAAGTCTTTTTAATTTGTGGCTCGCGGTTGTCATCATATGAGATATGACTCATGGAATATAATTGAGCATAACAGTATTTACTTTTTCCAGGTTTGTTATTTGCCTCTCAGCTAAGTACATTCTTCCGGTTCATATTTATCTACCACAGATCAAAAAAAGATAAGCAGCTTAAATTAAGATGTCAGTATCCTCTTACAATGTCCTAAGATGCTTTTGAATGTTAAAATAAGACGAAAATGAATCTTATCTAGGCACCTCGTATTTAAGACGTTATGAAACTCAAGTTAAGGCATAAAAAAATCTTACTTTAAGACTACCGCCCTTAAATTAAGATGAACGTTTATCTTTCATCCGCACCTCCTGCTTAAGTAGTTATTATCTTATTTTAAGACGATTTTTCATCTTGATTAAGATGAAGCGTCTTAAATTAAGTAAACATTTCCATCTTATCTAGGCACCGGTCTCTAAGATGAAAAAACGTCTTAATTTAAGATTTCAGTTTTTACGGAGTCTTCCTGATGGTGTAGCTGGAGGCATTGTTGGAAAGCCAGTTAATCGGTTACCGGACATTGTCGTGTTATTAAGGTAGGAATGTCGGCGAAAGATGTGTGTGACGCATTAGCTTCTTTTTCAACTGGTGAGAAGTATGAGCTACTGTTCAAGGACGTTCCACCACCAGCTGTGTTCATAGGCGTACGAGGGGGAGGGGCTGGGGGGGCTGCAGCCCCCCCCCCCCCCCCCCGTCGTAAAAAATATAGTTTTATTCGGGCAAAACTGGTCGACTATTCGGGCACCACAGACACAGAAAAATTACTGAATTATTTTGTGATGCAATGTCTTAAATTAATTGTTTTTATTTCATTACTCACATTACTCACTTAAGCTTAACTTTCTAACTGAGCTCTATACTACATCGATCATGTCATTGATGTGATAGCTCCATAAGACGCTAACCGCGTGAGCAGACATAGGCCCTATTTACATGGAAAGAGGATGATCCTAGTGCTAGGATCATCCGAGCGCAACATGTTTTGTACTTTCCTAACGCTAGGATTATCCGAGCTCCATGTAAATGACCTTGCAGGCCCCAAGGTTATCTTCGCTTTTGTTATTGTCGCCCACCGTCTTGCTTTTCAAGCATGGAAACTCAAAGGTACTGGGACCATCCTGCCGAATTTTTCACATAAACCAAATGAAAAGTTGATCCTGGATGCCGTACACTCTTAAACTCGAATTGTTATTTCAAGAACCAAATTTGTTAAAACAAATCGACAGATAAGAACTTTTTTGTTGTTAAATTAAATTTCTTATTTTAAGAATATAATTGTTACTTTAATTCTCAAGAAATTGATTTTAAGGAAGAAAGTTTTCTTAAAATAAGAATTAAATTCTTGAAATAAGAAATTTAATTTAACAACAAAAAAGTTCTTACCTGTCGATTTGTTTTAACAAATTTGGTTTAAGAGTGGTATTTATGCATGTAAACCAAATGAACCTTCTAGGATCATTCTAGCACTAGGATCATCCTCGTTTTATGTAAATAGGGCCGTAGAACGACAAATTTGCGTTGTGGTCCGCCAAGGGTGGGAATGATATTGTAGACCGTTCAGGGACTGAAACTAAGTATAACATTTGGCGACCATCTTACTTATTAGTACGGTATGTGTGGTTGGTATCTGGTCGTTCAAATTATGTCTTCGTCAAAGTCTCGTAAAATATATCTTATCGATACCGTGTGAAGTGCGAAGAATGCGAGATGTAGAAGCTCATTTTCGCATCGTTCACAGTGGTAGAAAAGTAAAATGTGAGCGAGTGCTAGAATCATCATTATGACTAATAAACATGACGTCACGAGTTTCATTCGGGCAAATTAAGTTCAGCCCCCCCGACGAAATTTTTCCGTACGCGGATGGCTGTGTTGCCTACAAGGCACTCGTATGGCTGCAATCGCAAGTTCAACACAGAGTGGTTGAAAAAGTATCCTTGGTTAGTGTACAGCCCAGCAGTTGACCGTGTTTTTTATGCACCATGTGTTCAGAGGAAAATAGATCTGGCAAAGGGTTTCTGGTAAACAAGATGCTGCAAGCAGCCTATACTCATGCGCATGCGTACAAAAGTTTTATGATATATTTTAAACATGATAAGAAGATGTCCGACATGAAGAAGAGCTACTCCTTCCATTCAGTCATCGTTCCTGCAAACCATGTTCTTTACTATTGAATGTATTGTAAATGAAGGCTGTACCACAATGAAGCCAGTGATTCTTCTAAGTCTTATATATACCAAACGTGAACATTGGTAATGTAAGTAGGGTTGTAGGAGATGCTGTCGTGACACTTCAGTAACGCTGTTTTACCGTAAGTGGGTGTAGCCGGAAGTCACTAAACAGGAAGTCTATGAACCGGAAGTGCCAATTTAAAATATGCGTGCATAAATTTGCATGCAAAATCGTGACACCAAAAAAAAAAATAATAATAATAATAAAAGCAAGAGGCTCCCAGTAGCCTACACTCATGCGCTTGAGACACTAAGACACGTTGATTGAGGCTACCAATTTTTCTGAACTCACTTTGAATATTTAATGTGTATTGATTCCCTATCAAATCTACACTTGTCTAATACTTCTCAAACCGTGAATTTTTTATGTTATATTTGCAAAGACTACTATTCAAACCTCGATAAATATTTATGATCCCTCGCGATGATGTCATTGGCATTATGTAAGCAACTTAATGATATGCATCTGTGTCAGTTAAGCTAACAAGTCACGGGTAATACAACTCGCCCCACCCTCCCTCCCTCGCGTTGCCTCTATAACACTTCATGCTTCTCTCTGTCGTTTACTCGACAGGGAGGACTTTCCCATACCTTAAATACCTTAATGCTAATGAGGCAGCAAGAGGGATAATGAACTTTAAAAGCAATGAAATCAGTAAAAATATACATTAATATGCCGTGCATTTCACAGTCCATAATCCACAAAAGTCCAGTCCCAAAGACTAGAATTCTTTTAACCTGATGAGTATGAACGACGTCGTTTTTCCATGTGTTTCTATACACCTAATTCCAAAATGGCGGCCAATTTATTGTTTGATTTCTTTTATATGCATGTTAATTAGCCCTCTTTGCATTCGTTAAAAAAGTCTTTAAATGACTTACTTCAGGAAGCGAGGACGACTACTAAAAGGCAGGCATTGTGATAAAGAATCGGCAAAGTCACTTCAACGAATTTTTCGTTGGAGTGACTTTGGAATCTCAATAAAATGTGCAATAAACACTGAATAAATTGACAATATGCTTACGAGCGCGAAAGATCAGTGACTTACAGTTGATTTATTTTTGTTTTTGTTTGCTCACCGCGCAATTTGCAAATTTGTAATTTGAAACCTTTTGGATATACTGTAAACATCTCCCTATTCAAAAAGAGAAGTACCTCCAGAGTACATAGTCATTCTATTGCCCAAACGATACTTGGAAATGAAAGCAGGGAGTTTGGAAAAGCTTAGTTTTAATTTTGTCTGGCAAAACTACAAAGAAAACAGAGAATTCTTAGAAGCAGACAGACAAATGGTGTGTTGCGTTACCAACACTGTCTCGTATGCAAATTTTAGCAAAACGCAGCTGAGTTACGCTTCGGTTTAATAGTACATACAGTGCTCGAACAGTATTAATCTGATGGTTTCATCATCCTTAATAAAGTGTTCAGTAAATGTAAACATTAAGTGTGCAATTTACTTGAAGAGTTTTGATTTTAAGACCGAAAAGACTTGGGTTTTGATTTTAATTGCTGTTGGCAACTGAGTGTAAATGACCCAAACAAAAATCATTTTGGTTTTGCACGCTTGTTGTCAGAAAACTGTTTTTGACCCCTTTCGTTTGGGCGTTTGGCACACTAGGTCACACTAGCTATTGTTTTGTATAACCATTTGTCTTATTTAAAAATGAGGATAATTTTTTTTTCGTGGGCATATTACACATGTACAACTTGCCGATATTGACATCTTATCATTTTAAGATCGCCTTTGCAGCTGTCGGTCAAATTTCTTTGGAACTTTTTATCCCTTTGTGTCTTTGATTGTTCACTCACAGTTTTCCAATCGCCGTTCTAGCCGTTTACAGCCAGCCGTTGGAAATTTTTCTTCTGTCATTTAGCCGTTCAGCGCGAGCCATTCGAAATAATTCTTTAGCCATTCAGCCGTTCACAGCCAGCCATTCGGAATAATAATTTTGCTGTTCAGCCGTTCACTGTGAGCCTTTTAAAATTTTTCTTCTGCTGTTCAGCCGTTCAACTTCATCCGTTCGAAACTTTTCTTCTGCCGTTCAGCCGTTCAACTTCATCCATTCAAAATTTTTCCTCAGCTGTGCATCCGTTCATGGTAACCGTTTTAAATGGCTTGGCCATCCGTTTTTCATCCGTTCAGTAGCCGTGCATTTTGCTGTTCGTATCATTTTTGCGTAAAAGGTCACTATTATCAATTGTTTTGTTTCGCGATTGTCAAAATAATTCACCTATGTATGATAAGTTTACTTTGTGCCTTGCTTATGATTTTTAAGTGAATTTCCTTACCCTCCGGACAAATTTTTCCTGTGGACACCCCCCAACCCCTCTGAAATTCCTGCCTATTAGCCCCTCCCCCTTGGAATTTCCACTGACCGTACGTTGGGGGGGGGGGGGGGGGTATGGATATTTTCTGGAACCACACTGTTTAATTTCTGACATTTTTGAATCAGTAAACTTTGGAAAAAGATTATTTTTGTCAAATCTGAGAGATGTAAATTTGTAATTGTGCTGGGAAGCATATAGTGGCATTTTCAGTTTTCTATACATTTGTCTGCATAACTGTTGAGACTCTGTGGAAACAGTTTGCAAAGAAATGTATGGAAAACTCAAAAGCAAACACACACTTCCTAGCACATTTATTTGCTGTATTTCACAGGACATCTTAATCTTGCAGACAGGTATTTCAGAAATGTATTTTAGAAATTAAATTAGTATTTTTTCCGGAGATATCTGACATCCAATTCTCACACATGTTTGTACCATGTTTGCCATACTTTTAAAATTTTGGCCACAGCCATGAAACCTTCTATTTGGTTACAGTAGTTCTGACGTATGTCTATGCCAATGAATATGAAAGATATTCTTTTATGAACTGCAGAAATTGGAATGGGATGATTCTTGCAGTGATGAACACAACGGAATTGTGATTTAAGCAGGCCTGTAATGGGAGAGGGGTAGGGGACTCAAGCTCCCAGAATTTTTGGAAGTTAATAAACAATTAATGTGCCAAAAAATGTTCCTTGTGTTCTAACTTTTGAGTCTGTTGATAAAATTATATGGTGTGATCATTCAAATGAAACCTCTTCAGTAGTACTTTTGAATGGTACCATTTGTTCTAACTTTTCAGTGAGTATGTTGACGAAATCCTATAGTGTGACCATTGAAATGAAACCTCTTCAGCAGTAGTTTTGCATGATACCATTTGTTCTAACTTTTGAGTCTGTGGATGAAATCCTATGGTGTGACCATTGAAATGAAACCTCTTCAGCAGTACTTTTGCATGGTACCATTTGTTCTAACTTTTGAGTCTGTGGATGAAATCCTATGGTGTGACCATTGAAATGAAACCTCTTCAGCAGTACTTTTGCATGGTACCATTTGTTCTTACTTTTGATGTGACCATTGAAATGAAGCCTCTCCAGTAGTACTTTTGCATGGTACCATTTGTTTTTCAGTATTTAACAAAATGAAATTTTTTTTTTTTTAATTGAAGTTTGATGTCTGTACATCTTAAATTTAATTTACTAGTAATTTGTATTTACTATATTTATGCCAAATATCTCTTGAAAGCATTGTTTTTGTATAAACATGTAATAAAATTGTTGATTGTTTTTTGATTTTTTTTCATTTATTTATTTCTCCAAACCTTAACAGATGATAATACAGAATTGAATATAAGGTGAAAAAAGAAAAGTAAGTTTAAAAAGGTATAAAATTTTCAAGGAAAGAAAACATACAGTACAAAATTGCACCACTTTAATTAAATCACATTTATATAGAAAGGAGAGGAGAGGGGCACATCTAGATAAACTAATATTGTACCCCTTAAGTTACGTCAGTATAACAAAAAACTTGTAATTTATTAGTAAAAAAAAGTAAAGGAAAATTATAAAAATAGCTCAGTAAAATTCAAAATAGATGATGTTTCATTAGTATTGAGCAAGGTAACAGTGTAAAAGCGCTTTTCTAAACATCTTTCTAGATGGTTTGTCTCTAATTAAATCTACTATTTATTGTAATCTAAACTGCTGTAACCTGAACCCTCGTAATAAGCCTAACTTAAATATACCTACCCGCCTCGACTAGTTTTTCAACTATTTGTGGGTAGGTGCTATTTAAATCGTTAATATTTGTTATTTAATTAAGTGTTGTTGTTGTAATTAATTGTGGAATACTATTCCAAAAAAATCTTCCAGTAACGCTCGGGCAGAATCTCCTGAGGTTAGTTCGAAATGAGGGTAACTATGACTACTTGATTAGATGATGCACTGTGGGTATTGCAGTGTTCTCCCTTAATTTTAGCTCAGGAGGTAAGGTAAACTAAAAGTGTGCGCCTGAGGCTCACTTTCCGAGGGGGTAGAGCTAAATTCTTCAAAACCCAATTTCCTTCATTTAGAGACCTATTTCAGGCAAATTCATGTATGAACACCTTCGACCATCAAGGGTAAAACAACATACAACAATTTTATAATTCATTCCTTACAAAACAATAATTTTTTTATTATAGAATAAACACTTCACTGAATTTCAAAAACCTCCAAATGCTTTCAGGGGGTAAAAAATGTTTCTTCAAGTGGTAAATTTTACCTGGTACCACCTGATAAGGAGAACACTGTGTTGTAGTTATGTTGCTTAGATACTAGTGAAACGGGTATATTAGGAAACTTTTCATTGTGGAAATAATCATAAAAATTAAAATTGATGTTATTTTGTTGTTATCAGTAACCTTTGCGATGCCGGCCAGTGAAAAGAAAGAACCAGTACCAGGACCAAGTGAGTGAGTACAGAACAATGTAACTATTATGTTTAATATCTGATGTATTTTTAATTCCTTTCCCCTAGTGAGGCACTGTGGTTTTGTGGTTAGTACATCAGACTTTCAACCTGGGCTGGGTTGTTCAAAGCACAATTAAGCTAAACCAGGATTAGCATCAATTTTGAATCCAGTTAAACAACTAAACAGTGAAAGTTGTTCCAAAGTTTTTTTTGCCCTTCAGTTTTGACTTTGACTTTTGTTTAGCTAAAAATTACAGCTTCTAAGAACATTAATTATTTTTTATAAGTAGAGAAATTAAATCCTTGGTTAACTTTTACTCCTTGGTTAGCGTTAATCAGCTTTCAAGCAACCGGTCCCTGAAGTTCAGTAGTTTGAACCTGGTCTCTGTCGTTGTGTTGTCTCCTTAGACAAGAAACTTTGCTCCACATTGTCTCTCTCCACCCAGGTGTATAAATGGGTACCGGCAACATGATGCTGGGGGGTAACCTTGAAGTGGACAAGCATCCCATCCAGGGGAGAGTAGTAATACTCTCAATCGCTCCATGCTACAGAAACTGGGTTAAGCTTTAACAGTTAAGAGCTATTAGACTTGGGAAGACTCCCTCCCCCCCCCCCCCAAAAAAAAAAAAAAAAAAAAAAAACTGCCAATAGCATCTCAGAAAAACAAAAACAAAAACTTTCCTTCATGGAATTTCAGAATAGGACAGTCAAAAACTACATCCTTACAAAATCCAATACATGTAAGTTCTGCATGCTTTATGCAAAAGGAGAAGAAAAAGGAGAAGGAGGAAACGAAAGACTGGTACAGTTAGTTCTATTGTGAGATCTGAAGAGTATTGTGCAAGAGAGATGTAAGAAGTGGGAACCTTAAACCCTGTCCTTCCCAGAGTCAATAATTATTATGGAGTGTGGTTCTAACTTTTGAGTCTGTGGATGAAATTCTATGGTGTGACCATTCAAATGAAACCTCTTCAGCAGTACTTGCATGGTACCATTTGTTCTAACTTTTGAGTCTGCTATTGAAATCCTATGGTTTGATCATTCAAATGAAACCTCTTCAGCAGTACTTTTGCATGGTACCATTTGTTCTAACTTTTGAGTCTGTTGATGAAATCCTATGGTGTGACCATTCAAATGAAACCTCTTCAGCAGTACTTTTACATGGTACCATTTGTTCTAACTTTTGACTCTGTCAGTGAAATCCTATGGTGTGACTCACCATTCAAATAAAACCTCTTCAGCAGTACTTTCACATGCTCCACATCGTCTTTCTCTATCCAGGTGTATAAATGGCTGCCGGCGACATATTGCTTTAGGGTAACCTCGTGATCGATTAGCATCCCATGCAGGAGGGAGTAGTAATACTGTCAGTCGCTTCCTAATGTTGAGTGACCAAATTAAATATTTTATGGAAAAGGGGAACAAACCAGCCTTGCTATCAGTAATTTCTCTTGCAAAAAGTGGGGCTGTTCCTCTGGACAGTCTGTAATTGATTTTTATGATTTACCGTTATGATGTTAAACAGTTTAATTTATGATTCTTTTATTTTTTTTTTTTTGTGCAGTTTAAAACAAAAATCAGCTTTGGAGGAAATAATGGAAGTGAGTGGATTTTTGTTGTTTATTTTACAAGAGATGTGGTTCTAATTTAACATCCTACTGCTCTATTTATTTATTTATTTATTTATTTATTTATTTATTTATCCATCCATTTATTAATGCCCCGGTATGAATACCACCATAATCAGACAGATGTCTTCAATACTCTCCTAACAGGGGCGGATCTAGGGGGAGGGTGCAGGGGGTGCGCACCCCCCCCCCCCCTGAGATGACCAAGTCTGCGTTGTTCGCTTTTAAAATTTGTTTACGTCACCCTTCAGTTAAGTCATTCCTTAGAGGTGCACCCCCTCCTAAGAAAAATCCTGGATCCGCCCCTGCCTAACCAGTAACATTTTTGTTGATACTGAAAAATACATGGATTGCTCTCTTGCAGATGGAGGAGCAGAAAAAGATGAAAATCAGTCGCAAAAATAACTGGATAGCAAAAAAAGGGTATCCAAAGGAAATTTTCCATGCAAAAAAAACTGTTTCATGAAAGTAGTCTACAAGAATTCCCTGTTTCCTTTTTCACAGATAGTCCATTTGATGCATTGTTTTCTTTCTTTTACTGGGAATCGTCGTTAAAGTCGTCACCAAAAAGCTTGGAGATCAGATAGATACTACAAAAAGAAAGGAACAGTTAAGGTACAAACCAGTGCTTACAGCAACAACAACAATTTATTCTTTGTACAACAATACAAGAGTTGGATCATTTGCTTTGCTTTGCAAATGGCTGGAAAGCTAATCGTGGCGGGGCAAAACAAGTACATGAATAACACAAATTATCCAATAAAATCAAAGACCTTATACTATTACAAAGCCTTGCAGATTGCACTAAAATGAATAAAACACAGAAGTTAAGTGATCTAATTAACACAGCGTTTACTGGCGTACAATGCTTTAAGACAAGGAGTCTCTGACTATAGCAAGTGTATCTATGTACCTACTTTTTTGGTTCTTGTGTACATTAATGTAACGAGTGACGATTGGGGATATTTCTACCCCCCCCCCCCACCCACCCCCGTCCTCCTAATAGGTACATTGAGAACCCACCCCCTCTAGGATCCCAGACCTTCTCATAAGGTGGGAGTGAATAAAGGGGGGTGGGGAAGTAAAAATGATAAGGGGGTGGGGGTGGGGTCCACAAGGCTCCTCCCCTTTGTCTGTCATTGGATAGATGGAAGATCATTTATTGAAGTAGTGGCTCGCGTTTGTGATGTTATGCTTGTTACATGTATTTGTTTTGACCTGTAGCATGTTCAAAATCTATTTGTTGCAGTAATAAAGATGTCAGACAGTGGAGATGTGATCAGAGTGGACCAGGAACATTTGGAAACAGTCATCCCAGCATTAGGTAACTGTTCACAGTTGTTCCAGCATTAGGTAACTGTTCACGGTCATCCCAGCATTAGGTAACTGTTCACAGTTGTCCCAGCATTAGGTAACTGTTCACAGTCATCCTAGTATTAGGTAACTGTTTGCAATAGTCCCAGCATTAGGTAACTGTGCACAGTCATCCCAGCATTAGGTAACTCTTCACAGATATCCCAGCATTAGGGAACTGTTCACAGTCATCCCAGCATTAGGTTTCACAGTCATCCCAGTATTGGGTAACTGTTCAATTTGTACGTCCATGATTTGGTTGCAATAGCACACTTTAAGATTGTCAGGATAGTAAGTACATTGGTGCATTAATCCTCCAGTACCCCAGCCAAACATGATCCCTTTTTAACTCATGAATATGCAAAGCATATTGATTTAGTTGTAGCAGTGGGATCAAATTATACTCAATTGCTTGCTCTATCAGCTGTTACCACTGTAAAAGTCACTTGTCTTACCAATGGGGAGGGCATTCGAGGGAGGGGAGGGGGGAGGGTGGGAAGTTAAATGCAAGGAGTGGGGGGAGGGGTCAGTGGAGCAATATCACCTAACAGAAGGGAGGGTCTGTGAACATTGAGCCCACAGTATGTAGTGGTCACCTGCCTAGTCCATGGTGATGGCATTGGAAGGAAGGGAGGGTGGGGGATTGGACGCAGGGGTGGGTCTGAATGTTTCGCATTCACATGTTGGCTTGATCGTAGGAGCCTTTGTTTAATTTCTCTTAACCTAGTCCTCAACAAATATTGTGACAATGTATTGTGACATGCACTAAGGAGTATTTGGATTTTCATCCTTAGGTAAGACTGTGTTGGTTGTAAATGGTGTCCACAGAGGGTCAACAGCTTCGCTTGTATCTTTGGATGAAAAGAGTTTTTCATTCACATTGGATCCTAAAGATGTAAGTCAGCTATACTTTTTGGGAGACTAACTATCTTCACTTTCACCCACTCCTTGAACAGTTTTTGTACTCTTCCCAGTTTTTAGTGCACCGTGAAACTAAAGATAGCAGCTAATCATCGATCAACTGGACAAACACATAAGAAAAAACGGAACTGTGAATAGTCCATGTACATGCGGGTGAAGTTAAGAACGCGATGCGCAATACCTGCAGTTGTGTACGCATTACATGCCTACATATTTTTCTGTTTCTCCAGGGTCCTCACAGAGGGAAGAGAATTGATAGAATTCCGTATGAAGACATCTGCAAACTGGACACGGGACACTAAGGGGCAAAGTCCATTCAAGGACCCAGGGCGCATGTCAGTCAATATCAAAAATGGATGCTCCATAGTTACATGGCTGTGTTTGGCGTCAACAAAGAAAACTTGATACTGTATTTTCTAGTTTAATGCTGTATCGTATGCCTTTCTACTATAACTTGTATGTATGTACATAAGACAAAAAACTGGAAAACTGTACTGAAATACAATAATGTATTATAAAAGACAATAAAAAGAAGCCAGGGAAATGCTTCCTCTTTCAAGCCAACTTTCTCATGTTAATTGTATTACTATTAAATATTGGGTGGAGGGCATACGAAGAGTGTTTTACTTCCTCTCCTCTCCCCCTTCCAATTTTTTTCTTTGGTTATTTTCACGCCGAGGCCATGCTTTCATGACCCACCCATGCTGGCTGTCGCAAACTGTGGAAAGTACTCTCATATAATATATACATATATATATGGGTATGTGCCGTTGTGAGGGGTATGATTTTCAAGCAGAGTTATTTTGGGATAAGGTGTAGAAATCACAGTGTTTTGGTCTAGAATAGGGTATCATTTGCCAGGAAACTGATCAGTCGTATGCAGCATCAAGTCTGGAATAACGTAAGGGTTTCAGAGTTCCAGCGGCACACCCCCACCAAAAATATGCAAAGTACACCTACCCCCCCCCCCCCCCCTCCTTGGGCAAACGACACTACAAAGGCTGCCGCAAATACCAAATGTGCAAATCTTCTTATTTCTCCGGTATGCCTCCCTCCTCGTAAAGTTTCAGAACTGGACGAAGCAGGACAAATTAATTCAAAACGTGAAACTCGGCAAACATTTAAAAGAACTGTGGTCTTGAAAGTTGCACAAAATGATCACATACTCTCACTCTTTCTAACGCATATCAATTTAGGACGCAAATCCCAAAATGGTTAATGAGATAAAATGAGTCCTTCGATTGTTTGGAAAAATGGCACATTCTTTGCGCATTAACAAATTTCTATTGTTTGAATATTCAGAGGAGATTTGCACCGCTTCTACAAGAGCTGTGGCCTTGAAAGTTGCACGGAATAATCGCGTGCTCACGCTCTTTCTAACGCGCATAAAATTAGGATGTACATCCCAAGGGAACCTTGGCAATTAACGCATGAATATTTACACAATAGAAAATGGTTAATGAGCTAAAATGAGTCCTTCGATTTTTCAAAAAATGGATCATTTTTGCTCATTAACAAATTTCTATTGTTTCAATATTCAGAGGGGATTTGCTCCGTTTCTACAAGAGCTCTGGTCTTGAAAGTTGCACAAAATGATCACGTGCTCACACTCTTTCTATCGCGCATAAAATTAGGACGCAAATCCCAAGGGAATCTTTGGAATAAACGTATGAATATTGAAACAATAGAAAATGGTTAATGAGCTTAAAAGGGTCCTGTTCGATTTTTGAAAAAACGGCTCATTTTTACTCATTAACAAATTTCTATTGTTTCAATATTCAGAGGGGATTTGCTCCGTTTCTACAAGAGCTCTGGCCTTGAAAGTTGCACAAAATGATCACGTGCTCACACTCTTTCTATCGCGCATAAAATTAGGACGCAAATCCCAAGGGAATCTTTGGAATAAACGTATGAATATTGAAACAATAGAAAATGGTTAATGAGCTTAAAAGGGTCCTGTTCGATTTTTGAAAAAATGGCTCATTTTTACTCATTAACAAATTTCTATTGTTTCAATATTCAGAGGGGATTTGCTCCGTTTCTACAAGAGATGTGGCCTTGAAAGTTGCATAGAATGATCACGTGCTCACACTCTTTCTATCGCGCATAAAATTAACATGCAAATCCCATGGGAACCTTGGGAATAAACGCATGAATATTTAAACAATAGAAATTGCCCGCTAATTAGTCAAAGACTAGTCAAAGATAACTCAAAGAAAAGGTTTCCTTGGGATTTGCTCGCTAATTTTGTGGGAGTTGGGAAGTGTGTAATAGCAGACGTTGTTTCGGGTCTGTGTTTCATTCGCAAAGAGATGAAAAAAGAAACCGTATTTTCTAGTAGGCAACAAAGTATATGTTGCAGGTAAATTTAATTTTTCACTTCTTGTTAGGATTAAATTTTGGCCGAGGCGAGTCTGGGAACAATAATAAACAATAATACAACAAAATATGCGTCACTTTTTATCGTGGTCCTGGTGGCGCAGTGGTAAGGACAGTGGACTACACATCTGACGGGTGGGAGTTCGACTCCAGGTAAGTGCACACCAAAAATTCTATTTCATAATTTCTCAGTGATATAAGTAAGTATGGCATAACGGGGGGGTGAGATGAGAACTAGGGAGAGGAAAATAGTAGGATAACGTGAGGGGGGGCATGAAGATGGCAACAAGGGAGGGGAGGTAAGAGGAGATCTACGGAGGAGAGGAGATGAAGGGAAGGGAGAGGAGGTCAGCGGAGGAAGAAATAAGATAAGATGACCTGAAGGGCAAGATGAGAATCGGGAAAGAGATAAGGAAGAAGAAGAAAAAAAGAGACAGAAAAGCCGAATTTTTTTTTTCGGCTTTTTTTCCGACCCCATAAAGACATCCTTTTCAGATATTTGCTAGAAAAAAATTAAAAGTTGTTTTTCGGGATTCTTCTGAGGTTAAAAGCGATTTAAATAACTGGCCTTCTTCAGAAAATTAAGAAAATAACAGTCAATCGGCGGACTGAAACAACAGTTTGCCATATTCACCTTGATTTTCTTAATTTCCTGAAGAAGGCCGGTTTAACAGGCCGAAACGTCGATTAATAATCGCTTTTAACCTCAGAAGATCCCCCCCCCCCCCAAAAAAAAAAGGAAAAAAAGGCACACACACACACAAAAAAATATTTTTTAAGAATGAGAGAAAGTTTCAGATATACAGTAAAAAATAGTAATTGAAAAACTTTAAGTACAACATTAACAACTTTTCTAAGATCCTGTTTCGCTGTTTTTATGAATGTGATTCCGCTCTGGAAAAAATGGATCATTAACAGCACCATACGAAGCACCGTTCAGTAGCTTTTTATTTGAAAGAATTTTATTTATTTGCGTTAAAGGGCCGGTTCAAACGTCGAACTTCACATGTGCCGAACCTAATGCAAATGAGCAAAATCTATTGTTCTTGCTCATTTGCATTAGATTCGGCACATGTGAAGTTCGACGTTTGAACCGGGCCTTATATATTTATTCCCTGTTTATTTACACTACAAATGGGACTTTAACTTATTGTACGATTTACTAAACATGTAACAAATACAGCAAACATGGATACCTTGACACTTAATTTATCTAATTAAGGAGGAGCGCTTAATTTTTAAATTAATGAATAAGTGATTAATTGTATGTTAATAACTTTAACACGCTACAGTAAAATATACTTAGATTTGTCGCTTTAAATGTTATATAAATTTTTTACCCTTCTAACAAAAATGCTCCTAAATCCTACATCTTATGAGTTCTACTTATATTATTATTGGTTATTCTAATTACCTGTATTTTGTTGTCTACCAAAACAACAATATATTGCATTAATTTTTTTTGTTAGAAAAACCTTAGCTTCCAAGTACTAACCGGCATTCTTTGGCCAATCCGATCACAAGATTAAAATACAAAGTCTCCTTACTAATTGTCATCACACGGTTTCTAGCGAGAGACAAGACTGTATTCCTCTTTGCGTCTTCTGTCTTCATTGTGTCACGCACACCCATTAAAAGAAGCGCTTTCCTTTTCTTTGTGAAAAGCAGAAGCGTGACCTTAAAAGAAACACCAGACTTTCCGTTGTTAATCGTCATGTTACACAACGTTCTCAATGCTTAATTATTCTTTGTAGAACATTGAGACAATATCAGGACAATAATGAACCAATATTGAAACAATATTGAGCATCAGGTTTACAGCAAACCACAAAAGTCTGCTTGTTTTTTTTTTGCCGTTTGCCGACAAACAGTACGTGAAAACTCTTTAGGTAAAAAATGGCAACTGCTGTGACCATCCGTGCCATTTGAGGGAAACAATTACACGATTCTAAATCGCTAAATCTCTCTAGTATTCATCAGTTGATTATTTCCTTAATTCCTATCGCCTATTAATGTATTAATATTGAAGAAATTACGTGTTGATCAATAGAATTTGGAATAGAATTTGGTTACTTCTATTGGATGATTGTCTTTATTCTTGTCACCTGTCTGGTTGACAATGTATTGATATTGTAAGGAGAAATTTGATGTTGATACAAATTATTTACCACCAATATATAATCTTGTGGCGTGTTTTCAGCTGAAGCCTTGTTTGTGACTTAAAGAATATGACTGAAAAATAAAATAAAAAATAAACTGTATTAAGGCAATGAGAAAGGCAAGAAACGCAACGAAGTGCGGAGTAACCCGATGTTCTCTTCTTTCTTTTTAAATGAGTAGAAACAATTTCTCTTATGTGTCAGGAAAACCAAACAGAACTGAAATGTTGGGCACAGCCGTCAGCAGTCTTAACGGATTTTGAAGTGCAATATAACGCAATCTTAACTATGTGGGGTGTAATGTAACGCAACCGCCGCTATGTGGTGTGTAGTAGAACACAATCATCGCTACATGGGGTTACAATTGCTGCTAAGTAAGGTCTCACGTAACACAATCGCCGTTATACACATGGGTTGTAATTTTCTATTAAGTGTAATGTAACACGGTCATTACTGTCATTACTATATGGGGTATAATGTAACACAACCACTGCTAAGTAAGGTTTTATACAACGCAAATTGCGGTTAAATGAGTTGTAATGCAACTTTTCTTTTAGGTATAATGTAGCGCAATCCTTAAACTCACCCTAGCTGTTCCTGACGTGACATCATCAAAACACTTGACACACACTCGTACAGGTTTCTTGCTCAATGTGAGTGGCGCATTTTTTGCTGTACAATCACCACAGTAAATCAAACTGTAAGAGACAAGAGACACCATGAGCATTCACTGGATGCAGGTGAGGATACTGTCAGTTTCTGTATTCTCATCACGTATCAGCTTGACAATGTATTCACACTGTACAGAGAAATTAGATGCTGATCACTAACATTTGATCATTTTTAATCCTCACTACTAATCGATACATTGAAATTGTAAGGAGAAATTAGATGTTTGTCACAAGCATTTGGGTGTACATGAGGACAATCTCCCCTAGATGAGTATTTTCAGGTAAGGAGGAAATACAAGTGGGTCATCATTTTTGGAATCCTCGACAGAACTTCTGAGTGGTCCTATACTAGCGACAAATGTAAGAAATTCAATATAATGATTACCCGCAATTCCGACAGTGGTGCTGAAAAAGGAAAGAAATCAAAAGATTGGAAAGACACAGTAACAATTTAATTTGCAGGGGAACTGTACTTAAGTTTATATGTCTAATAAAGTTTTGTTTTTTGTTGTTGTTAAAAAAGTAGATTTGTCACTTTTGTTTCTGTGGCACTCTGTGGATGCTAGGCACACAAAGAATTGTTGTTATAAAGCAATAATGAAAGGATTTCAAAAGATTTACAAACAATGCAGGTGAGGATACCCTGCCTCTCTCACTAATTTTGTATATATATGTACTTGATTTGGAGAAGCTAATAAAATAAAAATAAAAATAATAATGAAAACATCTTTGGATCTTCCTCGAAAATTGTCGTTATTTCTAGATTTACAAGCTTTGCAGATGCATTAATGAAAACACCTTGGATCTTTGACAGTTTTCGGAAACCTGTTGTACGAGACATGATAGAGAACAAACCTCTCTTATGGTCATGGAGAATTGTCTCTCGCATCCATTGCAAGTTCATACATCGTCATCGTTTTCCCATCTCCGTGCATTCTTTTGAGTGTTCGAAATCTGAAATGGAAAGGTACATTTCGTATGAAATATAATACATGCTATTTTTCAACACAGGGTTTATTTGATGTCAGTCAAGAATTTTAGATGTTTTGACTGAAGCCGCGTTCACACTAATCTTTGGTTTGCCTGTGGTTCCTTGGGTTCCATGCGCTTTTGTTATGCGGCAGTCGCGATTTTTGTTTGTCACGATGATTTTGATCAAGCGTACGTCCAGCGGTGTCATCATAACTTAGATGCGCCTGCCTCTGAATGCGTCTTTCTATTTGCAAATGTATCATGCCAAATTCAAACTTATTTGTTGCTAGAAGCATTCATCAAGGTCACAAACGATTTAGTGACATTTAACGGGAAAGGCAATGTTCTTTTATAAGTTTTTCAGCGTTGTTACGTGCTCAGAGTTTGCCGATTGAACAATGGATTACAAAGAATTTCTTACAATGGTATGTAATTCGATTGCAATTTTGAAGGCAAGGACCAACGTAACAAAACAGAAGCACCGGATCCAAATTTGAGGATCTAATCAGCTATAAATAATAGCAATCAGTCTTGCTTTTTTTCGTTTATGTAATCGAAAATGATGGTAATTGACCCCATAAATAAATTTATGAAATTATCAAAATCTGTATGTAAATTTACTGTTTCCGTTATGTTTTACTACCCAGAATCTGCTCGCAGCATTATCATTACAATTTGTAACCTCTGGTATAGATGTTATTGAACTAGCGTCAGGTCCGTATTGGGAAAACATTGGCCGAGTTCTTTTTTGCAAGTTTATGGACCGAGCCGAAATTTGCGAAAAAAGAACCGAGACCAATATTTCCCAATTATTGGTTTGCACATGACGTCACGGCGGCCATGTTGGAGGACACCTACAAAAGAATTTTGATGAACTTCTTTTGTTCTGGCACCAACATGGCCGCCATGGCCTTTGTCATTTGAGTCCCACAGGACTGAAGGTCACGTGGTTGCAAACCATCAATACGGAGTGACTAAGCTGTAGTTCAAAAAAGTTATTATTATGGCTCTTTTAAAATTTTGCTAATAAATTAATGCATCCCGTTCACGGCAAACGCGCGCGCGCCAAAGTAAAGCATATATTTTGCGTTTTTCAGGCCACTTTCGTAACAATTTAACCAAAATTATCCGCCAAACATGAAGGAAAAAGTGTTTTTACTTAATAAAAAAGTGTTCTTTGTTTAATGTTTAATGAAAAGGGATTTTGCGAAATTAATTCGCGAGCGCAAAAATTCGGACCCTTCAGGGAACCAATCAGAATGCTCCTTTTCATCACGGACCAGTTCAACCATACAATAATTAGAATTATCATATGACCCGTACGGCCCTGCGAACATTTTCTTTGCAAAACCATTGATGAAAGTCCCGTATGAGGGCCGTACGCATTTGCGCGAGCGGGGCCGGC
Source organism: Cladopsammia gracilis (assembly GCA_022457155.1). Taxonomy (NCBI): domain Eukaryota; kingdom Metazoa; phylum Cnidaria; class Anthozoa; order Scleractinia; family Dendrophylliidae; genus Cladopsammia; species Cladopsammia gracilis. The sequence continues at coordinate 331,721 of JAJGOT010000104.1, read as the reverse complement.
CACATCATCCATGTATCGCTTGTATAGGTCTGGCTTTATACCGGCATAACTCGTTAGCATGCGTTCCTCAACGTAGCCAACAAAGAGACATGCATAATTTGGTCCTAGTCGGCTACCCACGGCCACTCCACCTGTTTGCTTGTAAAATTCACCATTAAATTCAAAGGTGTTAAGTGTTAATACTAGTTCTGCCATACGTAGGAGAGAATCTGTGGGTGGTTCAAGTACCTCTCTCTTGTCAAGATAGTGTTGCAGTGCGCGGAGACCCTCATCATTGGGTATAACTGTATAAAGTGACTTAACACTTTTTTCATTTCATCATTCAGTATAACGCTGCGCAGGTAATTTAATATTTATCACTCCGTACGCCATGACCTCGAGTCAAATATTTTCCCATCCGGCCCTCCCACTTAGTCAATAAGAACATAATATTTCAGATCCCCTAGCCAAGCCCTTTTCTTATACAGCCACCTCTTATAGCATTTAAGTAGTTAGGTTTGGATTGTATAAAACTCTTTTCTCACCAGTTTTGTTTGAACTGCTGCTGTTTCCTCTTTGAGTAGCAACTGAACTCGTTTGGACACCTCCTTTGTTTCCTTGCGTTCTTCTAAGGCTTAACAATGTGAAAAAAATCAGTGTGGTGATCTCTCAACACTTAAGAATGCCAAAATACAAATTTCAATAAATTTCATCACACCGTCAAGAAAAAAAAGGTGCTTAATAACTTTAATTTGAATGTGACAAAACTTAATTTGTTAAGAACAAGCACACTGGGTTTCACTTTGTGTCTATAGCCACTTGTCAATATTGATTAAATCTGACCAATACTGATCCACATCTCACCTTCTTTAGATCTTTTTCAGTGTTTTGCAGCTTGTTTTTTAGTTCCAGCTTTTGTTTGATTAGCAGCTGTTGTTTTTCCCGACCTTCCTGCAAAGCCTGCAACAAAACAGTTAAGCAGTTATTGTTGTACCATTTTTAACCCGTGAATACGCGCATGCGTAATAAACGGGGTATCAGTAACGGTGGCTTGAATTCACTTACTCACTCACTCACTCACTCACTCCTTCCATCAGCTGTAAACTTAGCGACGTAATGCTTTGTTAATGTCACGCGCAATTGAAAGACACTGTTTATGTGGGAGAAAGGCCCGGGGGGTAAGTGTTGTCCAGGATCCGAATGCTGCCTGCCACATGCGAGGCCAGTCACTGGGGCTAGTGTCAGCGAGTGGCATAGAAACCATGGATTGGCCGTCATGGAGTACAGCTGAGTGGCGTGTACCTATGCCAAGCTCCTAGAGGGGTGACTGGCGAGGGGTAGTGGGCGTGGCCACCTTACTCGACCCAAGCTAAGGCAACCCAGGCATCGCTTCAGTGTGGGACTGAAGGGTTGTCGCCAGCAACACTTATCCCCCAAACCGTTTATTGAAAAAACAAAGAACTTTATTACATTCTACACAATAAACACGGGCCAGAGTGGTAACCTCGTTTGGGTGAAAAAAAATAAGGGAAATGCGGTGGGTGGGAGGGAAATGAACAGTTGCCTTGTACAGTGAAATTGAACTGAATGCAAAATAGACCGCGAGCGATGTACATTACCGAAAGCGACTACGGTGAGGGGGCCTTAAATCTGATTGGCCAACAGACTGAGGCACGTGCATGCTAATAGTGTAATTGGCTGCTAAAAATATGTGGCAGTTCGAACACGCGTGTAGGTAAAGCAAAGTACAAGAATTCGATTAGCCGAAAAAATACGTGCTATGACCGCAAGGCACAAGGTTCAAATGAGCTAAACATTAACTCTCGTTTATGCTGTGGCAAAAACATTCATTACAAATACGTTTCATAACAAGAACAACGTGAATCCAGCAATAACAATAGCAAGAGGCTGCAAGCAGCCTATACTCATGCGCATGCGTAAGAAGGTTTTATAATATGTTTTAAACATGATAAGATGTCCGACATGGAGAAGAGTTACTCCTTTCATTCAGTCATCGTTCCTGCAAACGACGTTGTTTACTATTGAATGTTTTGTAAATGAAGCCAGTGATTCTTCTGAATGTTATATATACCTAACGTGATCATTGGTAATGTAAGTAGGGTTATAGAAGGTGCTTTCGCGACACTTCAGTAATGCTGTTTTACCGAAAGTGAAAGTATCCGGAAGTCACTGAACAGGAAGTGTAAATGGCAAAGCTATGAACCGGAAGTGTCAATTTAAAATATGCGTGCATAAATTTGCATGCAAAATCGTAAAAAAAAATCGTAAAAATCGTACAAAAAGTAAAAATAATAAAAAAAGAGAAACGGAGCCCATTTTATAACTCATGCCGCTACGCGCATGAGTAATAAAAAGAATAAAAACGGAGTCCATTTTATAACTCATGCCGCTACGCGCATGAGTAATAATGCATTCACCAACTGGGTGAAAATCACCGATACACTGGCAAGCCATTCCAAGCACAATTATCATACCAATTCTATGCAGGATGCTGACATTCTCCGTAGGACAGTAGAGAATCCTGACACTAGGGTTGATGTTATGGTTAGCTCTGTACTTCGTGAGCGTTTTACTGTGAACAAGAGGCTACCAGTAGCCTATACTCATGCGCTTGCGTAAGAAAGTTTTACCGTTTATTTTAAATGGGTCACTCACCCCTCCCCCTCAACGAATTTTGCGTGACACACATTGCACCATCGCTCAAGACATGTTGATTGAAGCTACCAATTTTTCTGTACTCGCGTTGAATATTTAATTTATTGATAAGAAATAGCACACAAACTGCAGTGACAAACACGACAATAAAACGCATGTTGGAAAACAAAATATTAACTTGACGTTTCGTATGTTACAACATACATCCTCAGAAGTGACCGTTTAGAATACAAGTAACAACTAAATTTAAATGAATAATAAGTAACTAATTAACAACAACAATAACATAAGATGAGAAAAATTTGTATATAAAAGATGCAAACTAATAAAGAATTAGCTTTTCGCTATTTCTTATTAAGCTACGATGGCCAAGGAGAATTAATTTTTACGATATTAATTTATTGATTTCTGATCAGACCCACACTAGTCTAATACTTCCCAAACCATGAATTATTTGTATTACATTGGGTTATTCCAGAAAGAATCCCCACCCCCACCGACGGATGGCAAGATTTTTTTAACCACGCCCCGCCCCCCCTCCCCCCTACCATCCACCGGGATTTCCTGGCCCGCTAGGTCCCCCTCCCGCCTGGATTTCGAAGCCCAGAGACCCCTCCTACTGACCGGATTTCCAATTAATTTTTGGAAGCCCAAAATATACAGGTAATAAAAAAAAATACATGTAATCGCATTCAGAAGCTTTTGCTTTTATAATGTCAAAACTGTGGTGATGAGTGCAATAAATTGATGAAACAATTTAAAAATAAATATTGCGTGACGCATCATGGAAAAAAAACCCTGTGATTTCAAGACCAAATGGAAATGAAATTTTTCTATAAAGCTAGTTCCTTAAATAACTGCTTTGACTTTGTCATTAGTTTTTTTCCAGGCTTCGTTTCATGCAAATTTTGTGTGCATGTGAAATGTAATTCGATCGCGCGGTGTTTCTTCATGATCATGAACAACGGTGTACGGGAAAAATTTTGTCGGGGAGGCTGAACTTAATTTGCCCGAATGAAACTCGTGACGTCATGTTTATTCGTCATGATGATGATTCTAGCACTCGCTGACATTTTACTTTTCTACCACTGTGAACGATGCGAGAATGAGCTTCTACGTCTCGCATTCTTCGCACTTCACACGGTACCGATAAGATATATTTTACGAGACTTCGACGAAGACATCTTTGAACGACCAGATACCAACCACACATACTGTTCTAAGCAAGATGGTCGCCTATTGTTATACTTAGTTTCAGTCCCTGCGCGGTCTACATTATCATTCCCACCTTTGGTGGACCACAACGCAAATTTGTCGTTCTATTGCCCTATTTACATGGAAAGAGGATCATCCTGATGCTAGGATGATCCTAGAAGGTTCATTTGGTTTAGAAGCGAAAATGCGTAAATGCGGCATCCAGAAAAATTCGGCGGGATGGCCCCAGTACCTTTGAGTTCGGTGCGGTTGCAAAGCAAGGCGGTGGGCGACAATAACAAAAGCGATGATAACCTTGGGGCTCCCGAGGCCGTTAACATGAAGTTTGGATGATCCTAGCGCTAGGATGATCTTAGCGCTAGGGCCAAAGGCAACCCTTCGCATTTAAACTGAAAGTAGAAAACATGTTGCACTCGGATGATCCTAGCACTAGGATCATCCCTTTTCCATGAAAATAGGGCCTATGTCTGCTCACGCGGTTAGCATCTTATGGAGCTATCACATCAATGACATGATAGATGTAGTATAGAGCTCGGTTAGAGAGTAAAGTGAGTAATGTAAGTTACGAATAAAAAAAATAATTTTAAAAGACATTGAATCACAAAATAATTCAGCAATATTTCTGTGTCTGTGGTGCCCGAATAGTCAACCAGTTTTGCCCGAATAATACTATATTTTTTACGACTAGGGGGCTGCAGCCCCCCCAGCCCCTCCCCCTCGTTCGCCTATGATCATGAATCCAAAATATTTTTCTAAAGGTCAAAACGTTTTAATGAAACTCATATTTCCTTGAATGAAAATGTCTTTCCCTCGAATAAAAGAGTTAAACGCTTATCAGAATTCAGTGATTTTCCGCTTCCGGAAGACTTGGCGATTTTTTTTATCTTATTTGCAGGGCGTAAGCGCTGGTAGCGTCTGCGAATTATATTTCTTTATAAACATCACAAAATAATATTTAAATACGTGTACAGCAACCTGCTTTATTATATCTGGTGTTTTCTAACATTTCCGACTTTTCCTGTGTATATAGAATGCCATTCTTGTCCGTAAAGATGATTCGCATAATGTTTTTGCGAATCAAAAAAATCTTGAAAGGAAACTTTATTTTTGATTATGAAACGTTTGGTAGAACGAGGCATATGAAAACAAGAGGCTCCAAGCAGCCTTTACTCATGCGCATGCGTAAGAAAATTTTATGATATATTTTAAACATGCTAAGATGTCCGACCTGGAGATAAGTTGCTCCTTTCATTCAGTCATCGTTCCTGCAAACCACGTTGTTCACTATTGAATGTTTTGGAAATGAAGGCTGTACCACAATGAAGCCAGTGATTCTTCTAAGTCTTATATATACCAAACGTGAACATTGCTAATGTAGGTAGGGTTGTAGGAGACGCTGTCGTAACACTTGAGTAACGCTCTTTTACCGGAAGTGAGAGTAGGGTTGTAGGAGATGCTGTCGAGACACGTAAGTAACGCTCTTTTACCGGAAGTGACAGTAGCCGGAAGTCACTAAACAGGAAGTGTAAATGGCGAAGACATGAACCGGAAGTGCACAATTTAAAATATGCGTGCATAAATTTGCATGCAAAATCGTGACACAAAAAATAAAACTAATAATAATAAAGGGAATGATTCTTCTAACTCTTATATATACCAACATGAACATTGCTAATGAAGGTAGGGTTGTAGGAGACGCTGTCGTAACACTTGAGTAACGCTCTTTTACCGGAAGTGAGAGTAGCCGGAAGTCATTAAACAGGAAGTGTAGTGGCAAAGCTACAAACCGGAAATGTACAATTTAAAATATGCGTGCATAAATTTGCATGCAAAATCGTGACACAAAAAATAAAAGTAACAAGAGGCTCCAAGCAGCCTTTACTCATGTGCATGCGTAAGAAAATTTTATCATATATTTTAAACATGATAAACATTGCTAATGTAGGTAGGGTTGTAGGAGACGCTGTCGTAACACTTGAGTAACGCTCTTTTACCGGAAGTGAGAGTAGGGTTGTAGGAGATGCTGTCGAGACACGTAAGTAACGCTCTTTTACCGGAAGTGACAGTAGCCGGAAGTCACTAAACAGGAAGTGTAAATGGCGAAGACATGAACCGGAAGTGCACAATTTAAAATATGCGTGCATAAATTTGCATGCAAAATCGTGACACAAAAAATAAAAATAATAATAAAGGGAATGATTCTTCTAACTCTTATATATACCAACATGAACATTGCTAATGTAGGTAGGGTTGTAGGAGACGCTGTCGTAACACTTGAGTAACGCTCTTTTACCGGAAGTGAGAGTAGCCGGAAGTCATTAAACAGGAAGTGTAGTGGCAAAGCTACAAACCGGAAATGTACAATTTAAAATATGCGTGCATAAATTTGCATGCAAAATCGTGACACAAAAAATAAAAGTAACAAGAGGCTCCAAGCAGCCTTTACTCATGTGCATGCGTAAGAAAATTTTATCATATATTTTAAACATGATAAACATTGCTAATGTAGGTAGGGTTGTAGGAGACGCTGTCGTAACACTTGAGTAACGCTCTTTTACCGGAAGTGAGAGTAGGGTTGTAGGAGATGCTGTCGAGACACGCAAGTAACGCTCTTTTACCGGAAGTGACAGTAGCCGGAAGTCACTAAACAGGAAGTGTAAATGGCGAAGACATGAACCGGAAGTGCACAATTTAAAATATGCGTGCATAAATTTGCATGCAAAATCGTGACACAAAAAATAAAAATAATAATAAAGGGAATGATTCTTCTAACTCTTATACATACCAACATGAACATTGCTAATGTAGGTAGGGTTGTAGGAGACGCTGTCGTAACACTTGAGTAACGCTCTTTTACCGGAAGTGAGAGTAGCCGGAAGTCATTAAACAGGAAGTGTAGTGGCAAAGCTACAAACCGGAAATGTACAATTTAAAATATGCGTGCATAAATTTGCATGCAAAATCGTGACACAAAAAATAAAAGTAACAAGAGGCTCCAAGCATGCTAAGATGTCCGACCTGGAGATAAGTTGCTCCTTTCATTCAGTCATCGTTCCTGCAAACCACGTTGTTTACTATTGAATGTTTTGGAAACGAAGGCTGTACCACAATGAAGCCAGTGATTCTTCTAAGTCTTATATATACCAAACGTGAACATAGTAACGTATGTAGGGTTGTAGGAGATGCTGTCGTGACACCAAAGTAACGCTCTTTTACCGGAAGTGACAGTAGCCGGAAGTCACTAAACAGGAAGTGTAAATGGCGAAGACATGAACCGGAAGTGCACAATTGAAAATATGCGTGCATAAATTTGCATGCAAAATCGTGACACAAAATATAAAAATAATAATAATAATAATAACATGAAGCTGCAAGCAACCTATACTCATGCGCATGCGTAAGAAAGTTTTATGATACAGTGTATATATATAGACAGTTAAATTGAGAACAGAAATTCTGCAATTAGGATCGCGTCACTTTACCCAGTTGTTCAGCGATTCACAGTCCACTCCCCAAGGAAATAAATTACAAATTAGTGTGGGAAGGGAGATATGGACAACTAATTGCCTCATAATCTTTGGATCACCAACCTATTCTCGTTAGGAAGGCGATTCACAGCGATTTCTGAAATATTTACATAGACAGTTAAATTGAGAACAGAAATTTTCACAACAAAGATTATGAGTGAAAAAGTGCCTCAGCCGGGAGTTGAACCCGGGTCTCCTGATAACCGGACAGATGCCTTAACCACTAGGCCACTGAGACAACCACACTTACACAAACACAAACAACGCATTTGTGACTTCATTGTGGAAAGTTCTTGGGAGACATTTACACAAATTCTGCAATTAGGATCGCGTCACTTTACCCAGTCGTTCAGCGATTCACAGTCCGCTCCCCAAGGAAATAAATTACAAATTAGTGTGGGAAGGGAGATATGGACAACTTATTGCCTCATAATCTTTGGATCACCAACCTATTCTCGTTATATATATATATAAACATGATAAGAAGATGTCCAACATGGAGAAGAGTTTATCCTTTCATTCAGTCATCGTTCCTGCAAACCACGTTTACTATTGAATGTTTTGTACATGAAGCCAGTGATTCTTCTACGTCTTATATATACCTAACGTGAACATTAGTTGTGTAAGTAGGGTTGTAGGGGACGTTGTCGTGACGCTTCAGTAACGCTGTTTTACCGGAAGTAAAAGTAGCCGGAAGTCACTAAACAGGAAGTGTAAATGGTAAAGCTATGAACCGGAAGAGCACAATGTAAAATATGCGTGCATAAATTTGCATGCAAAATCGTGACACATAAAAAAAGAAAAATAACTCATGCCTTATAACTTATAACTTATAACTCATGCCGCTACGCGCATGAGTAATAATAACAAGAAAAACGGAGCCGAAACCTTACCTCATGCCGCTTCGCGCATGAGTAACAAGAAAAACGGAGCCGAAACCTTACCTCACGCCGCTTCGCGCATGAGTAATAATAACAAGAAAAACGGAGCCGAAACCTTACCTCATGCCGCTTCGCGCATGAGTAACAAAAGAAACCATTCATATTCAATGACATGCAAATAGTTGGCCCGGTATTCTACAGTTTAGCCCAATCGTACAAATAGAAAACAATGCGTATTTGCAAAACGGTGCATCTAATTTTTTGTCAATAACTTACTAGTATGACTACTCTGGATAAAATAGTATTGAAAATTGCCCGAGAAACTAATTTGGAAATCGGTGGAAATCTAAATTGCAAAATGACTGGGCTTTTTTTTTTTTTTTCAATTTTAGCAATTCTCAAAAACAGTATTACGCGACCGTCTGTTGACAACTGTACTCGTTTTGAATATTTAATTTATTGATTCCCGATGAAACACACACTCGTCTTTTTTTTTTCCAAACCATGACTTCTTTACGTTACATTTACGTTATTTTTTAATTTTAGCGAGGCGAACTATAAAATGAGATCTTGTTTTGTTTACGTAAGCTTTATATCAGATATTAGTAAATTTTTACCTCTCGATATAATGATTTTCTCGATTTCTGATTGGTCCAACCGCTGCCGATCTGAGTCGTTATTGGTTAATTTGCCCAAATATGGAAAAATGATGCCGAATTACGCGAAAAAAAACCGTCGCGGAAAAAAAAATGGCGACATTCGGGGAGCACGAATCTTTCCTCTTCCGCAATATAATTTCCACAATTCTAATGTTCAAATCCATAACCACTTCGGCTAGTCCGATTAACACCTATTTTTGAAGGAAACTACTTTTGAAAGAAACATTCTTCTCGATCTCGCCGCTTGTTAGCATTTACTCGCTTTTGATTTGCGAAGCGGTCATGTGACACTTGTTCACTGATGTGACAGTCATGTATTTTTTTGAAACGGAAATAATTTTTTTTTTCCAATTTCCAGTTATTTGAGTGTTTGAAAATTTACTAAAACAGTTATTCATCTCGGCCTCGCCGAATATGAGCTGATATATAACCAACTCGGCGCGGCGCCTCGTTGGTTATATATATCAGCTCATATTCGGCTCGTCCTCGATGAATAACTGTTAATTATTACGACTGAATTTGATTACGTTTTATGAACATTTCTTCAAACCTAACGAGAACACAAACAAAAAGTCAATCACAAGTTGATATCAACATAAATTCCCATCGAAAAAGCTAATTTCTTTTACGGTAAAGTACCTCGGCTTGACTCGGCTGCCTGAAAATTCTTTAAAACTCCACTTCTTCGAAAGAAACAGTCCCCGCATTGAAGAAAAAAATGTATGAAGTTCCTCGAAGAAAGATTTCATCGCTTAAAGCTCTCCTTTTTCTCAACTACAATGGCTTCTGAGTATTCTTTAAAGCCTTCTCTTTCCATTTTGAATACATTGTATTTTAAAAGTGTGTTATGTTATTACTCCGATCGATAAGACAAAAATATGGTTTTGAAAACCAAGCACATTTTGTAGAATTTGTATGTAACCTGACGACCCGGTTAGTAATAATATATGCGTGCATACATTTGCATGCACAAATGTGACCCAAAAAAAAATAAAAAAAAAATGACGAAGAAAAACGAAGCCGGAACCCTACCTCATGCGCGCTACGCGCATGAGTAATAAGCATATACTGCAAGAAATAGTGCGTGCCATTTTGTACCTCACAAAGCAAGGCTTGCCATTGCGTGGACACAGAGAACAGATTTCATCAAATTCTAACCCTGGGAATTTTTTGGCCTTTCTCAAGGTCGCAGCTGAATCAGACGCCATACTAAAGCAGCACTTAGAGCAACCAATTGTCAGAAATGCCACATATCTGTCACCAAGATCCCAGAATGATATCATTGGCGTGATCGGTTATGATTTCATTCGTAAAAACTTGATCAGTGAAGTTAAGAAGGCTAAGTACTTCGCTGTACTGGCCGACAAAGTCGCTAGTCACAATGTTGAACACTTGGCCATGTGCCTTCGATTTTTAGCTGCTTCTGGAGAGATACGCGAGGAATCTGTGGCGTTTATGAAAATGGAGAGAGTTCGTGTTGAGGACATAACAAACAAGATTGTTAGCCTCATATCAGAACTTGGTCTATCACTTGACAACCTGCGTGGGCAAGGATATGATGGAGCATCTGTAATGAGTGGGAAGAAATCTGGAGTTCAGAAGAGAATTCTAGAGAGACAGCCAAAAGCTCTCTACACTCATTGTGCTGGCCACTCTTTGAACCTGGTAATAGCACGAGCATGTGACGAGCCATCAATTCGAAACTGCATTTCTGCCATCAAAGCTATCACTTTTTGGATAAAGGCTTCTCCCAAGAGAGAGGGTCTTCTGAAGCAAGTCTGTGACACGCACCAACAAAGTGACATTCGGGCAAGCAGATCCCCATTGCTCAATGTGTGCATAACCAGATGGGTTGGGAACGGTTTATGCAATGTCATTCTTATGGTGATGACCAGTACCCCATGTACAATGATGGATTCTCAGCTGATGACAAAAAGAATGCACAGGCCCACTTGAAGTCCTTGGAGTCGTTCTCTTTCATCTATGCCCTAGTTGTTTTGTATCGTGTTCTGTCGTATTTCCATGGGCCAATGAAGAAGCTGCAAGGCGTCTCACAAGACCTGAGCAGTGGCTTGAAGATGATTATCAGCTGTAGGAAAGAACTGGCTGAAATTCGTGATAGTGCTGAAGAGCTTGATGCATTTTCTGATCGGGTTTATAGTCATGCTTGCCGCCTTGCTGCTAAGTCCAGTGTCGAGCCGGTAATGCCAAGGGTCTGCCAAAGGCAGCAACATCGTCCCAACACTGATTGTCAGGATGTCAGGCAGTACTACAAAGTTACTATCCTCCTTCCTTTCCTTGACCATCTGCTTGCAGATATGGAAACAACGTTCACAGAACATGCACAGAAGGTGGCTCGCCTGCAAGCTATTGTTCCATCTTCCATTACAGCAGACACTTCTTTTGCAGACATCCGAGAGGCAGCTTAGTTTTATGCCTCTGATCTCCCAAACTCCGATTTAGTTGATGAGGAGTTCGTGCGTTGGACGAGAAGATGGATTAGTGTTGAACCAGAATCTCGCCCTAAAACTCTACAGGAGTGTCTTGCTCCGGGCGTTTGCACAACGCCTAATATCCGTACTCTACTTCAGCTCCTTGCCACGCTGCCTTTCAGCACGTGTTGTTGTGAACGTTCTGGTTCAGCACTGCGACGACTCAACAACTATCTTCGCACAGCGCAGACGGAGGACCGACTCTCCGCGGCTGCCCTGATTCATTGCAACTATGCTACCCCTGTTGACATCAAAGACGTGTGTAAAGTATTCATCGATGAACATCCTAGGAGAATGTATGCTTGCAGTTTGTTGTTTGAATCATAAATATTTTTCCGAAGTGAGATGTCTACTGCATTCACGAGTTATGCGCTTGTTTTCTCTCTCGTGTAATAAGAAATATAGCATCATTATGCACGTGTTGTGTTACGGTTTTAATATAAGTTAGTGTCCATGATTTGCATTTATGTATGGCAGGTGATCATAGTAGTTGTATGATTGGTTGTCAAAGAAAAAGCGTACCTCGTTTTTCTAGTTTTATTTTTACGTTTTATTTTCCGGTTGACACCTTCAGTTATTGCACTGCAGTTGTAAACTCGCCACACTTACCTCGATCTTGCGGAGCCGTGAGTCGTTTTTTTTTTCGTGAGAGCACTGAATTGCTCGACAATGTGCAGAGATTTGTGTTTTTGTTGAATTGATGTAATAATAGAGGGGTAAATGCTCTATTAAATCTTTGTTTTTTTTATCCTCTTTCCTCGCCACCTGGCTATTTGGCGTGGGAAGATGGGATATGTCTTATGATGTAACCCCCCTCTGCAAAATCCTGCGTACGCCCCTGAAATTCGGCTTTTGTATTTAAGCAGATTTAAGACAGATTTTGTTTCGGTCTGTTCTGTCTCTAAAGTTATTTTTCATGGCGACTTCACCCCCACCAACAGTTCTTGTGTTAGGCCATTCTTTTGTCCGACGGATGGCTCATGACCTTAGGGCGAATTTTGATCCGCGAGCTTCCGAGACTTTTAATCTTAAAGGGAATATTTCTGTACATTTGCATGGCACCGGCGGTCGAACTGTGAGGAAATTGATTCAGTTCGATCTAGACATTATTTCAGCATTAGCTCCGGACGTCGTTATTCTGGAAATCCGCACAAACGATTTGTCCGTGAATAGGCCGGAACGACGAAACCATCTCAGCGTGACATAAATATGCATTGTGTGAAACGAGACTGTCTTGACAACTGGATGACGTAATACACTGGGGAATTAAAATACAGCAATCATCTTTTAACACGTAATACACTGGAGAATTAAAAAAGTTTTCAAATGATGGAACTAGTAAAAATTTGCATATCTGTCCCCGTATACTTTCTCGCTCAACGCTTCGCGTATTCACGAGGCAAAAACGGTCTGTTAAAAATATACTATAATTTATCGGACACCGCTTTTACTATTAATTAAATCCATTTTGAAATCACTGGTGATCCTTGGAATCTGATTGGTCCAAAATGGTGCAATTTATTTCCAAATTGCACCATTTTGGACTCTAAATCGCATCATTTTAAAATGGTGCAATTTATTTCCAAATTGCACCATTTTGGACTCTAAATCGCATCATTTTAAAATGGTGCAATTTATTTCCAAATTGCACCATTTGAAATCACTGGTGATCCTCTTATTACAATGTTACACTTTTTTGTGCAATATTGGGGGATTTCAAAATGGATGTAATTAAGTGGTAATTGAACTTCGTGTCGTGCAATTTTGGTCTGAAATCATACTTGTGATTTCAAATCAAACTCGCGCTATCGCGCTCGTTTGATTTTGAAATCACGCGTATGATTTCAGACCAAATTGCACTCCACTCAGTTCAATTACCAATATTTACAAGGTTCAATTTAAAATGCAAACGTGAAATTATATCTAATTTAGTTTTAATTTATTTAAAGAATTACATTTATTTTTCTATCTGCCCGCTCTCTCACCAAACGATGTAGCGGCAATTTAAAGTTTTTGAAAACATGCCTGTATTAACTTGAGAGATTGCTATACAATATATAGTCCTATAACGACAATGAATGGACGAAGCTACGTTATACTTCGTGTTACCTTCACGACAGTCACGGAAATCACGCAACATACGGATGAGAATTTCCATCAACGGAACTTCTTCACAGCTGACTCTGGCCGTCATTCAACACTCCCCTCTCCCCTCATAATTGACAGTGACATGAAAAGCGTTGCGTGACAAGTCGAATAACGCATGCGAAGACTTCTACACTATGCTACCATCTACCTAACATTACAAAAGAGTCACTAAAAAAGTTAATTTATTTGAAATGTTAAAACAAGCCACAATGCAAGGTGTATCGAGATGTCTGCAAGTTGGAATTATAAAGATTTAATCTTGCTTTAGACTGCTAGCTGTCCCTTTTCAGTCAATCGAGCGGGCGAGCTAATAACGAAAACAAGCTCGGCGAGACTGGAACGAGCGAACGAGCCGAGGGGAAACTTGGGAGAGGCGGGAGGAAATCTTGGGCGCTTTCCATTTGAATGGAAAAACCGGGTAGAATTTCCTGTCAAAAGGAACAGAACAAATTGTCCTCAATCAAAATGGAACGGAAAGAGCGTGTTCCTTTTGCACGGAGTTGCTCTTCCTTTCTTGACGAGACTGGGTACTAACGATTTACAATAACAAACATGGCCTTCAATTCATCAAGGAGCATGGCACTAGTGGGATGCAGCAGATGGTACGGGATTTTGCGATCATTTCGGTAAAAACGAGAAAGGAGAACTACCTCTGAAAGTATTCCTTTTTTTCCGGAAAATTTCCAGTGGAAAAGTCTGTTCCATTTGATTTACCACCGAAACAACCTGATTTTCCATACAAAAGGAAACCGCTCCTTATCTTCCCGCCTCTTCCCCAGCGACCTTCGGCTCGCATTACTTTCGCTCGTTCGGTCGATCAACGATCGCGTATTTGCTCGCCCGCTATACTATCCAGAGGGGAACTGCTAGCAATCTAATCTTGCTTAAATACAAGTGAATTTGAACATGTTCATGTAACTGTTTGTATAATTTATACTCGTTGTTTTGTTCTACCAATGATCGCCACATCTACGTCGGGATGCTTGCATCAGTTAACTCCTTGCTTATTAAAAGGAAAACAACGATGAACCTTTACAGCTGGCTTTCTCAGAAACAGACATATTCGGGACCAGCCCCGACTGTTCACCTTAGATAGGTGTCTGCCTGAGAGGTGTCAACCTTATAGTCCATCTCACATAGATGTCCATCTTGAAGAAGTGTTCCTCTTAGACAAGTTTCCGTGTGTTCACTTTAGAGATATGTCCATCTTAACAGGTGTCTATCATACACTGGTGAACACCTTGGAGAAGTGCCACCCTAAGACAAGTCTGTTTTAGGTGTCCACCTTAGATATGTGTCCATCTTACAAGGTGTCCATCTTGGAGACGTGTTCTTCTTAGACAAGTGTCTCTTTAGGTGTCCACCATACAGATGTGTCCATCTTAACAGGTATCCTTCAGTAAGACCAGTATATCCCTCAGACAGATGCTTTTCTTAAAAAGGGATTGGTATCTACCTAGTTATTAAAAATTCCTGAGATTGGTCTGTGCCCATCTTCTTGTGAATTCTTTTCTTCAAATGATACACCAGCTCTTTAAAGTCCCTTAACCCTCAACATACACATTCTTATCATTGGACATCTCCCACTTCATACAGTACTTACTGATGAAAAAAAAAATTAGTTCCATTTGGCGATTAGTTTCTTTATTCCATGACCAGCATGACTGATTTTGTATTGATATTCCGAGAAGAAATAAGATGCTACTGTCTTTACTGTTAAGAAATGGTAGAACGTCCAGCAGCTTCCCTTCCAAGTCAAATCTTGATTCATGTAATGTGGTGGCTCTACTTTAGGGGCCTATGAATGAAATCATCACGCAATACCATTGAATTGATACTGAAATTATCACGTGATACCATTCAGTTGATAGTTAAATCATCACGTGATACCATTCAGTTGATAGTTAAATCATCACGTGATACCATTCAATTGACACTATTCAGCAGGACGTTCCTGCAGTGCTCTTGGTTGGGCCACTTTGTACATTGGTACAGGCTTAACCCAATTCTACACGCTTCTCGGCTACCATTTAACACCTTTTCCAGCGGAGGTGCTCCGTTGTCCTCTGGCTGACCAATTTCTCTTAAATTTCGGGGATTCCTTTTCCGTTTTCTTTTGCCGGTAAGACGAACCCGATCGCTTAAACGGCAGCGGAATGAAAATGTTCTTTCCACTTGTCGCACCACCAGATAAAGAACTTAAGGAAGAAGAGAGAGAAGAAGAAGACGGTGCACTTCTTAAATCTTCAGTACTAGAGCTGAGTGTCAGTGGCTTGATACAGGCAAGAGAACTCGAGCGTTGAGTTTTTTCCTCGATTGAATATACCCCATAAACTTCCAGAACTGCTTCCAAGAACTTCATGAAGAGTTGGGCACGATTGGCTTGACCGCTTTGTTCCTGAAAGTAAACGGAAATAAAGGATTTTTTCCTCGATAATAAATAAATCAAACTTCATAGCTGTGATACAAAAAACTCCCAAGGGTGACCAAAAACTCAAAAAAGAAAAACTCAGACTTTCATTTTTCAAAATGTTGTGACAAAGGAAAGAACTTCTGCATAGAGTTCATTTTTTAGGATTTTCTCGACATGTTTCAAAGTTAGAACCATGTAAAACATACTATATATACCACTGCATAGCTTTCACTTGAATCTTGAATCCTTACCTAAACTTTTTTTTTCTCACCAAGTACATCCATCTACACTGTACTGTATAATAAACAGCACCACAGGAAAGTACTCCTGCGCAGGTTTCATTTGAATTGTCTTGTACTCTGAGTTTCACGTTAGAACCAACTTGTACTCCTCATTTCACCCCAATACTCGCGTCTCGAGTTCCACAGACAAAAACAGTTATACCGTTCCCTCTAAAACTGTAACCTTTAGCGTAATTCAGCCTAATGACTGCAATGCTCTAGCGAAATAAACTATCTATCAACCTAAACATAAAGGGTTAAAAGAAATGTTAAAGAAACACTTATGTCCTGAAATGCAGGCAAGTATTGTTTAACTGGTACTTCATATTTGACCGAATTTCGTGTGTTTTGGTGAACTATTATAGGTGATGACACTTTGTGATGCCAGTCATGGAGTAGCGTGGTCCCCCTCTGAATGCATTTCTGGACATATTTCGGAGATGTGAGCTGTTTATTTTCAAAACTCCAGATCAACTGAGCTGGAAACTGCTCTTACCTTGAACTTTGTAAAATGGCAGAATCCCGAAAATCCGAAAGCTAAAAAAGAAAAGAAAGAAACGTTATTATAATCTAAACAAAAAAATTAGGAATTATCTGTTCTCGTTTTTCTGTCCAAGCAAGCAATAGTAAATGAAGAAGTAGTTCATGAGGACCGGGTTGTTCAAATGGTGGATAGCGCTATCCACCGGATAAATCACTATCCAGCGGATAACACAATTGGTTTTGCTAATGCCTATCCACTGGATAGTGATTTATCCGGTGAACAGCGCTATACACCTTTTGAACAACCGAGGCCAGGCAGTTTTCATTCTCACTACAGTTTTCAGCGACAACTCACTTGAGAGATAACTGGATTTAATTGTTGTATCTTCAGCTTGTTTCACGGCACTCATAGAATGTACAATGGTCTGTATTGCCTTCAGCGTCGCTATATCATCTGAATGACCGAGGACAATAGACAGATCCGAGTCCAGGAGCGGGTAACTAAAGAGATGATAAAAAAAAGTAAAGGCTTGTGATGTATAAAAATAGGTCTGTTATGCCGTACGCATTATTTAGTATTTTGGTTAAGGGGAGGGGCGCTTAATCGAGAGTGGGGGCACTTAATAAATAGTGCATGCACACGAACTCTACAATCACATGGAAATGTAAATTACTGGATGTGAAAATATACTATATTTTGATATCTTGTAGTTGAAGTGTGACAGAAGATTGTTTGCAAATGCAACGTCGACACAAACAGGATTGGCCTCTGATCTCTTCACTACTTCTAAATGTTTTAAATCCTTTCAATCTCGTAATTGACCGGAATGGGAAAGAGAGGGAGAAGGAAGGGAGAAGGAAGGGAGAAGGAAGGGAGAAGGAAGGGAGAAGGAGGGGAGAAGGAAGGGAGAAGGAAGGGAGAAGGAAGGGAGAAGGAAGGGAGAAGGAAGGGAGAAGGAAGGGAGAAGGAAGGGAGAAGGAAGGGAGAAGGAGGGGAGAAGGAGGGGAGAAGGAGGGGAGAAGGAGGGGAGGAGGGGAGAAGGAGGGGAGAAGGAGGGGAGAAGGAAGGGAGAAGGAAGGGAGAAGGAAGGGAGAAGGAAGGGAGAAGGAAGGGAGAAGGAAGGGAGAAGGAAGGGAGAAGGAAGGGAGAAGGAAGGGAGAAGGAAGGGAGGAGGCGGGAGGGGGAGGGGTCTTTTTTCCTATTTTGGACGAGAAGGGCTCATTCGAAGGAGGAACACGAACACGATGGACAATGGACGAACACGATGGACCATGTTGAACCGAACTGAACGGTTTAACTATACATGTTCATAATTTATGTCGGGTGAGCAAACGCAAAAAAAAATTAAAAATATGTCCGTATATACGTGTGGGTACAGTGAATGAATGATTGTGAACAAGAAAATGTCAAACTCACATCACAGGAAAAACTCCTGGAAAAACCAAGCTGGCCTCGGCGAGAACCTCGTATAAATAGCGTGTTTCAACATCACCCGTGATATGTTCCAGCAAAATTGCCTGCCAAGTAAACATAGTTCAGCTTAAACGCTTTACTAAATACGTTGTAACAGAGATTATGCAGAATAGACCTTTCCCGCATTCCACCCAAGTGAGCACACACAGTGAAACGAGGTCGAGGCTTGGGTGGACAACTTCATACAAATCACTGTATTTTGTCCACCCCAGCCTCGAGTTGGTGCCTTTGTTCACAGGAATGCGGGAAAGGTCTATTGCCCTCGAATTCGTTAACACCGTTTTCTTAACTGAAATTTTCAACATTTATTGCATAAGGGAGGGTAGTAAGGCCTTTCCATATACGAAACGATCGGACCCTTCTCCCTCATAGACGTTTTGCTCCACCAATACCCACCCCCTGCGTCCAACCCCCATCCTTCCCTCCCTCCAAAGTCGTCCGCGTAAAATCAAAGGCTCCTATGAGTCAACACGTGAATACGAAACCATCGGACCCTCCTCCCTCATAGGCGTTTTGCTCCACCAATACCCACCCCCTGCGTCTAACCCCCATCCTCCCATCCCTCCAAAGTCGTCCCCATCAGCCCATTGACCGACCGACCGGGTGAATTTTGTCGCCAACTGTTTTAACTCGTTCAAGGCTTCACGTATTCACGAGTTAAAACCGACAAGCTTACCAGCGTCGTCAATAGAAGGGACTGGTTCTGAGTGTCGTTCACAATCCCTGGGTCCAAGAGCATATTTTGACATTCCGTGGGCCAAACGAAACGGCGATCGCTGGGATCATCATCGGGTGGAGGCGAAGAGGAAATCGTGATAACAATGGACACTTGTGAGTCTAAGGAAGTAACACTACCAGCGATGCAATTGTTCTCCAGTTTCCCTGGGAAAGGAAGGTTGACGTTGTCTAGTTCCTTCGTGTCTCCCGGGCGCAGATTGGAACGGACTTCCTCTGACACTGGTAATAAGGCTGCAATGAATAACATGTAGGCAAAGTCATTAGCCTTGAGGTTAAACTGCCATTCAAGTTCAAATAGCCCAATTTACAGTTGTCTGCTCAGTGACCTGGCTTTTGTGTGAGCAAGGCTGAAGTTTACCATGCTTTGATACAAACTTTGCTGCTTTTCATATGTTAATCATATTCAGTTTACACGGTTCAAATAGCCCTATTTACAGTTGTCTGCTTAGTGACCTAGCCTTTGAGTGAGAGCGAGGCTGGAGTTGACCACCTTCCCGCTATTCATATGCAAATCATGTTGTTATAATTCAAACTAGTTTTCGTTGAACATGATTTACATATGAAAAGCAGGAAGGTTTGTATCAAAACAAAGTCATCTCCAGCCTCACTTTCACTCAAAGGCCAGGGTACTAAGCAGACACTCGGCAACTATAAAATTGTGTATTGACGTGAAAACAGAAAATGCAAACAGAACGTTGTGTATGTTCGCTTTTTCGGTCAGTGGTGGGAAAATGTTGGTCAAGTTAATTCTCTGCAAAATAAAAACAAGGACGGAATAAGCCAGTTCAATAAAGGTGTTATCATTATGGCTCTTTTACAGCCTTCTTGCCGACAACGTAGTCCATCTACAGCGGCTAATACCCGTACACAATAACCTGCAGCAGCTAATACCCGTACACAATAACCTGCAGCGGCTAATACCCGTACACAATAACCTGCGTCGGAAAAGCATCACCAGGGATGCAATTAAGCAGAAGACTAAATTCTACACTTATCCTGCATCATTTAAAGCAGCCATGTCATGGTGATTTTGAGGTTTTTGGGTCAAAACTGCCCCAAATTAAAAATAAGTACCTTTGTTGTACACGAAATGCCAATAGAACACTGAGGGGAAGATATCAAGTGAATTCTCGCAGAGAAAATAAAGCATAATCTGTTTTTCAACGAGTTTTTTAAGACAGAAGCGATAAACTTGAAAAAATTAGCCCAATTTTTTCAAGATGTAATCCATTTCCATCCTGGCCATCTGCAGCCCAAGACACTTATTTTTACTCTTAGAGCACTAGTAGAATAATTTGAAACAAAACTGGACCATTATTTTTGGGTTTTCACTGATATAAAGATGTCTTTTGACTTTTTAAAGTAACAATAAAAATGGTGACAGTGCCCCTTTAACAGCGAAGCAAGTTGTGTCGTTTGACTTACCAGCTAGATATGCAAGATTCTCTTTGTTGACTACAAAAGAACCACGGCTGAAATGGAATTAAAAACATCTCAGTATTGGGCTAACAGTATTTAATGACAAATGTCAATGAAGTGTACGTGCTTGACAAATCGCGTGATTAATAGTTACCATAGTTACCTGGTCTTACGTTTGCTTGTGATGTTTTCCATCAAGTTTAGAATACGTATAGCTCGTGCGGACGAGGTGGCCTGGGGATGATAGACGCCTGCAGAGAAATTTGCAATGTGACGTAAGATTTACATTAAACCCTTTGACAACAAACAGTGGCCACGACAGCACAGAAAATTTCTGGTCAATAACTTTAACTTGAAGGGTCTCTATATTAAACCACCTTGTAAAGCATAATAAACAGTACCACAGAATAGAACTGCTCAATAGCTTTCATTTAAATGGTCACACTTTAGAATTTCATCCACGTACTCAAACGTTAGGACCACCATGTACGGCATAATAAACAGCACCACAGGAAAGTACTGCTCAATAGCTTTCATTTGAATGGTCACACTTCAGAATTTTATCTACAGACTCAAAAGTTAGAACCACCTTGTCCGGCATCATAAACAACACCACAGGAAAGTACTGCTCAATAGCTTTTATTTAAATGTGCAGTCTGTAAGATTTTAGCTACAGACTCAAAAGTTAGAACCGCCTTATATAGCATAATAAACAGTACCACAAAAGAGTACTGCTCAATAGCTTTCATTTGAATGGTCACACTTTAGAATTTCTACCTTAGGAGTAAAACGATAAATGATTTATTGAAAAAACAGTTCGGCATTTTATTAGAAAGCCGTCCCCGGCCCACAGGTCAAGTTGGTAGAGGTTCATACCTTTAACGAGGTGTATCATAAGTGCAAAGTGGAAGTTGTTAGAGAAGTGAAGACCGACGAAATGATCCATTTGTTTACAGTGAAACTCCAGCAGTGGTTCCTTCCGGACCGCCATAAGCACCTTGTCCACTGGCTAAAAGAACAAATTGTTTTTAAACATTTTATTATATACATTACAACAAATATCCCCATGTATTATTTTATTTTACAAGAAGTAAAAGACATTTCTTTCAAGGAAAGCCTGTTTCAAGCCTTATCTCTAACTTGATGTATTCATTAACTAAAGCCTAACATAACAAGAATGGTAGCGTGGCCGAGTGGTCTAAGGCGCTGGTTTTAGGCACCAGTCATTTCGATGGTGTGGGTTCGAATCCCACCGCTGCCAAATCTGTTCCTTTTATTATTATTTTTTTTTTTCACTGAATATATTTTGTTAAAAATGCTTCCCAGGAATAGAGGAAACGATTGTGATGTGCTAGTATCCCGTTTATAAAAACGTCAACTTGACAGTAATTTTCAGGAAAAATACGATTTTTTTAAGATTTGAAAACGTGTTTCGACAGACGCTTATGTCGAAAAATCGTATTTAACTTAAAAAAATTGCTGTTAATCTGCTGTTATTGCGACCTTTACAGACATTTGTATGTGGCTCTGAGATGGGGCTGTGCGGGACGTTTCTACAAAGCGAGACAAATGTTTGCTAAAGCATAATTCACTAAAACCTTTGACCCACCTGTGATTCAAACGCGCCATGTGTTTCGAGTGTTATGAGGGTCTGTTCCAGAAGTGCCAGGCCACAAGGATATAGCGACACTTCCGACAACTAATGACAATAAATCAATATAAATCAATATAAATCAATATATTGAGTGTTTGCATATGACGTCATAAAAATTCAAAAATCTGAAGTATACATCCTACAAAGCTGTTTCTAACATGGTATGTGGATACCAGTGTTATAATCTTTCACAAAAAGTTTCAGGCTTTAACGATGTTTTGCTTTCGCTTTATAAAAGTTTGAAATGTGTCATGCAATTCGTCACGCTATTTCAGATAAGCCGTGAAAATAAAAAAATATTGAACCAGTTGAAAGTTATTTTTTAATTATAGATGATTATAAGCCGATTTAATGGCACGTAAAGTGAATACAATATTTTGTGGTGAGATTTTTGGTCTTATTAGACTTTGAATTTCTGGCCGCCATGTTGGTGTCCCAAGATGGCCGTTCTATACATTTCTTACTAAAAATGTCTAATACTCATTCGCCTATAACTCTTGCACGAAATGTTCTAGCGCTTTAAAATTTGGCCCAGATGTGTGGTTTTAAACTCTCAACAATTCCATAAACATTTTGGACTCGAAAACTGTTGTTTAATGCTTCTGAATTTTGATATGACGTAAGTGAACACTCTATAACAATAATATGCACATATTGCACATTAGGAGCTGCATTCGCAAAAAGAGTTGCAATTTGATTTTACCTGAAGCACAGCGACCGCAATCCAGAAAAATGCTTTATGAAACTTTGAGTCCTAGAAAAAGAAAACAGTAGAATGTTTTCGATTATCCATAAGTGTAAGTAAAGTCGCGCACCCGAGCCAGAAGGCTCATAACGGCCGGAGCTTAAACCCGGTTTAACCACTACACCACCGTGCCGCCCACAATCCATAAGTGTAACAAGAATATAAATCAGATGTAAGCCAATCAATCACTCCATATTTGAGTGGCGTGCCTGTGAATAAGCCAGATAGATAAGTGCTCGTCCATTATAAACAACATTTACATGTGTAGGACAATTGCGAAAAGGGAATAATTTAAGGTGGCCAGACACGAGGGGCCATGTAGCAGGGACATGTCGCAGCGACAAAAATTTGTGTAGTACACACTGAGGGACATGTAGCAGGCAGTGTAGCGGGGACATGTAGCAGGGAAAAAATTATAGCGCTTGCACACCACATGAAAATGTCGCGGGGACATGTCTCAGGGACATGTCTCAGGGACATGTTGCAGCGACAGGCCCTCTCGTGTGAACTGATACTATCATAATTGTGCAACACCAATTTTGGGGACGTTTTGTCCCCGCGTTTGGACAAGTGCTGGACTACCCGACTGACAGCCTTCCTGCCTGTCTGCGTACTTGACCTGTCCGTCCTTCTGTCTACACACTAAAACTTAGTTCTGTTAACTGAGTTGATAAGGGACATTGGGCACCGTAAAGAAATTCAAAGCTGGTGTTTAAAGTACTAGGCAGGTATCGGTTGGTCGGACAGTCGGTCAAACGACCAGTTAGAGAGAGAACTAGATAGCCAGTAAGTCGCTTCGTCAGACCAACAAACCGTCTATGGCAAAAAGACATTATTGATGACGCGTTTCCTCACCTTGTTGAGGATAACCTGGAGTCTTGAGAGACACATTAAAGAAGCTTCTATCAACACGAGGTCATTGTATGAACTCAGGGCCTACAAAAAGAAACCATTTACAATTTAGTGCAATTCAAATTAAGTGACGAAATCTAAAGGAAATTTCTAAAGACGATACCAAGCAGTTACAATCAGATCTTCACTGGTTACCTTAATATAGGAAAAATTAACAAGCCATAAAATTAACGCGAATTTCTGAAAAGTTACATTTACGTGCATTAAATTAACGCGATTTTCCGTCCGAAATATTTTTACGTGCATTTAATTAACGAGAATTTGATGTCTTCGGTATAATAAGCTATAGCAAACCGCGCATTTTACAAGACATAACAACAACTTCCAACAGAACTCAAAGTTTAATATCAATCACATTTGATTATATGCATCTTAAGGTTACAGTGTACCTTCAGATCGAAAATTTATTGAAAATTTTTTTTTGGCGTTAAAATAAAGTTTACAGGATGAACTTTCATCCAAAAAAAATTATCGAAAAATAGTGAAAATTGACGGAGAAATGACGGTATAACTTTTGTGGGCGGAGTTTGTTTATTAAGCGATATGTTTTTTTTAAGCGCTTTTTTCTCAAAGTTAATTTTTTCGCTTGTTGGGGGCACTTTAAAGAGCTACAACTCAAAGGGAATTTGTTCGATTTTCCTTAAATTTGGACAGAAGCTAGGCTAACATATAATCAACAAAAACGTGTCGGCGAATTTCTTAATTCCGAAAACTTTTTCGTCAAGAGCCATTTCCGTGCGATCATTCCAATTTTTTTTCTCCCCTTTTCGAAAATATTTTGTAACTTTTCACTGCAATTGAATATGGGAAATCGCCGACACGTTTTTTTAGCGCTTCGTGTCCGGAAACCCGAGAACAAATCAAATTAGCAAAATATAATAATCGCTTTGAGTTATAGCGTTTCAAAGCTGATTCGGACGTTCGAATTTAGACGTCGTAAAAAATTCGACAATTCATTTTATTACCAAATGGTTTCCATATTTAGATAGCCAGCTCTATAAGCTTTAATTTGATATCTGGGTTTAGGTATATTAAGTGTAATCTTAAGACGCTAGAGCTGTTATACTGGAGACACCCCCGAAGGTACACTGTAACCTTAAGCAAGTAGGTACATTTAAGCATGGTTTAAGGCATGCAAAATAGAGCGGATTATCTACGTTCGAATCGAATATTATTGCTCAAAAGGGTCCAGGGATGAGAAACATCCCGTCTCTCGAGCGTTTCTATAGCGTCAGTTATACCTGCACTGCGCCAACCATGAAGCCGACTAATGTGTAATTTGGCATGAAAGAAAGGTGTCTTCAAATAACGATGCTGTAAATTAGTGGTATTTTAATTAACGATGCCATAAATTAAGGGGCATTTAATTAACACGAATTTTTGAAATTCGCGTTAATAACATGCTTCGTTAATTTCCTATATATTAAGGTATACAAAAAAATTATTCTAGATATACCAGGCCATGAAACTAAAAATAGAAAAAAGCCTTACCATGATCAACACTTTCAAGACTTTCTGTATAAGCCTGTCATCTGCTTGTTTGCAGATGCAACCAAGAACTACAATAGAACGAGGCTGAAGAGCGGGGTTGAAGTCAAAAGCGAATCTGTAGACAAGAGGGAGAAAGAAAAGTGAGAAGGAAAGATTTTCACATGAAGCCAAAAGATCAACAACAACAGAAACAAAACAAAACACCCTTGATCACTATAGCGTTTCTAAAAACAACAACACTGCGCCACATTTATTCCGCAAATTATTGAAAAGTGGACAGCACCATAAGAAAGTACTGCTCAGTAGTTTTCTTTTGAATGGTTCCACTTGGCGAATGAGTTTTTGTCCACAAAATAACCGGCAGTGAAAACGTTAAAACTAAGACTAAAGTATTGGCCAATCACAACAACTCTAATAGATGATTTTCACGGCGGCTATGTTGGTGGTCACAAGCAATGGAAATTGTTTGCATAAAATAAGAGTTTTATTCCCAAAGGATGGGAATTTCATTGTTCTAACCATCAACATGGCCGCCGAAAAAAAATAACCACCTATAATAAATTGTAGAGTCCACATGCTATAGCTCAGAAGGAGGTCGGACACCTTATTGAGAGTTATATAACGTAATGTCGACACTTGGAATTTTATCTTCAATAAATTTTTAACTGTAAAAAAGAAAGTCTTAAGTTCTCACCAAGGCTCGAACCTGTGACCTCAGGCAGCATCTAGATTGTAAGAGAGCCTACACGACCATAACACTATCGAGCTGGTTGCGTCAATTCGGTTTAAACTGAACTGTATTTGAGAGCTTTAGATTTGAGTACGAGTACGAGATTACATACGGGCCCAGAAAAAACGCGCATAAGTCAAGTTAGGATAAGCTTCCTTTTTCCTTTTTACTGGTTTGTTTTGATTTCATTGGTTACATCTCAAGTTTTTTTTTTAAATAATTACACAGCACAACAAAATTTACGCAAAACTACTACGTTCTATAGACAATCAAGAATAACGCCATAACATTCATCGAACTCCATAACCAACAGGTAGCGTGGCCGAGTGGTCTAAGGCGCTGGTTTTAGACACCAGTCATTTCGATGGCGTGGGTTCGAATCCCACCGCTGCCAGATATCTTTTTTCAAGTCAATTTTTTTTCTGCAAGTTTGAATTCGAGTGGCCGAGGGTGATGTGTAGTGTTCCAAGATTTTGTTTTAATAAAACAAGGGTAAGGACTTAAACATACGTGAATTGCATTTGAAATACAAAAGTCTCAGATAAGATTATTTGACGAAATCTGTACTTACTTTATAATAAAACTTAGGGTAGTGACTTAAACATACGTGAATTGCATTTGAACTACAAAAATCTCAGATAAGATTATTTGACGAAATCTGTACTTACTTTGAGGCTAATTCTGTCCACTTCTTGAGCCACGTGCATTCTGGCAAGTCTTTCATGCAACTCTGTAGACAAAAATAAAATAAAACAAAAACTGTTTAATCCTCTATTTCAAAAGTTAAGCACTTTCTGGAGTTTCATTTACTTGTGTAAGCTCACCTAAGGTTCGGTATTGCACAAAATTTTTAATTTTCGCAAACTCATTCATGTGCTAGCATCAGGTTATATAAATAAATACGCAGCTATTTTTATTTGCAACCCTTTCACTTCCAAGACTACAGGCAAGAATTCGATTAAAAAAGAGAGTACAATCCAGAAGAAATTGTTGGAACACTTCTCCTCTTCCAAATGTTTATAGCAACGACTTGCCACGCCCAAAATCGTTTTATTTAAACCTTTATGCCCAATGGTGATTCAAATCAAATTTCTCCTCTTAGTATCAATGTGTTATTAAGTAGAGAGGCGATAAGAATTAAGATAATGATCACCCAAGATGAATTCTCTCGATCCTTAAACAATTTCTCCCAATTTGCGTTATAAGAAATGTATGGGGACCAGCAAGGTGAATTTGTCTTTTGACTTTGGGTCTTAAAGGGTAAAAGAAAAAACCTATTTGTTTTCAATGGAAACCTTAAAATAACGGTCCAGTTTTGTTAAAAAAAATACTCTACCGGTGCACAGAAACTAGTATTAGTTATCTTTGGCTGCGGATGGCCAGGATGGAAATGGATTGCAACTTGAAAAAATTGGCCAATTTTTTCAAGTTCCTCCCAAGAGCCGTGGAAAAATCAAAGAAAAACTCATTATGGTTTGTTCTTCCTTGAAGAAATCACTTGATATTATCTTCTTGGTGTTCTAAAAGCAATTTTATGTTTGAGCAAAGATACTTTGTCATATATTTAGTGTATTTTGACCAAAACACAGCAAAATCCGCGTGACAATGCCCCTTTAAGACAGGGGAGGAGGGAGAGCCCTGCACATAAGAAGGTGAGGTGTTTTTTGACCTTGAGCCAAGTGTTCCAGCGAAACGTGGCTACAATTATAGAGAACAGTTTGAAAAATATAACAATATTCGGCGTCCAATGAAAGTGCTTCTAGACAACAACAAATTTCAGGTTGCTAGGCTGACTCAGGGTTTGACTGAGCTATACATTGACTGGGTGCTGAACAGGTTACCTCCAAGATTTCCAGCAGCAGGTCAGTGATTGTCTCCATTGCAGTCATGCTCAGTGAATCACCATCACAGTCCCTGAGAGTGTACCTGCCTTGGTATGTCGCTTTGAAAGCTTTAACAGCTGGGGTCTTCACCTTGGAGATACCTTCAAAACAAACGATTACATTTGTCTAAATACAAATAATAATATTACATTTAACGCTTTCACTCCCAGGGTCAATTATGGAGACATGCAGTGTGGTTCTAACTTTGGAGTCTCTTGACTAAATCCTATGGTGTGACCATTCAAATGAAACTTCTTCAGCAGTGCTTTTGCATGGTACCATTTGTTCTAACTTTTGAGTCTGTGGACGAAATCCTATGGTGTGACCATTCAAATGAAACCTCTTCAGCAGTACTTTTGCATGGTACCATTTGTTTTCCAATATTTCACAAAATGAAATTTGGAATTTTTCTTGAATTTTAATGTTTGGCACTCTTGGGAGTTAAAGGGTTAACTATATCGCAGGGGACCATAGGCGTTTTTAATGGTTTACGAGAGCAGTTCTGTGGTTCGTTCTGTAGCCCTTTACCGTAAAATGTTCTCGGATATGTGCACACTGAATTGCGCTGTATAAAATCCATACGATGATCATATCTACGCTATGTAAACTGCACATAAGAGAAGGCAGTTAAAAAAAAGTCAATTATACTTACCAAAGAGAAGATAAAACTTGGGTGATGAGAGTTCTGCCAGACGCAAACGAAGAAGTCTTTGTGTTTCATCTAGAGAAAAAAGAAAAGTAAATTATACTGCTTTTCAAACAACTGATCGTTCTAAAAATAAAACCGTATTCATGATTCCTTACATACTGTTGGGATGCAATACTTAGGAGAGATTTTTAAATCCCGCCCCTGAACAACAAAGATCCTGATCAGTAACAGAGTGTTGATATTGGTTTGTTACTTGAACTGTTGCGAAAAGAACATTTTTTTTTTGAACTGTTGTAAGACCTTGGTTAGTAGTCTCACAACGACATCATACAGCACGCGTGAACGTGACAAGACCACCCTCAAAACACCATGCATTTTACACAAACTTGACATTTTATAATCCACTTGCATACAATCCCGTTCTTTCCTCTTGCGTCGAGCGCTGAGCTTTGGTTTTTTTTTAGACTCCAAGCCAATAAACGAAATGAAGAGTACAATAACATAACGGTTGTTTACCATTTACCCAAAAATTCCGGAAATTTCAGAATGTAAATGGTAAGACAATTTTGGCTCGACCGACCGGACCGACCGTCTTGAAAGGTAGTCCAAAATTCCCAACCGAAATTTCCGAACGGAAATGTGTGTACCATTTGCTTTTATCTACCAGTTCCAGACCCTGCGCCAGATTTGATGCGTAAGCGTGATTACTCAGCTCGTTTCTGGTGTCAGTGGTAAATGGTACACGCCAATCTCAAACGGAATTTCCCTTTCTGGAGTTTTGCTTACCATTTACACAAACCGTAGACCAACCGGTTTTCCCTTGTAAATGGTAAACAACCAACATACCAAAGACTCACCGCTAAACTTGATACAAGAGCAGGTACAAAGTGACTGTATGATATTAATAACCAGTCCGTGTAAGGATGCACGGATGGTGGGTGGACCAGTTGACACAAGAAGAGAAACGAGATGAAACAGGTACGGAATGTGGCTGGCAACTGAAAAAAAACAGTTATTATGGCTGACTTTAGAAGTATTATTCTTAACAAAAGGGCTTCGATTATCATAATAATAATAATAATCACTTTATTTAAGTGTCAAGGTATTTAGCGCGCGAGCACTAATTGGGGACACTAAATAAAGAAACAAATATTCAAATAGAACATAACATTTTTTAAAAATCCCAACTGGCAGGAGGCAAACCAGTTGGCTATTTTACAAGCGTGGTCGAGGAGTTGAACTCGGGTCTGCCGTGAAACAACTCCAGCAAGTGATCAGAGCGGGACTTGAACCTGGGACCTCCGGATTACAAGTCCGACGCCCTAACCACTCGACCACGCTGCCTCCCTAGATATTCCATAAGATCATACAGTAAATAGTAATTTGCCTGACTTAAAGATATGTCATTTACAATCTATGCTATTTGAAATTTAATATCTTCTGTGCGTGGTATGCAAGTTATTCTAATCAGAAAATTTAACATTGACATACAGATTTCGTTTGGAATAACTGTCGTAAGCTTCCAAAAAATATTAAACACAAACAAACGTTGTCATTATTTAACAGTTATTCACCAAAGTGGAGGTGAATAGTGGTGGATTGGATATCCCGAATTTAGTAGCCAATCAGAGCGCCCGAAAAACACTATCCGATGGTTTGGTATTTAACTATCAGATTATAGCGCGAAAGCGCGCGTGATATCGCCTAATTCTTAGCCGACGAGGCCGTACGCCGAGTCGGCTAAAATTAGGCGATATCACGCAAGCTTGAGCGCTATAATAGTTTTATAATTCAACACATTGATAACAAAGCACAGTTTGAAGAAAAAATATCGAGGCCGGTCCGTCATTTTTGCATTCTCTTGTCAAAATGCGAAGTTTACCTCCATCGTTGGAAATACGTCTTGTAGACATAGCGTATATCGATAACTTTTTGACCATATTTGGGCAGTGTATCAATGTGTTGAATTATAAATACTAATATACGTTCTCTTATTGGAGGCACCGCCTCACCAGATGTGACACTCTGGTACAGTCGCCTTTTGTGAATTACTCTGCCGGGGAGTGGTCCCCTTATGGAAGTTATTAAACATGGAGTGAGTGTGGATTGTAATATCTTACCATCAAGACAGTCATTGAAGGAAAGCATAAGAAGATATCTTGTGAGAATTGCGATGTCGTCCCACATGAGGTGCCGTTGCAAGCGAACAGTCGGAGAAATGAAGGTCTTGCTGATGAGCTGGGTCAAAAATGAGAAAGAAAAACAATCAAAATTACAAATGCAAGATATGGCACGTGAACTAAAAACTCCTTTATTTAGTCAGTCCAAAGCTTGATATGTTAGATTTGAGAATCTGAAGGTACTTCAACAGTTAATGAATTTCTTATTTCTCATTTTCTGCCTGCTTGGCAAGGTGTCAACACTATACGGAGAAATCACATGCTGATCAGTCTTTGGACGTTCGTGGGTAAGGAGAGGGAGTGGAAAGTCCAGAGAACATCAGTGTATGCCTCTCTTCCCACAACGACTACTTTTTGTTGGCTTCGAAACGCCAAAAGACCGACAAAAACAGATAGAGAACTGTGTTTTGCACAAGCAACAGCAGAATTATAAAAACACCGCTCCTTCGACCCTTTTTAATCGTGAGTGGAAATGATTGGAAACATTTTTTATTGTAACACTTTTGGGGATGACAGCAGGGCAACCTTTACGTATATCAGTAACCTAACAATTTGGGCCTGGAAGTTCGTTTTCAAGCTTGTGGTGTAAGCAATGTTGTGTGGATTTGTAAGAGAGAAAAAGAACAAACAATTTCCATGTCTTACCGAATCTAACCTTCCAATGACCTTGCGTGAGACAACCTGTACATTGGCTGATGCCAAGGCAACAGCGGTGTCGGCCATAACTTCTGCCTTTACAGAGCCCAGTCCGCCGGTTGCACTCACCTAAAAAGAGGTCATTTAACGTCATTGTTTAACGATGGTTATACTTGAACGACTAACAAACAAGTGGCCTACGGATTTAGATTGAATTGTAGTTAAGAAATGTTGGTCTCTGTGTCTGACACGCCACACCTCCCGATCAGCCAACAGGCTAGCAAGCTCTTTCCTAGACTCTGCATCTTCATCTGCATCGACGAGGAACCCGGAAAGTGAGCATTCTTACCCGCTATGACATCCCAGCTCCTAGTTTATAATTACTGGGGTGCTTTGACAAAATAGGGACATTCAAATAGGAAAGTGAGTGTGACTTTTCACGAGATTACGTTACGTGTCTAAATAAACTATTGTAATGTATTGTAGATTACCACGTGATCATCAAAATATAATCACGTGTCATCAGCATGAAGGAACTTGCGCTCTGACAATGTGACTGGTTTTGAATTCGGGGGATTGGCAACATGGCAATAAGCTTGAGTATTATCGCATAAAATTCAGCTCAAGAACAAGTAATAAAAAATACGATTGTAAAAACACCTTGATAAAGCAGTCGAGAACCGTGTCCAGTAACTCAGTTACTTTTCCAACATTTCCCCAGATTGTCGCTTGGACTGATGGATACATGGTCTGTAGCAACGAGGCAACAATTTTAACGGTTAGTTTAAAACATTGCATTGAATAACTTAACCCTCAATTCTAACTTACTTTTCAGTTTGTATATGAAATCCTCAAGTGCGAATGTATGCTATTGAGCAGTACTTTCCTGTGGAACTGACCATTATGTTATACATAAGGTTCTTACTTTTGAGTCTGTAGATGAAATCCTCAAGTGTGAATGTACACTATTGAGCAGTACTTTCCTGTGGAACGGTTTCTCATGCTACACAGAAGGTTCTTATGCACCTATCAATGTAAACCCCGTGGGGGAGGGGGGGGAGGGAGTGCGGGCAAGGGGTGGGGATTTGACCCAGAAGTAAAACTTTTGGTCAATTTCCCGAGGGTGGGGAAGCATGCGTTCATCAAATGTAGCTTAAAATCCCCACCCAGAGCCGTATTCCCCACGACTTGTAGGTGAAGTGAACTTCAAATGGCCTGCCGACAAAATTTATTTGGCCCAAGCATCCAGTCGCCAGCATAGTAATTCCCATCGTACCGAAGTTGATCTGCAGAAAGTGCTTCACCTGAGCTATCGCCTTTAATTCGCGCGGTGCTATCTACTGTTTTCACTTGAAAGTAGCAACGTTCTTCAAACAGCGCTTTTCAGACTGGATGGCCTATGAACTAGCAGATATTAAAATGTCGATTGCAAAAGCTCACCAATAGGCCATTTGCGCGATGACGTCATATGACTACAACTACCAGAATCCTTCAGTTTTTTGTTTTGTAGTGCAAATTAGGGCTATTGTTATTGAAACCGCACTGGGATTACAAAATTTTAATAAGAAAGGAAAAACGAAATGAATTCTGGTAGTTGTAGTCAAATGACGCCATCGTGCAAATGGTCTATTCCGAATGCCATGCCATTCCAAAGCCAAGAAAGGACAAGCTTGGTAGCCACGCTACATCTTGGTCCCAGTCTCTCTTCCATAAAAACCCAACCTCGTCAGTAGTTAGGAAAATACATTCTCTAGAGCACCTCCCAAGGTACTTTTTCCACATATTTTTATAATAATTCCCGATATCCATTTTTTTAGAAATCCCCAAAGTACATTTTTCTATCATTTTCTTGCGAATCCCTGTCATAGCTTTTTGATTTTAAAGGGAAATCAAGACCTAATAAATTACTGTAATTTTTTGTATTATTGGCATATTTCTAATGGAAAAAAAAGTTTTTTTAAAGGGAAATAATTAAAATTTATACGGTAACTCTTGTTTATATCGTTGTTTTTCTATTTATTTAAGAGAATCAAAAAAAAGTCTAATAAAAATATTCTTAAATAAACGGTTTTACTTAATACTTAAAATTTATTTCTGTATAAAATCTATTTAATATCCTTATTGTGTTTAGTCTATAAATCAAACGGGAATAAAGGTTTTTTAAATTGAAAAAATAAAAGTAAACGAAGAAATTGAAAAAAATTCAATAACTTAAAAAAATTACAGAAAATATAATAAATTCTTGAAATGCTTTAAATTTCAAAAAAAGGTATGGCTCGCTCGCCCTTCGGGCTCACTCGCGGGATTCGCAAGAAAATGATAGAAAAATGTACTTTGGGGATTTCTAAAAAAATGGATATCGGGAATTATTATAAAAATATGTGGAAAAAGTACCTTGGGAGGTGCTCTAGAGAATGTATTTTCCTAACTACTAAATGGGGCTTTTGGATATTAGGTTTTTAGGTGATTTAAGTTGAAGGTAGAAAATAAAAAAAACAATTTTTAAAATAATAAAGGTTTAAAGAAATGAAATATTAATATGTATAAGATTATGAACGCAAAGCCAAACACAAACCAAATCATAAAGAAAAACCAGAATCCTAAAAAAATGGATTCAAGAGATATTCTACAAGAAAGATTTCATGCTATTGACTTCTTGTTTGTAGAAGTTTTGGAAAAATTAAAAAAATCTCTAAATTTAGAAAATAAAAAAGAAAGGAAAACAGCAAAAAAAGAATTGAAAGAAATTATTATAAATATAAATTATAAATTGGATCATATTCCAGTTTTGAATTTATATTATAATATGCCTGAAGATATGGAAGATTATGTAACTTTTGTATTATTTCATCATTCAGGTGAATTATTCAAATATTTTATAAATATTGGAGAAGGAACTATGACACTTTTTGAAAATTCAAATGGATATCCAACTTGTAATGAGAAAAAAATTGTTAAGAAATTATTAAATAAATTTCATAAAAAGATTGTGATAAAAAGTGAAGATCAAGATGAAAATAGAGACCACGATGAAGATTATGGAAATTATTATCTTGATACAGAAGAAGTATTTGATTATATTTATGGATAAATTTTAGCCCCAAAATGGGGCTTTTTTTTATGCTGAAATTTATAACTTTTGCGGAAAAAAAAAATAAATAAAGTTAAAAAAAATATTTATATATAATAAAAAAGGATGTCTTCATCTGATTTAAATAACTTATCATATGATGAACTTATGAAAATAGCAAAAAAGGAAACTAAAGAAAATAGAAAAATTAAAGAAGAACGAAAGAAACAAAAATTGATTGAATATATTAAAAATAAAAAAGAAGAAAATGATAAATTAAAAAAGAAACCAATAAAACTTAAACCTAAATCAAAACCTAAATCAAAACCTAAACCAAAGAAAATTAAAACATTTGATGATTATTTTCTTGAATGTATAAAAAATAAAAAGATTCCAAAAGATACTCCAAAATATTTAAAGAAAGCACTTGAAAGAGCAATGAAAGAATACCACGTTGGAATTAAATTTGAAAAATCTGCTCTTGATAATTTTGCTGAAAAATATGTAATTGAAGGAAAACCAAAAATCTTTCCTAAAGATTATTTTAAAGAAAAAGCTTCACAATTAAAAGATTTTCTTAGAAATCATAGAAATATTAAAGTTAGATTTATATTAGTTTGTTTAATGGAAAGAATGGAGCATGAAGATAAAATTAAAGATAAAGCTTATTTTCATTCTGAAACACATATTAATCTTGAAGGTATAGATGCTAAAGAGATTTTAACTAAAATAATTCTAGAAATTCTTAGTAAAATTTTAATTTATCAAAGAAATGGTTCAGGTTGGTATTTTAAAGAGATTTTATCATTAGAAATTCATACTATAAAATATAAACCTTTGAAAGGATCTTCATATATTAAACTTCCTGATTTTATTTCAAGTAAGAAAGCTATAATAAATTTAGAAAATAAAAAAGATGATAAATGTTTCATGTGGTGTATTTTAAGATACTTACATCCACATAAGAAAGATCCTCAAAGAATTTCAAATTTAAAACAATATGAAAATGATCTTAATTTTAAAGGTATTAATTTTCCAGTAAAATTAACAGATATAAAAAAGTTTGAAAATCAAAATAATAATATTCCAGGAATTAATGTTTTTTCAATTAATGAATATAATAAATTTTATCCTTTAAGAATTAATGACAAAGATTGTAATAATACAATAGATTTATTTCTTTATGAAGACACCGGAAAAACACATTATACACTTATCAAAAATTTTTCAAGATTAATCAATACACAAATAAGTAAAGATACAAGAAAAAAATATTTTTGTAAAAAATGTTTATCTCATTTTACAAAAGAGGATCTCCTAAAGAAACACATTATATTTTGTTCTAATAATGAGACAGCTGCAGTAAAAATGCCTCCTAAAAACTCATTTTTATTTTTTAAAAATTATAATAAAAAATTACCTTTACCTTTTGTTATTTATGCTGATTTTGAATGTTTTACAAAACCAATGAATAATTGTGAACCGGATCCAAATTATTCTTATTCAATGGAATATCAAAAACATGAACCTTGTGGATTTTGTATTTATATTAAATCTTTTGATTTTGATGATAGAGTTGATAGAATATTTAAAATTAATCCAATTATTTATACAAAGAAAAAAGAAGATGAAAATATTGCATTAGTTTTTGTAAAAGAATTAAAAAAAATTGTAAAACAAATTAATTTTAGTTTTTATAATTTCCCACAAATGATGATATTTACAGACTCAGATAAAATAGAGTTTAATAAATCAACAAATTGTCATATTTGTGAAAAACCTTTTATTGAAGGAGACTTTAAGAATAAAAAAGTTAGAGATCATTGTCATTTTACTGGTAAGTTTAGAGGAGCTGCTCATAATAATTGTAATATTTTTTGTAAAAAACCTAGAGTACTTCCTGTAATATTTCATAATCTTCAAGGTTATGATTCACATCTTTTTATTAAAGAATTAGCAAAAATGAAAGGAGATTTAACTTTTATTCCTAAAACAGAAGAGAAATATATATCATTTTCTAAGAAAATTAAAGTAGCTGAATTTATGAGAGAAGATGAAAAAATTACAATTAATTTTGAATTACGTTTTATTGATTCATTTAAATTTTTATTAACTTCCCTTTCAGGTCTTGTAAATAATTTGCAACCTGATGATTTTTATTCTATAAAAAGTTATTATGATAAAAATATAGAATTATTAATAAGAAAAGGAGTATATCCTTATGATTATGTAAATTCTTTAGAAAAATTCAAAGAAACACAATTACCACCAAAAGAAGAATTTTATTCAAAATTAAATGATGAAGACATAACTGATGAAGACTACACCCATGCACAAAAGGTTTGGTCACAATTTAATTGTAAAACTATTAAAGATTACCATGATTTATATCTTAAAACAGATGTATTACTTTTAGCTGATGTGTTTGAAAACTTTCGTAAAACTTGTTTGAAGTATTATAATTTAGATCCAGCTCATTATTATACATCTCCTGGATTAGCTTGGGATGCATGTCTTAAAGAAACAGAACAAAGACTTGAATTATTACATGATTATGATATGTTAATGATGTTTGATCAAGGAATTAGAGGTGGTATAACTCATATATCAAAAAGATATTCAGAAGCAAACAATAAATATATGAAAAATTATAATCCAAATGAAGAATCAAAATTTATTACATATCTTGATGCTAATAATCTTTATGGTTGGTCAATGATACAAAAACTTCCAACTCATGGTTTTAAATGGATGAAAAATCTTACAAAAGAAAATGTAATAAAAATATTAGAAAAGAAAATTACAAATATTGGTTATATTTTTGAAGTGGATCTTAAATATCCAAAAAAACTATGGAAAGAACATAATGATTATCCACTTGCTACAGAAAGATTAAAGTTTGGAACAGTAGAGAAACTTGTTGGATCTTTTTACAATAAAAAGAATTATGTAATACATTATAGAAATCTTAGACAATGTTTAGAATTAGGACTTGAACTTGAAAAAGTACACAGAGGAATATCATTTTATCAATCTGAATGGATGAAACCTTATATTGAAAAAAATACAGAATTAAGAAAACAATCTAAAAACTCTTTTGAAAAAGATTTTTTTAAATTAATGAATAATTCTGTATTTGGTAAAACAATTGAAAATATAAGAAAAAGACAAAATATACAATTAGTAAATAATAAGAAAAAGGCTATTAATTTGTCATCAAAACCTAATTTTGATCGATTAACAATATTTGATCAAAAATTAATTGCAGTTCATTTGAAAAAGACAGAAATATATTTTAATAAACCTATTTATGTGGGACAAGCTGTTCTTGATTTGTCAAAATTTCATATGTATGATTTTCATTATAATTATATTAGAGAGAAGTATTCCAATAAAGCTGAATTATTATTCAGATACAGATTCATTAATGTATGAAATTCATACAGATGATTTTTATTATGATATAAGAAAAAACATCAAAAAAAAGTTTGATACAAGTGATTATCCAGAAAATCATGAATCTGGAATTAAAACTGGAATTAATAAGAAAGTAATAGGAATGTTTAAAGATGAAGCTTGTGGAAAACAAATTACACATTTTGTTGGTCTAAGACCTAAGCTTTATTCTTTTAAAGTTGAAGACATTGAAGTAAAGAAATGTAAAGGAATTAAGAAAAATGTTATTAAAAGGGAAATAACATTTGAAGATTTCAAGAAATGTTTATTCTCAGAAAAAGAAGAAATGAGAACAATGAATATAATAAGAAGTAAAGAACATAAAATTTACTCGATGAAAATGAATAAAGTAGCATTATCTGCAAATGACGATAAAAGACTGATTTGTAAAAATAAAATTAATACTTTAGCTTTGAGAAAATAAAAAAAAATAATAATATAAAATAAAATGATTAATTTCACAAAAAAAGATATTTTATTAATATATTTAAGAAGACTTTTTTTAATAGAAGATTTTGATGAAGAAATTAGATATAAAAGGTATAAGAGAGAAAGATTTTATAAAAGAGAAAATTTAAAAAATTTAAAAAAAATAAAAGATTATAATGTATACAGAAGAAGAGATTAAATTATATTCTTCCATATTAAAATCTTATGAAAAAAGTAAAATTAAAAAAAAGAAAAAAAGAAATATTCCAATATATGAAAAATGCAAACATGAGAATAAAGAAATTATTGATTATGCTGAAGTTTGTTGTGATTGTGGTCTTCAAATTCAAAGAATATTAAATTATGATGTTAATATATCTGATTGGGAAAGATGTTGTTATAGAAAAAAATCAGTATACCAAAGAAAGTATTTTTTTAAGAAAAAGATCAATGAAATACAAAAAACTTTTGATATAAAAAATGATGATATTTCTAAGATTAATGAAATACTTTATAAAATTGATAATGCAAATTTAATTAAGAAAGTAAATACACAATTTGGAAGAAAGAGAATCATTAATATCACTTTTATTATAAAAAAGATTTTAATTATTCTTGGTTATAGTAATGTTGATGAATTATTACCACTAAAACTTTCAGAAGAAACAAAAGCTTTTTATGAAGAATGGTGGGAATTAGTTAAAAAAGAAATTATAATATCATAATTTTAATTGAGTTTTGAAATTAAGTTGTAGCGGAAAAAAATAATAATTTAAAAAAAAAAATATTTATATAAAATAAAAATGAATTCTTCACAAAGCAAATCTATTAATACGCAATACAAAGCAATTCCTATCACTCTTTTTGGTGTAACATATTTTGATAAAATATTATATGGTAAAATGTTTATGATTGATCTTCATTTTCACAATATATATATTAATTATCGAAGATTTTATGAGTTAAGAAAGAGAGAAATTGAAGATAAAATTATATCAGATAATAGTTTAAAAATAAAAGATATATTAAGATATTTTAAAAAAAGTCAAAAAAATAATGAAATAGACAAACAAAAAAGAAAATATTTGAATAGAATAAGAAAAGAAATAAAATATATTAGAAAATATTTAATGAAAGAAGAATATAAAGAAAAAGTTTTATATTGTATTGAAGATGAAAATAATATAAAATTCAGAATTTTAAATTATGAAAAGTTAATAGATTTTACACATTCTAATTATTTAAGTTTTAGCATAATTAAAAGTATTATGTTAAGACAAAAAAAATATAGAAAATCATTATATCGTAAAGATATTTTTAAATGTCAGGGAAAACTTTCATTGAGAAAAGATAATAAAGAAATAATTAAAGAAATAAGAAAAATTGTTAAAGATTTTGAAAGTTATTTTAAAGAAAAAGATGTTATTATTCATTGGCAAACCGATTCTGATTCTGATTCTGATTCTGATTCTGATAGAGTTAGTGTTAGTGATAGTCAAGTTAATTATATTTATTAATAATTATATCCCTTTTTTAGGGATTTTTTTTATGCTGAAATTTATAATTTTAAAAAAAAAAAAAATTAAAAATATATTTATATATAATAAAATGCAACTTACATCTCCCGAAAACATTTCTAAAGAAAATCTAATTTTTAACGAAGCTAAACAATATAAAGTCAAGAATTCTAAGATGAAATATCATCGTATTAAAATCGAAACAACTTATCCTAATGGTAAGCAAGGTCCTCTTATAATTGAAACACCTTTACTTTTTAGTTTTGGTGTATCTGAAAGAAAGAATCAAGAATCTCAAGAATTAGTTGGATATACAATTCCTGTTTGTTTATGGGAAAAAGATAAAGATCCAACAAAAGAAGAAAAAACTTTTTTTAAAACATTAGAAAATATCCAACAACTTTGTTATAACCATCTTGAAGATACAATTGGTGTTGAAGAATCTCAAAATTTATCTCATATTTTATATTATAAAAAGAAAGAATATACTGATAAAAAAGGAAGAACTAAAACAGTAATTGATGATAGTGTTTCACCAGTTTTATATGCAAAACTTATATATTCAGAAAAATCTAATAAAATTCTATCTTTGTTTAAAACAAAAGGAAATAAAAATGTTGATCCATTTGAATACCTTAATCAATATTGTAAAGTAAAATTAGCTTTAATAATTGAGAGTATTTATATTTCCAAATTAGTAAAATCTATTCAAATTAAAGTTCATGAAGTTTATGTTAGACCATTGAAACCAAGAGAATCATTATTAATGATAAAAGAAGAAAGTGATGAAGACAATGAAGAAAATGAAGAAGGTGATTC
The DNA here is from genome assembly GCA_022457155.1 of Cladopsammia gracilis. Lineage (NCBI taxonomy): Eukaryota > Metazoa > Cnidaria > Anthozoa > Scleractinia > Dendrophylliidae > Cladopsammia > Cladopsammia gracilis. Next base: position 291,165 of record JAJGOT010000104.1, on the reverse strand, counting down.
ACAGGATTTGTTTTAAAATAAAAAAAAGTATTTTGCCCTTTTAAGGGCTTTTTTTTATGTCGCTTGAAACAATTTTTTAATACTACAATAGTATTAAAAATCTTTTAAATCACTCAAAGGAATCCACGAATTAAACTTGTCAGGATATCCACTCCATTTAACTAAAGCTAACTTTTTCTTGGTGTCTCGTTTCAATACTTTCTCAATTCTATATATTTCTTGTTTTGTTTTTTGTAACTCTTTTTCATAAAAAGATCCTTTTACTTCTTCACCCATTAAATCAACAATTTTATAGGTAATAGGTTTTGTAAATAATATTTCATTAACCACAAATATTTCCTCTGTCCAGTTTGGAGTATATCCTTTATCAAATACAGGTCTCTTATATTTTGATATACGAACGAAATCTCCAACCTTAAATTTTATTTTTCCAGGTTTCAAATAAATTAAATCTGAATATAATTTAGCATAAACTTTTTCTTCGTTTTCTTTTTTACTAGCTTGAATTGGAGTCATTTTAATACTAGAATGTCTTGTTTTATTATAATCATTAACTAATTTATCAAGGATGTTCCAATAAACAGTATTGTTATTTACACTAAACATCTTAAACATTCTGGTTTTCATTGTTTTATTCCATCTCTCAACAATGCTTGATTTCTCTTCATTCTCTGTATGATATAATTTGATTTTATTCTTTTCAAGGAGGTTCTTAAAATGTTTACTGATAAATTCAGAACCTTTATCTGTCCAAAGCATTTTTGGTTTACGTTTACTTTTTTTAAATATATCATCAAATGCTTTACTAACACTTTCAGTCTTTTTGTTTTTCAATGGTTCAATCCATCCATATTTACTAAAAATATCTATTACCATCAGTAAATAATTTATTCCTTTATTCCATTTACTAAACTTTTGCATTTCAACCAAATCTGCAGCCCAGATTTCATCAATCCCATTTGATATTACAGTTCTCTTTGAAAAGTTTCTAGTGATTGGTTTATGTAATTCATCGGCTAATTGTTGAGTCCAATCACTATTATTACTCAACGCCGCTTTACGTTTTTTGATTTTGTCTTCTTTGGTAAACCCAAACCAAGTTTCTGTTTAGTATTTATAATAAATCTCGCTGTTTGACCCCATTTCGGTATTTCACCGTATGGAATCAGATCTAAAGATTTAACCATTTGTCTATCACATTCATTCTTATTTTTTCCCATATCATAACATATATCATGATAAGCAGCAATTTCATCTACTTTATTATATGGTTTAATCATCCATTCTAATACTTCACCTGTTTCAGGATCATATCTTAATTGTTCATTCAAAGGGTTATACGGACCCATATACTTGTATTCTCCAGGAGTCCAACCACCTTTTGGTTTTGGCAATTTTCCAATGAGGCTATGAATATCTACACTACCTCCTTGAAAGTCTAAATCTTTTCTATTTGTTTTATATTTTAATTTAGGTCTTATTTTAGTACTTAGTTGATCCATCATATCTGAAGTTGTTTTTTGTAAAAATGGTTTTGCGTGGTCTAAAGCATAATCTAATGCTTTTTTTTGCATGTTTTTATTTCTCATTAATTCACTTGCTCCATATCGTCCCATTTCAACTGTTTTTTTACCTAACCAAGGTAAAGCATGAGTTAAACCTGTTAATGCTAATTCGCCAAAGCCTTCTCCTTCTTGTGTTTTGAGAGGAGATGTTTGTGAAGAAGAAGGCTTTTTTAGTTTCCCTGTTTCTTAACAAAACGTGTTTTTTTTATTCCACAAGAAGCACATTTACAGAAAAACATTAATCTTCCATTTTTTGTTGTTTTATATCCACTAGGTTCTACACAATCAGTTTGTTTTTTTTCTTTCACACAATAAGATTTCATTTTATATTAAGATTATATAAATATAAAATAAAAAAATGGAAGAAAATAGATCTGTATTTATAGAGAATGAAATAAAAAACTTGAATGAAATGATAGAATGCATATTTGATCATATTGTTTATACTAATTTTAATGAAGATAAAAGATTATTAAAGATAATTACTTTAGTTTTGAAAATAAAGAGAAAACTTGGAATATTAAAAGGATTGATAAAGGGAAATATATATATTTGATTTTTTTATAACAATCATTGTTATAAAAAAGATTATTCAAAGTATTTTTTAATAAATCTTTCATTAAACATAGTATCACTTAAACTGAATGGTTTTAATATATCATAAAAATTTTTTTTCATTGACCATTGATGAAGAAAATAAAGACAATAATAACCACAAAGAACACTTTTAATATTTTGATATTGACTTGAGTTGTAAATTATTGGTTTACCATTACTTTTAAATTCTTCAGGATAACCCATTCCAAAACTATCAAAATACCATATAAATTTATTATCATGACTTTTCACACAACAAACCCAATGAGTTCCAACGTTTTCATATGAATCAAGATTTATTATACATGGACTATGATTTTTAGACATATTTTCATCTCTTGAATATATACCTTTGAAATTTGGAATTTTTAAGTATTTTATCCATTTCATTAAATCAATATTACTTAATGGTTTGTTTATGAATTTTGGTTTTATAATATTGTTCCGAGAATTGGAATGCTGTTGAATGGACTGTCCTTCCCTAATAAAAGACCTTTTCCTTTTTTCGTAGTTTTTTTTGACTTTTTTTTTCCCATACCAATAGTATTTTTTCCCCATTGACCTATAAAAGGTGGAGGAGGCTCATACATTCCTATTCTTGGTGCTCCTTTTCCTTTTGGTCTACCTACTCTTGGTGCTCCTTTTCCAGTAACTTTTTTAAAAGCCTCAATAGCAAGAGGTATACCAATACTAGCTAGTAATGTACCTAATAATCCACCAGATTGTTTTTTAGTTGGTTTTATCACTAATTTACCTCCAGATTGAAGAGCGTTTAATATGTCTTGTTTTTGTTTATTTGTAAGTAGATTTTTATTTTCAATGAGTTTTTTTATTTTATCTTGTGGTATTAAAAAACCACCTATTTGACCATTACCACTTATCTTTTTAACAATTTGACTTGCTCCTTCACTTGCTAAACCAGCAAGAGCTGATAATCCAAGTGTTTTAGCTAAAGTTGGTGCAAAAGTACGAGCTAATGGAATAATACTACTAAATAAACTTCCACCCTGTCTCATTACTTTTCTAATTTGTGTTTTTGATATCTTGATGTCTGTTCCTTTTCCTAATGATTTAGCTTTTTTAATTTTGTTAATTTGATTAGTTGTTAATAGTAATTCATCATTACCACTTGTTTGATTATTTTTCAATCTAAATGTTAAAGGAGTGTTTGTTTTATATGCTTTTGCAAGTTTCTTTTTTTGATTATCAGATAAATTTATTTTGTATGGATGATAAGTTGTCATTTTAATTTTATTATTAGATTATATAAATTTTTTACATTTTATACAATTACTAATTCATTTCCAATTTTATCAATTTTCACCATTTCTTCATATAAAACTATAGCATGAACATTAAAGTCAGCAGTTGCATTTGCGCTTAATTTATATCTAAATATTAATTGTTTAGGATCTCTAGTGATTTTTTCTGCTTGATATGTAAGATCAAAATATATCAAACCATATAGAGAATTATAATTAGCTAAATTAAGTTGTGTTCCTGTATTATAATCATTTTTTCCTCATTGCGTATGACATTACATCATTGAATATTCTTACTTTACCTTCACTATCATATTCTATTTCTGGATAAAATACTCCATTTCCATATTCCAATCTACAGTTTTGTAAGTGAGAATTATCATCAGCTGCATTCAATTTGTAAGTATTCATAAGATAAGGATTATCTTCAGCTTGTGCATTATTTATTCTTTTCAAGTAAACAAAAATATGTTTAATATTATCAATACTGCTTGATATTTGAAAAAATCCTGATGATCGTGTAGGAGCTGATGATTCATACATTTCCCTTAAATATTTCCATTTTGTTTCTTTCATGAATGAACTAACAAATTTATTATATAATAAGTCTTTTGGTGTTAATTTTGGTACCCAAAGTAAAAATTTTGTAACAACAACTCTTCCATCATCAGTACCATTAGCCATATGAATTAATTCACTGTCATTTTGAAGCTCAATATTGAATTGTAATTGCATAGGTACAAGCATCTTATCTTCAAGTTCTTCAAAGAAAGAGTATCTATTTAATGGTATAATAGTATTAATATTTTTAGCACCTCCATTACCATCGTTTTGTACAGCTTGAGTTTGTACTCGTCTAGCTTCATATCCTGAATTAGTATTAGCTGTTGTACTATCAGTATCCAAATACCAGAAACTATTTTTAGCTACTGATCTGCTATAATCATCAGAATATTCTAACAAATTTTTAACAAAAGTAACTTTATGTAAATTATTAGTATCATAAATTATTTTACCTGCAGATTTAAGCATGATATGATTAATTAAACTATGTGAACCATTTAAAACTGTAATTCTATCAGCTGCAGCATAACCTGCACCATCTGCTTTTTTTTGTAACTGAAATTCAACTTCAAAATATGCGTTATACCAATCGTATAATGCTGTTCTATCATTAATTGTGAATTTATAACCAGTTTTAACTTGGTGTTGATCATTAGCTGGAATTCTTATCACATCATCTAATTGAAATCTTATCATTTCATTTCTTTCTAAATATTCACTTGATCTGAAAGCCATATTTTATTTTATAAGATTATATAATTTTTTATTTTCAAAATTTTAATCCATTACCAGATATTAATCTATTTAAAATAATGTTAGTATCTTCTTCTTGTTTTAGGGGTGTTTTTGGAGATGTTGATTTTCTTTTTGTTTTAGGGGTATTTATTCTCATATTACCTAATTTTTTCATTATTAAATCACCAGATTTTTCAGAAATCTTTTTACCTAATCTTTCTCCAGTATGAGAAATCCCTGCTTCTAATGCTTTTTTAGCCACAGGTTTAGCAAATTTTTTAAAAACAGTTGTCAAAACACTTCTCATTGGTTTTAAAATATTATCAACAACCATACCATTACCTTTATGTTTATACATAAATCTACCTAATTTTGGATTATAAAAACGAGAAAATTCGTAAGATTTCATTTTTTATTATTAGATTTATATTATTTTTTTCAACAATAATGAAAAAGATGTATCCGCTCCATTGAGGTCAATTAATCTTCTTTTTCCATCAGTAATGTAAATTCTTATACTATTAATAGTATTTTTATTTACTGGATTATAAGTAATTCTTTTTGGTTCAAGAGTAAAACTAAATGATGGTCTTAAAACAGAAGTGGAAAAACTATAAATAATATCACTATCTTGACCATCTACAAGTGAATCATTAATTAAATCACAATGTATATTTAAAATATCTGTATCTTGACTTAAATTTGGAACTCTAGGACCCACATTTATTTTATCTTTTAAAATTTTCTTATCAAATCCTAGTAATTCATAAAAATTACTTTGTGTAAAATCCAGTTGATAATTTTCTTTCAATCTTATTGTTACTCTAAAAGTTGTTTCATCAAAAATAATACTAATTGGATATTCATCTTCTTTTCCAGATTGTTTTATTGCAGTTATATGTTTAATAAATGCATTGATATAAACATAATTCCAAACCCCACCTGGAAAACTGATATCTTTAAATGTTCTACCATTATCAGAACTGTATCTAATTAATTGATTTTTATAATCAGCATTTATATTAAACCATGTAAAACTCATATTAATAACACGATTAAGACCAATTACATATTGTGCATTGCTATCTAAAACAATTGGTTTACTAAATTTTGTTGTGAAATTTTCAGGTTTGTTACCATTTTCTGTTTTAACAGAATATGATGATAATACTATTTCTCTATCCATTTTATAATAATAATATATTATTGTTTAAAATAATTTTTATAAATCTTTTCATGTTGAGATTTATTTATTACTTTTGTTTTCAAAAGGATGTCTAAAATTGCAATTCCAATATTATACATTTCAATATTTGTATTACCAGCTATAATAGATCCTACAATTATTTCAAGTTTTTTAAGAAGTTCTTTGGGATCATTGTAAAATGTTACATTTCCACCTTTTTTTATTTTAAGTCCTTTACCAGTTTTTTTTAATTTATTTCTTCTTAGTGTAATTATATTACTTTCATTCTCTAACAATTCTCTTTGTTTTATAAGTTCTTCTTTATAAGAAGAATCATCTGTTTTATTTATTTCTTTTGTTAAATAAGCTTTATCTGATCCTAATTTTTTCACCATTTTATTATATTTTTCAAGTGCTTCTCCTTTTGATTCTTCAGTAATTTCTTCAATAATAGGTAAACCATGTTTTTGAAATACTTCTTTTTCATATAAAGCTTTTCTTTGTGTTTCTTCCAAATATTCACCAGTATCATAGTCTGGTGGAGATTCTTTTGGTAATTGTTTTTCTTCTTGTGGTGAAACTTCATCACCAAAATCTGGTGGTGGAATGATGACATCAGTGTCTTCATCTTCATCTTCATCAATTAAACCTTCTATATCCATTTCTTCATATGGATCTACTTCTGGATAATAATCAATGTCTGTTTTATCTTTCATTTTCTTTTTTGATTTTGATTTTGTTACTTTGCTTTCTTGTATTGGCATCAAATTACTAATATTTACTTCATCTAATTTTGATGTTATAGGTTTGAACATTTTTTCATAGTCTAATTGACTTTTTTCTTCACCTAATCTTTTCTTTGTTATTTTATCATGAACAAAATTAATTTTATTTCCCAACTCAGATTTTTGTTTAGCAAGTTCTTTCCATTTCAATAAACTCATTTTTATTATTATGATTGTATTATTTTTTAAAATTATCTATATTTAAAATAAAATGAAAATACCAAACTATGACCTAGATGATGACTTAATTTCTAATTTTAAGCAATTACAACCTTTTATGCCAGATCAAAATTTTAGAATGCTTATTTGTGGTCCTTCAGGTTCTGGAAAAACAAATGTTTTACTAGATATGATTCTTAGGTTATTATATTATGATAAGATATATTTATATGCTAAAAATTTAGAACAACCAAAATATAAGTATTTATTAAGAAAATTTAAAAAATCAATTAATAAAGAAGCAGGTTATGAAGTTATAGAACCTAGTAATGATGAAATTTTACCAGTTACTGAATTATCAGATGATAACCAAAAAGTAATCATATTTGATGATTTTGTTTGTGAAAAGAATCAAAAACCACTGATTGATTATTTTATTAATGGAAGGCATAAAAATTGTAGTGTTATTTATCTTTCACAAAGTTATTACAAAACACCAAAAGATATACGACTAAATTGTTCTCATTTCTGTATTTATGAATTTCCAAGTAATAATGAAATTTCTATGATATGTCGTGAAAATAATGTTGATAAAAAGAAATATAGATTAGCTACAAAAGATCCTTATTCTTTTTTATATATTGATAAACCAAAGAAAGAAATATTTAAAAATTTTAATGATATTATATAAATTTAAAATAAAAAAATATGAGTTACTCAAATGGTTTATTATCAGAATCTAGTATTTATAAAACAACTCAAGTACAACCAGGATTACCAGGTGTTGGTTTTAAATTAACTTCTTCACGCGATTATGATATACAAAACAAAAAATTAGTAAATGTGGATAATCCAGTAAATTTAAAGGATGCTATTAATTATGGTACTGCTAAAACACACTTTTTAAACTTAGATGGATCAACTCATATGACTGGTGATCTTGATTTAAGAGGAAATAAATTAATTCTTCCTGGTGAAATTGATATGAATAGAAAATTAATTACGAATTTGGAAACAGATCGTAATGATGATAAATCAGCTGTGAATATGGAGACTTTAAAGAATTATCATCCTACTGTACCAAGTCATACTCATGATGTTATTAAAAATATTAATTTGAAAAAACTTTATAATGTTGAACAAAGTAAACCTCAAAATTATAACTATTTAGATAAAAATCAAGATAATTTAGTTTCTTATAAAGATGTGAATAATATATTCTTAAATCGTAAAGAAGAAAATCCAATGGAAGATCATCTTGATATGAATTATCATTCTATAACAAATATTCAAACAGCAGGTGATAATGATGCTTTTTCTTTGTTTTATGGGAAAAGTATTTTTTTAACATTAAATGGAAGTAGATATTATGATGCAAAAAATACAAGAATAATAAATTTAACAACTCCAAGAAGTGATAAAGATGCAGCTAATAAAGCATATGTTGATGGAAGAATTAGTGGTATTCCTCATACGCAAAATATAAGTGCAAATATTGATTTGAAAGAACTTTATAATGTTGAACAAAGTAAACAACAAAATTTTAGTTATTTAACACAAAATTATAACAATTTAGTTTCCTATAATGATGTAAAGAATATTTTTTTATCACGTAAAGAAGTCTCTCCAATGGAAAATGATATTGATGTTAATAATCATCGAATATTTAATTTATCAAAATTACCTACATATGATCATGAAGTTGCAAATAAACAATATGTAGATACTAAATTAAGTAATCCTGCAGATAAAGATCTAAATATGAATAATAAAAAGATTACTAATTTAGCAATTCCTACATATTATAAACATGCAGCTAATAAACAATATGTAGATCAAGAAACTGTAAAAATAAATAATCAAATACATCAATTAGATCTTCATAAATTAAGTAATCCTACAAATATTGATCTAAATATGAATGATAAAAAGATTACTAATTTAGCAACTCCAGTTTCAAGTGAAAAAAATTCTGCAGTAAATGTTTCATATTTAGAAAAATATGTAAATGAATCTCATATCTCAGCATCCTCTCATCCAAAAGATGAATTCAGATATTTAATGGAGAATGTTAATGAAAGTTCATCAGAAAGTAATATTACTGTAACTGGTATTAATGATTTTGCTAGAAGTCCACATATTTTTAACAAAAAAGCTTATGATTTACTTCTTCATATAAATTTTAATCAAAAATATGTTTCCAGAATAAGTTTTAATATGTATAAAATACCAGAAGGAGAATATACTATATGTATAGAATTTTTTCCTGTTACTATGGATAATGTTAGTGTTAATGCTACTTCAACAAGTTTAAATATTGGTCAACAAACAACAAAAATTTTTCAAAAAGAAGGATATACTAGATCTATTATTCATATGCATAAATATAAAATTTCCCCACCTGAATATTTTTTTGTTGATTTACATTGTGATGCATCAAAAACTACACCATTAGTACAAGCACAAGCTTATTTAATTATTTATGGAGTAAAAAATTATGTTAATGATGTTGAATCAAGTGTTTATGATTCTCCTTTTATTTTTGAAAATCAGAAAATGGTGATGGAAACAGATATTAATATGAATAATCATGATATTAGTATTAAAAATCCAACAAAAGATGATCAACCTGTTAGTTTATCTTTTTTGAAATCATTAAGATCTCATTTTTTTATAACTGCTTATTTTAATAAATCAAAATCAAATAACCATCTATTTTTCAATTCAATATCAACTTCTTTATATATACCATTCAATTGTAAATTGGAATCAATAGATTGTTTCTTTACTGAATTACATGTTTCAAGTCGATATTTTTATATAACATTGAAAGTATCTGATAGTAGAAATACAAAAAGTTTGTCTTCAATTAATGGAAATGATTATCAATATTTTAGAGATATCAATTTTCCATTAACTCGAACAAGTCATTTTTGGATTGCGATTAATAAAAGGGGAACTGATCAAATTGTAAATGTTAACCAAATTACATTTACTCTTGTATTCAGTAAAAGTTTATTATAAACATTATAAATAAAAATGACAATCACAAGAATAAAATCATTAAGACACAAAGAACAAAAAGATATATTCGAATTTAATCATATTTCTTCAACTTTAGATCCAAAGAAAATCCAACAAATAAAAGATTTATACTCTTTTTATCATAAAAAAACATGGATATATAAAAACAGTCAAAGTAAATATAAAAAAATAAATTATATTATGAATATTTCGTCTGTGTTACTAGCTTCAGTTGGTGTAATAACAGGTGGAATAACCTTAAACCCTATTATTTTAAGTGTTTTAACTGGAGCTGGAATAATAATAAAAACATATCATGAAATGAAAAATTACAAAGGTAAATTAGACATGGTTAAATTTGGATTTACAACTTATGAAAAAGTGTTGACTAATTTACGAACAGCAATGAGAGGTGGTGAATTCGATTATCAGAAATTTATATCTGATATGAAACTTTTAGATCAAGAAATGATAGAATTAACACCTACTTCATCGAAGATTGAAAAAAAATACATTAAAAAGTTTAAGACGTAAGTAGTTATTAGTTTAACTTAAATATTTTTTTTTTCAGCTAACGCGTTAGTCGTTATTTTTTTATCATTTTTTTTTGTTATAATTTTTTCGGCTAACGCGTTAGTCGTTTTTTTTGTTATAATTTTTTTTGTCTAACAAACTTTACTAACAAACTTTACTAACAAACTTTACTAACAAACTTTACTAACAAACTTTACTAACAAACTTTACTAACAAACTTTACTAACAAACTTTATCATGTGTAAAATCATTAAATATTCAACCATAGTCAAAACAAACTGCAGGTGTTTATATTCAAGAAATATCAATACGCATAATTCGGGGAATCCCCTTGTCTAACGCGTTAGACAGTTTTCTATATGAAAGTGACCAAAATTTACCAAAAAACTTATATCCAAAAGCCCCATTTAGTAGTTAGGAAAATACATTCTCTAGAGCACCTCCCAAGGTACTTTTTCCACATATTTTTATAATAATTCCCGATATCCATTTTTTTAGAAATCCCCAAAGTACATTTTTCTATCATTTTCTTGCGAATCCCGCGAGTGAGCCCGAAGGGCGAGCGAGCCATACCTTTTTTTGAAATTTAAAGCATTTCAAGAATTTATTATATTTTCTGTAATTTTTTTAAGTTATTGAATTTTTTTCAATTTCTTCGTTTACTTTTATTTTTTCAATTTAAAAAACCTTTATTCCCGTTTGATTTATAGACTAAACACAATAAGGATATTAAATAGATTTTATACAGAAATAAATTTTAAGTATTAAGTAAAACCGTTTATTTAAGAATATTTTTATTAGACTTTTTTTTGATTCTCTTAAATAAATAGAAAAACAACGATATAAACAAGAGTTACCGTATAAATTTTAATTATTTCCCTTTAAAAAAACTTTTTTTTCCATTAGAAATATGCCAATAATACAAAAAATTACAGTAATTTATTAGGTCTTGATTTCCCTTTAAAATCAAAAAGCTATGACAGGGATTCGCAAGAAAATGATAGAAAAATGTACTTTGGGGATTTCTAAAAAAATGGATATCGGGAATTATTATAAAAATATGTGGAAAAAGTACCTTGGGAGGTGCTCTAGAGAATGTATTTTCCTAACTACTCTCGTCCCCAGGGCTATCCGCGTTCAAAAGGGCGGTCGATCAAATGATCCGACCCCCGAGCAAAAGTACTCGATCAAACCTCCTACGATACGTCAAATCCCCACACCTTGCCCGCACTGCCCCCCCCCCCCCCCACGGGGTTTACATTGATGGGTGCATTACTTTTAAGTCTGGGTAGATGAAATCCTCAAGTGCGAATGTACGCTATTGAGCAGTACTTTCCTGTGGAATTGTCTATTATGCTACACAGAAGGCTCTTACCTATGCGTCTGTGGATGGTGTCCTATAGTGGTGTACTGATAAAAAAAAAAAAGATACTCGGCAGTTGTGAACGGTTGTGTTGTTAATTATGATGCACAAGGTGGTTCTAACTTTTGAGTCTGTGGATGAAATCATAAAGTGTGACCATTCAAATGAAAGCTACTGATCAGTACTTTCCTGTGGTACTGGTTGTTATGTTGTACAAGGTGGTTCTAACTTTTGAGTCTGTGGATGAAATCCTAAAGTGTGACCATTCAAATGAACGCTACTGAGCAGTACTTTCCTGTGGTACTGTTTATTATGCTGTAAAAGGTGGTTCTAACTTTTGAGTCTGTGGATGAAATCCTAAAGTGCGACCTTCCAAATGAAAACTACTGAGCATTATTTTCCTGTGGTACGGCTTATTATGATGTACAAGTGGTTCTAACTTTTGAGTCTGTGGACGAATCCTAGGAAGCGAAGGATGAAGATGGAAAACGCACCCCTTTTTCTTTCACAGTCAGGTTGATCAGTTCTTCTAGAATTCGTGTCATTTTCACTTTCTGTGGATCATCAGCAGGGTACCTACAAAATCTAAACGATGATAATGTGTTAATGATTAAAGCCCTTGCATGGTACAGTTATGGGGAGTACAGAGTACATGAGTTATTTTCGGTCGGAGTAATCACCTTTGTTTTAACAACAGTTTGAAAAGACATACGTCGCACTTGTGTCAATGGAAGCTGGGCAATCGTGGCTCAATTTTGTTAAAGTTACTATATTTGTGCAATGAAACTATTATTGGCTTCAGATGGCCAAAGTGGATATGGATTGCAACTAGAAAAGGTTGGGCCAGCGTTTACAAATTGCGTGTGCCATACTCCTCCAAGTTTGCTGACAATTGAAGGGCTGAGAGCATAACCGACCCATGTCAAATTTTAGGCCTTTTTTATTTTTTCTCGCTCAGATTTGTCCATTTTTGGCATGTGAACTACAAATTAGTTGCAAAACATTGTTCAGAATTTTTTTTTCTTTTGAATATAAAGAGAGTGAAAGAACTACAGCTAGAAAGCTAAGAAAGACTAAAACTAAGATAAAATGCCAAAACTAAAAACGATATAAAACTTCAAATCTATTAAAACAAGTGTGTTTTCAACATAGTCTTAAAAGTGGATATAGTATCTGCCTGCTTAATTTCGGCCGGAAGACTGTTCGAAAGGCGTGGTGTGGCCGCATAGAAAGCCCTGTCTCCATAATTGACGGTGCGTGTCCTGGGTACATGTAGTAAATGTGCGATGTGCGATGGGGATGGTGAACATCAAGCAACTGAGAGATGTACGCAGGTGCTAATCCGTCCAGTGCTTGTACGTGATGAGCATGATCTTAAATGCAATAAATGCAATTCGCTTGGAGACAGGAAGCCAGTGGAGGTCACGCAATATCGGTGTTATGTGTTCATGTCGAATGGATCTTGTAACAAGTCTTGCAGCCGTGTTTTGAACTCTCTGTAATTTGTCAATCAGGTGCGATGGAAGACCATATAGCAACCTGTTACAATAGTTGAGGCGCGAAGAAATGAAAGCATGAACAAGACGTTCGGTTGTAGCTTTGTCCAGATAGCGCCGTATTTTTCCAATATTTCTAATAGAAAGGTAGGCAGCCTTACATATATTACTTAGGTGCGTGCCTAAAGCAAGGTGCCTATCAAGGATGACGCCAAGGCTTCGAGCCTCCGGTACAACGCTAATTTCTCGGAAGAGGTTTTGTCAAGGCGGCCGTAAGTAGAGCTGTCTGCTTACGAGAATGTCCGCTCAGAGAGCTTAGACTGTTTAAGAATTGTAAGTTATTCTGCACAGAAAAAAATGATCAAAGAGAAAATCACTAAAACCAACCTTGCTAGATTTGGCAGCCACGGAGCCATGTACTCCAAACACAAATGCTTCAGTTCAAAATCTGATTTCACAAAACCTGCAATGCACTCCTCAAGAAACTGAAATGAAGAAAGCAATAAATCAACCACGGTGACCTCCAGCGAACAACAAGATGTAATGGTGTACTGTCATCTATTTTAGCCCCCCCCCGGGGGGTACTCCCATATATGAGCTATATAGGTATGTGCCGCTGTGAAGGGTATGGTTTTCAGGCAGTTTAGTCTGGGATAGGGTATAGTAATCAGAGATTTTTAGTCTAGAATAGGGTATCATTTTCCTCGAAACTGATCAGTTGCATGAACAATTTAGTCTAGACGAGGTTTACTGGCAAATGACATTTATAAATCGGTACGGCGGGCCGTTTACGGCATTTTTACTGACCCCTGGCATCTTAGACTGTGATTGTGAACGAGTTTCTGGAAAATAGCGAGTCTGGAATAGGTCTAGGATAGGGTAGGGTTTTTCGGTGTTAAGTCTAGAATAGGGTTGCAAAATTCAGCTAAAATGGTGTAGTATAGGTTAAGGGTCTCAGAGTCCCGGCGGCACACCCCCGCCCAAAAATTTGCCAAGTACCCCCCCCCCCCCGGGATTTTAGCACAAACCCAACCTCAGCTAACAGACGACCTCTGCTAAAACACTCATCTCATTGTTGTTCCAAGTCACACAGAACACTGCATTCACCCAAGCGAAAACCCCTTTTGACCCTATTCCTCCCAGAGTCAATTATGGACAGATGTAGTTTAGTTCTAACTTTTGAGTCTGTGGACGAAATTCTATGATGTTACCATTCAAATGAAACCTCTTCGGCAGTACGTTTGCATGGTTCCATTTGTTTTTCAATATTTTACAAAATGAAATTTGGGCTTTTACTTGAATTTTTGCTTTTGGCACTCTTGAGAGTTAAGGGGTTAAGCGGATGGTCAGTCGTGGTCGTAGCCACAGGCACACACTACATTTTCACCTGGGGGAGGAGGAGGGGTGACTCCCATATAAACGTGACGGAGACGCTCGTCGGAAATTTCGAAAAGAACCCCTAACAGGTACCAGAATTCGTAATATGGGTGTGGCTCCTATTTATTTTTACCCCCAAGATTAAATCGTCGGTATCTACTTTAGTTTGAGGTTTTCAAAGCAAGGACATGAATTTCTACCTTCTCGCAACCCAATAGGCTCTTGCATAACCCTAAAAGATTCCCAACTAGGTACTACTGAGGACAGTTTGAATCTTAACACCCTAAAAGGTACCCCACTAGGCACTACTGAGGACAGTTTGAATCTTAACACCCTAAAAGGTACCCCACTAGGCACTACTGAGGACAGTTTGAATCTTAACACCCAAAAAGGTACCAAACCTCATTTTTAAAAGGTACAACGAGCATACCCATCACATTTATATTGGATTTCCCGAGCATTTTAATCCTCCCATATGCGAGCTCCTCTCCTAAATGCACAGACCCTTCATCGTGGTTATGATCATAGTTAATCGAGGGACTGGTTATGAAACCTTGCAGACTTCAATGGCGATAACAAAGGGCTACAATTTATGTTGAACCGTACTTGACCGTGCACATCTTTTGGTTTTTGATCACAACCTATGACTGAATAACTTAATAGCACCATTTCTATTGGTCAGTTGCTCAAACAAAAGTTCAACATCTATTGTGTTGTGCACGGTCAAGGCCGAAAAACGATACCAAAAACATCGAACAAAGACATTTCTCAGGTTTCATAACCACTGCACTTTATTAACTATGTTATGAACGAGTGCTGAAAAACTGTTACAAATACAGTCAGACGAAAGAACGGAAGAACCCCTTCATCACAAACACTGATGAAGGGGTTATACCCGAAACGTCTGACTGTATTTGTAACACTTTTTCAGTACTCGATCTTAACAAAAAAATTTCATTGTTTTTTAGCTGGAGTTTTTCTCAATACAACGCGCGCGTTGAT
Organism: Cladopsammia gracilis; assembly: GCA_022457155.1. Classification (NCBI taxonomy): domain Eukaryota; kingdom Metazoa; phylum Cnidaria; class Anthozoa; order Scleractinia; family Dendrophylliidae; genus Cladopsammia; species Cladopsammia gracilis. Next base: position 275,516 of record JAJGOT010000104.1, on the reverse strand, counting down.
TGGTTGATTCATCGTCACATGACATCTAACAAACAAACTGTTTCCCGCCAATTGTGCTATGCGGGCAACAATTTTGACGTCAGAGGGTAATATTGCACTGTTGCCCGCTAGCGCACGTGATCAGACCGTGACAAAAGGTGGCATGATTATGATGGACCGAGTGCTCGGCGCGTTTTTCAAACTGTCTTGTGTTGTGTTTTATTTTGTGTTGCTATATAACAAATCACTTAATGACTGATCCCTCGGGAAACAGTGAATTTTGTTTCCCGAGACGAAGTCGATGTTTCCCTCGACTTCGTCTCGGGAAACATCGAGATTCTCGGGAAACAAAATTCACTGTTTCTCTCGGGACCAGTCATTAAGTGTTTAATATTATCCATTGAACGTGGTGTCCAATTAAAGAGTTTTTTAAGTATTGTACCGACAATATTGGTTTGATTTTGTAGGAGAGGAAGGAACCAGATAAAATAAGCGGTAGAAAGGAAGGAAGGATATCTAACCTCAAGAGTAAGCTGTGGTTCTTTAGCAGCAAGTTTTTCACTGATTCCAACAATAAACAGCGTGTTGTTTGCAGGTATGCACAAACCTGAAGATAATAAATAATGATAGTTAACAAAATATAAAAATGAATTATGTTTTACAAATGGTGTAAATGACAATAATTTTTATTGGTCCTACCTATTCTAACCTGAAAAGCAGCAATGCTTGATACACTTCACATCAAATTACATTGCATCCGTCTCAGATAGAGCAGTTTTTAATTGAGTGTCGAAAGTAATTAGAATACACAATTGCTTTGGTTTTGAATTGCTACGCTTTGTGATTGGCTAAAAAATCTCGCGCCACTTTCTCGACCAATCAGAAGTAAAACCAAAACCAATCGTGACTTGCTCGCACACGTTTTCCCGCGCTTGGCGCCGCCGACATGTAATTGCTTCGAGTTCTGATTGGTTCATTGGATTGTTTACGACTGCTGTGATTGGTCAGAGTAATTACTTTGGTTTTGGTTTTACGACACTCAATTGAAAACTGCTCTAATAATGAACTAACCTGTTCCCTCCAACAGCCTTTCCTCTATTTTCAGGTTGAATGACTTGGTCACTGAACACAGAAGATTGTAGGCAGCTAGTCGGAGACTTGGGTCTGAAGTACCAAGGTTCAGCAAAGCCTAAATGAAAAACAGTTTATGGCCTTATTCTGAAAGCGACGGAGTACTTAATGATGTTGATGACAATACCTGTGATAGATAAATACTCGCTCATTTTTATGGTTTAGAGTTGACAATAAGATCTTTTTCCCTTCAGTTCTGACCATGCTTCAACAACCTTCTCTCACACAACGAATTCTGTTTTTGTACATTGAAATAAACGTTGATGCGTTATTTAGGAGCTGTGCCCTTTTCTTTGTTAGCATCAGAAACTCCCTAACAAGAACGTTACCAAAGACTTGCTCAAAACACCTCTCATTGCACCACCTGAATAAGTTTATTACCATGTTAAGTAACGTTCCAGGGACATCTTTTGGTTTGATCTTTTTACTTGTAGCTGTGGATGAATCCTAAAAGAAAGGTAACAAAGATACCAAAAATCGTAAGGGGTACAGAAAAAAAGAAGCAGCTTACTCTAACGAACTGGATCAAGATATGCGTTAATAAACAGTCTCTATTCGAAAGGTTCTTGAGTACAATTTGAACTGATAACACCAAGCAATAACAAAATTTTCAAATGGCTAAAAACAATTGGATTTCTAGAACTATCTTTTGAAATCTTTGGTGATTCTCATTACACACCCTCTCCTGTAACGAGTTATTGGAAGAATAACTTAGGAGTTAGATGTCAAGTGGAACGAAAGTTCTGTTCCTTTCTCCTACCACTTTCTTTTCTTTTCATTACATATATAGTTAATTAATGTCATATACTACTGTTAAATGTTTTGCAATTGTTTGTTATCAGTGGCGAATTCATGAAAGTAAAAAAAATAAATGAAAGTAGAAGTCTTTATTCGCTTACATCAAAAGCTCCTTTCTTAGTCAAATCCCGTCACTTATGTCAAAGACTGCACGCAAGTATTGTTTAACAATTACTTCATATTTGATTGAGTTATTTCTCATTTTTATATGACTTCATATGTGAAAGAAATTAGTGTGTTATGGTGAACTCTAATAGACGAGGACACTTTGTGATGCCATGAAGTAGCGTGGCGTTCAATCCTGGCCATAAGCCATTTTAGATTCGCTTTTAACATCTTATCAAGGCAAATGCAAGGCGATTTCCATACGACTGGTTTTGTACCGTGCCTCGTTACGAAACTGAGAGCACCTCGGGCATATCCTATAGATTATTTTTTCAAAGACAAATGTATGCTTACGGGTTGTGAGAGCTGCCATCTTGTCTTGACGTGCGTTACAGCTTGAACAAGCTGCTCGCTTTCAGCGCACATCAAAAGAATCCCTGGACCAACATTCACAAGTTTTAACAAGCAAAGGTTCTCATCTTCCACAGAGGCCTGAACGAAAACAAAATAACAGCTATAGCGAGCCATGCTAGCAGAACAAAAAACAATAGAATCCATAACACGACTGGTAGAGAGCCTTCTCATCCCTTTTCCCCCACCCCTCCCCTCCCGTTCCTTCCCCCTCCCCTCCCCTCCCCTTCCTTCCTTTCTTCCTTCCTTCCCCTCCCCTCCCTTCCCTTACCTTCTCTTCCATCAGGCAAGCTATTTTTTTGGCCTCAAGCTGTAAATTTGTGTGATGAAGGTTTAAACAAATTCCTAGTCTTGCATCTTTTATAATTTGGCTACAGATTAAAAAGTATAAGATTTGTAATACTAGAGAATAGCGGTGTTAGCAACTACAGTTTCAACTGGTCACAATGCTACCCCCCTGCAGACTCCAACCACCCCTTCAGAGGGGACTGGCTCCCTCAAATACTACCTACATCCCTGGTACCATTAAAACTGACAATAAAAAGACTTTTCTAACTGTTTAAATCAACACTAACTGAGAGAAGGAATTTGCACGCATATCATATTCAAGGGGATGGTCAGGACCCTAATCCACTCTGGCCAATCACAACAGACGCAGCTATTCTATTGAACCAATCAGAACTCGGAAGCAAATACATGTAGCCGCGCCAAGCGCGGGAAAACGCGTGCGAGCAAGTCACAATTGGTTTTGATTCTACTTCTGATTGGTTGAGAAAGTGGCGCGAGATGTTTCAGCCAATCACAAAGCGTAGCAATGCAAAATCAAAGCAATTGCGAAATTACTTTCGACACTCAATGCTCAATGCTCTGGTAAATTAAACAAACGTACCCCTTTGACCTCCGAAGCATAGTACACATCATTCAGGATGCTGGAATAACCCAACACTCTATGCCTTTCTGGAGTTGTGATTTGAACTGACGTGGGACCAACCTACAGACATAAAGTAAGATCAATGTTGTGCAAATAATGGTTACTGTTCATCATAATTATTAAGAAACAGAAATTTAGTGTGTTATAGTTTGTTTTCGATTGTAGTGATTTATGATTAATTTCCCAATATCTGCTAACTGTTGGTATTCATCAGGCTGTGAGATCAACTGGTTACCTGTGCCATCATAATTATGCAGCACGATTGTCGGCTAGGTATCGTGGATTTCGATGCTCACTGTTCTAATTAGAATCTTTTTACCAAAGGGTCGACTACAGGACCTATCTTGTTGCTGTGTTGTGTTTCTTGACGTTTAGTCACATGTCAAGATTACAACTTTGAGGAGATCATTATTAAAAAGAAACAGACAATTACCTTAACAAGAACATTGCTTCTCGTTGACACCCTGAAAGCTGGGAAAACCTGTTAAACCAGACCATACGTATTGTAACTGTTACTGATTCGTAATTTAAGAACTCATGAACAGTGCTCCGCACATGAGAGAAACCCAACAAGAATGCTTTGATTTTGATAAATATTTAACAACTGACAAGAACACGTCATAAATTGAGGACAACTTGGGTAGGCGCCTCGCATGGGGCTGCGTGTTCCGATCACGCCTTTTCCTTTGGTACATCTTATATTGTAAGCTTGTGTCGAATAAAGTTGTTGATGATGATACAATTAGATTGCAGTAAGGACAAGAAGTAAAGTTTTCAAGTCGGCTCATAATTCTGACAATAATCACCGTCATTTACCTTCAAGTCTTCCTCGAGGGACAAAGTAGAGCTTGGTAACTTGAGTTCACTGGGACATATGTACTCATGCAACTTACTCAGTGACTCACATACTCGCACAACTGAGCGGCCCTAAATCAGTGGAAAATAACAACAAACAAACAAACAAAAGGTTAACGTTTTTTTTTTTTGGGGGGGGGGGGGTAACTTGGCAGGGAGACATGATGGAAGTAATAAATCAAACACGAGGAAGAGTGTTTCATCAAGATATCAAAACATCGAGAATAAATGCTAACACACAACGCAATATTTCGATAAAAAAAGAAGAAGAATCACGGGCGAACGCAAAAACAACAAACAAAAGGAAACCACTTTCACGATGTCCAGTTCGAAAAACAAAAAAAAAGAAGAGTCACGGGCGAGAATTGAACCCGGGCCTCGGGAGTCGAGGAACACGTGCTGAATTGAGACTAAATTTTGTTATTTAAAGGTAGATACGCATCAAAACGCGTGTCTCGATTACAAAATCCTTTTAGATCGATTTTATGTCGCATTTAAGACTCAAATTAGTTACTGTTATCGCTGGACTCATGCTGTTCTTGTTACGAAACGCATTCGTAATAAAGCATTACGTCACTGAGTTTACAGCTGATGGAAGGAGCGAGTGAGCGAGTGAGTGCTCATTTGCATATGTCTCCGTCACCGATAACCCGTTCATTACGCATGCGCGTATTCACGGGTTAAAAAACGAGGAGCAGCCAAGTTTTTTTTAAACCAACTTCGAGGTGTTTGGATACCTAATGAAACACTCTTTCGAGTGTTTGATGTAACTTCTCAAACCATTCTTAATTCTTAGAGAAATTGAAAGCAATAGTTCATCAAATTCTATGGTAATTAGTATCCCATATTTAAACCTCCTTCATGGTAGTGATTTCCTTTGTTTTCTCTTCATAAATTATTAACAAGTTTAAGAAGGATGCCGTTCTGTTCAGTCTCTGTCAGATCTGATCTCTTTCTTGAAAAGTCTTTGTGCTTATGACGTCCGGCAAACAGCAACGTCCATACAATAAGGGGATGCTTCAGAGAGGATGTTTCACTTGTTGCTCACTGACATATAGCAAGTGCAAACTACGTTCACCTTGTAAAAGATATACCCCTTACTTAACATATTATGAACATATTACAAGCTGCACTGTTCCAGTAACTCGAACGATCGGGGCATCACAAAACTGATTGACTTAAAAGTTATCGGGAGTTAAACGTTAAGTTACTGCTAATACAAAAGCAGGAAAACTACTTTCGGTTTTGAGTTATCCATATTCTACTGTAATTCTACCTATACTAAGACTCTCTACCTGTCACTGCTTAGCTTCTCTGCTATCTTCTGTGTGCTGACTGAAAGAATGTTTCTACTAAAGCTACCTTGAGAGGGGCCAAATGGCGTTCGTTGTACTTGGCATACTGTCGTAATGAGCTGCTGCAGTTGTACAAGTAAGCTGCCATTAGATTTTTCACTGCAGCATCGGGAACGACTGTTAAGAGCTTTGAAACTGTAGACGGCTGAAAGAAAACAAAATTACATCAAAGAAAAGATACAAATTACATAGTAAAGGCCGACCATTTTGATAGAAGTCTAAGTTTTACGTGGTTTAAGAGACTAATCTGACTACAGCTTCATGTGCAATAATTACAATAAAATTGTAAATGGTTTTATCGACAGACTACTAATAGAGCGTATGCACATGACGTCACGGCGGCCATATTGGTGTACCAAAACAATAGAACGGCGGCCATGTTGGTGTACCAAAACAATCCTGTGGGATTTGAACGCTTTTCTTATGTTAACACTTTCTTTTGTTCCAATAAATTTGCATAGCTGCTTGCCACGTGAGTGCATACGCTCTATTGTTAGTTAACCAATCAGAAACTAAGTTTGAGAGTATGCGATAATGTGGTCATCACAGCGATCACAAAGAGTAGGGTATGTACTTGGTGTATCCCTTATTATTTTGTATTTAAACACTTAGTTTTTATTTCAGTAGAAAAAGAAGATAAAAACAGCACAATGAGGAATCGAAACCGGGCCGTATGATCTACTCCATGCACACTATCCACTACACCACCGAGGACTAGCTGCCGGAAATTGCAATTTTTAAGGGATATAAGATAATATGCTGCTAGCCCAGACCATATATAAGAACTAACCCTTTGGATACACTAGAAATACTGGAATCAGTGCTTAACCCTAAATACTAAAATCAGTGCTTCAATCCGAGATACTGTAATCCGACCCTAAATTACACTGCAATATATTTAAATACATTACAATAAGGGATACATGAAGTACCATACATTATGATCAGGGATACACCAAGTACCTAGGAAGAGTAGTGTACAGTTACCGCTATCTCATGAAAATCGCGGGCTCATGATTGGGCCTTAAGCGAACTTCAAGTGTACAACGGCAATGATTCAAATGACAACTGTGGTCAATTTTCAAAACAAAATGAGACATTACTGTGGGGCTTTTCATATTTGCCAATGAATTTCTTAGAAAAATAGACAAATGTGTACTTTAGGTAAGGAGGTAATGGCTTTCCACTTACACTAAATCTGTTCTCTAAGGTAGTATGAGTAAAGTCGACAACCAGCTCCCAAGGCCTGTCGATGCAGCTCTCTAGCGTCAATAATGCGTGGTAGATGAGAAGTTCATCGTTTATTTGGTCAACCCTGCATGAATGCAAGCAAAATCACCACATTTATTAAGCAGCCAAAACGAAGTCTAGCGTATTCCCTTCTGGCAAAAGAAATAACAGCTCCAACAGAGTTGTTTTTCCAGAAAAAAGAGGCTCCAAGTAGCCTGTACTCATGCGCATGCGTAAGAAAGTTTTATGGTATATTCTAAACAAGATAAAAAGATGTCCGACATGGAGAAGAGTTACTCCTTTCATTCAGTCATCGTTCCTGCAAACCACGTTGTTACTATTGAATGTTTTATAAATTAATAAAGGCTGTACCACAAGGAAGCCAGTGATTCTTCTGTGTGTTATATATACCTAACATGAACACTAGCAATGTAATGACAGTTTTAGGAGACGGTGTCATGACGCTTCACTAACGCTGTTTTGCAAACGTTATTGTTTAGCACAATCGTGACACGAGAAAAACGAAACCCTCACAACTGTCTGTCTAATATTCAATCCACTTGGCTGAGTCGCAAACTAAAAGCGTCAGTACAAAGTAAAGTCACAGACTTTTTCAAATGAATCCATTGTTGTGCCTGTTTCAATAACAATACAATACTTAAAACATTTTACTCTGAGACTATAGTAAATGATCGTGAAGTTTCTTTAGGATGAACTTGTTACTGTTACAGTTAAGAAATTAAACAACGTTTTCTCGTAAAACTGTCTGCTTTGGTCTTTATATCGATAAAACATGTGTCCCTGACGTTTTCTCTGAGAGCCCGCTTAATACGGACACCCGGATAATACGGACACTATGGCATGTCCCCTTGGTGTCCGTATTAACCGGGTTCCACTGTATTAGTCTTGGCTTCTGTTCTCAAGGAAACTGATGATGAGCACCACGAACGTTTTTAAAAGTTTGCACGATATCACCAACTAATTCTTATCATCATTTCGTAACTGCGGGTACGGGTGAAGCAATAAAGTGAATAAAATCTTCGTATTTTGTAACTAACTTTACACTCCTACGATAACACGAAGCGACAAGATTACATTCTATCGTGCTTAACTTTTTTTGTGAGGAGGCGTGCACGTCAATTGAATTCGCGCTCTCTGATTGGCTAACTTGTTAAAAAGTTTGTTGAGTGTTCACGGTAGACTAAGGTGCGTCGCACTGTAAAAGTGTTAAGTGTTAGAGCGGTTTTCAATTGAGTGTCAAAAGTAATTACACAATTGCTTTGGTTTTGCATTGCTATGCTTTGTGATTGGCTAAAAAATCTCGCGCCACTTTCTCGATCAATCAGAAGTAAAACCAATCGTGACTTGCTCTCACGCGTTTTCCCGCGCTTGGCGCCGCCGACATGTAATTGCTTTGAGCTCTGATTGGTTCATTGGATTGTTTACGATTGCTGTGATTGGTCAGAGTAATTACTTAGGTTTTGGTTTTATCACACTCAATCGAAAACTGCTCTAAAAGCCTATTAAAGCGCATTAAACTTCAATTCTACAAGTATTTTGATGATTTGTAAAACAGCACCTGAATCGTCTGACAATGTAGTAAAACACAGGATGTCCTGCTTTCGAATTTCCACCCTTCAGTAAAGACAATAAAAACAACAACTTGATTAGCTAAACGCTTTCTTTCTTCCTTTACTGTATTCATATTTAACTTTTGCAATCACAGTCAATGCACGAGTCGATAAATCCATTTAAGGACGTTCGCGCGAAAATCTTCTACAAGACAGATTTTTTTCAAACTTATGCTATGGTTTGATAATGAGTTACTTATGTCAAAAATGCAAAAAAAAAAAAAAAAAAAATTGAAGGTCACCGACTTGATTTAAGAGATATAGTGAGTAGAAATATACCGTTTTTGAAAAGTTAGTCCTCGTAACATGACATGGTGTCCATGGCTTTTAGTTAAACAATATCAAAGATGAATCGCTGGGGAGAAACTATTATATTCAAATGTTATCTAAGTGGGCCTGATTCGTAAATAATTCGAACTGTTTTCAACCTTTAAATGAGTTAACCCTTGAAAGAGGGCATTCGGAAACAACATACAGCTGAGATATGAGTGCAAATCGACGTCGCGTGGATAAAAAAAAAAAAACTTCTACAAGACAGATTTTTTTTCTTCTTTTCACAAACTGTAGATAATCGGTAAAGAAAGTGATATATGAAGAAAAAAATAGGGGTCACCGACCATCCAAGCGAGTTAAATCAAAGCAAAGTTAACGCAACGGCTACCATCCCTTCATGTGACCTTCTTCCAACCTTCTTCGACGTTGCATGGCGTCGCGACATGAATTGCGTGCGCAGTAAGGATGCGCATAAACAATTGGCGCGAACGGCCTTAACATCTGGCCCCGGTTGTTAAAAAGGTGGATAGCGCTATCCACCGGATAAATCACTATCCAGCGGATAAACGTGTGCAAAACCAATTGCGTTATCCACTGGATAGTGATTTATCCGGTGGATAGCGCTATCCACACTTTGAACAACCTGGGCCTGATGTTTTAGATCAACACGAAAGGCACCAGTTTATTGGATAAAAAAGGGGTTAGTTTTTAAAGAAACTGTGGTTCTGCGTCGGAGGGGGCGTGAAAGTTGAACATTTTGTTTTATCAGCTAAGTTGATAAGGCAATTAGCCAGTAGGTGACAAGGTAGTTGCTAAGGTAAATTACAGATTCAAAAGTCGACGTTTCAAGCGCTAGCCCCTCATCAGAGCGAATCCTGGCGAAATGCTAGCGCACGAAATGTCAGCTTTTGATCTATCATTTACGGTGGTCAATTTACCTTATCAAATCAGTTCATAAAACCATGATTATCAGAGGAGCAGTGGTGGTGGTTCCGAGGTTTTGTCTGTGTATCATATAAGGTGTCAGACCATTCAAATAAAAGCAGCTGAGAAGTACAGTTGTCTCCCGTAATCTCCAATACCACACGTTAAAGTTCTCTTAGGGTTGACCCTACCTGATAAAATACATTTGAACTTTTGATGGCCTGTAAATCGTCCCGACTCTCCTCAGCATGCCGCGCCATGAACTCCTCGAATCGTGCACTATCTTGCCACCGTCTAAACGTCAAACAGAAAACAAACAAATGAATGGGGTTAGTTTCTAGAGAAACTGTGGTGCTGCGTCGGTGGGGGTGACGCACAAGAATTTGGTTTTATCGACTGAGTCGATAAGGTAAATTAGCCACCGTAAAAAGATTCGAGCTTTCTCGAATCTTTTTACGGTGGCTAATTTACCTTATCGACTCAGTCGATAAAACCATATTCTTGTCTTTGTTGTCTTTAACCCTTAAGGTGATGTTACACGGGATGACTCGCAACGGCGATTTTTTGCGCAGCAAAATTAACGACAGGTATGTTACACGAAACAACTTGAGTAAAATTCGTGTTTTTGCGTTGCAAGTTTTTGAAGCTGATTCAAAAACTTCGTAACGCAAAAATTGCGAAGAAAATTGTCCGCGTACCCATGTTGCGCTAAAAATCGTCGTTGTGAATCGTACCGTGTAACATCACCTTTAACTCCCAAGAGTGCCAAACATAAAAATTACAGTAAAATCCCAAATTTCATTTTGCAAAACATTGTAAAACAAATGGTACCCTGCAAAAGTACTGCCAAAGAGGTAATTTATCATCATCATCATTTTATTTCAATAATTTAAATTTAACAAATTAGAGAAATATACAACCTGCATATAGCAAAGCTAATCAAGACAGGTTGTATAATTTACAATCAAATTTAGCAAACACAAATTATTTAATAGTAAAATCAGGTAAATAATAATAAATAAATAATTAATTAAAAATAATAATAATAATAATAATAATACATAAATAATAATAAATAGGTTTCATTTGAATGACACAATTACTTGAAACACTTGGCTCAAGGTGAGAATTCGCCATCCTAGGTGCATGGTTCTCCTTCCTCCTCAATGTTGAGTCAAACTGCTTTTAACATTGCAGGTCATTACTATTAACATTGAGTAGAAGAACCGAAAGAAGTGTTTCAACGATTGTGTCCAATACTGTATTCCTTCGTGAGTATTAAAATGCAGTGGCAGTAGTTGATAAAAAGAAATGTTTATGTTGCCTTTACTTTTACGATAAAATAAGTTCTCTTTTTACAGAAGATTACTTGCTATTACGACAATGTGGCTAATATTATCTTTAAGATATTTGTGTAGCTGTTAGGTTACTAAAGAGTTGTTATGGTGTTCAAAACAAGGTTTACACCTACACATGAGAAAAGTGATTTTTCTGCTGATCTGGCGGTCCAAGATGAGCAAGAAGAGTAGACATTTTCTCAAAAGGTCTTCTTCCAAACGTCTTATATTCACTGGAAAAAAGACAGAAGTATTAGCCACTTACATCACGTGCCAGATGCTAAGTACGTCTAAGGGCGCTTATCATTTGTCAGTACTGGCCAGCCAGACTGCTCATTTCGTAAATAGAATACACCTTTTTGAAGACTTGTTCCTGCAAGTCCTTGAAAAAGATACTTGCTATGTACGAATTGACCAAACTGGATGGTAGGAACTGAGCGGCCCGGCTACCGGGGCCAGTTCTAAAAAATGGCACAAAGAAGTCTAATGGAAATACTGTACCAACAAACCTGTGGTCCGCTACTTGCACAGTATAATATATCATAAAAAAGACAAGACTCTTTATAACATAAAAATATACAATATAATACAATAAACATACATTAAACTACGACAAAACTACAAAATAAAATGATCTTCAACTACTGGTCCTTAAAAACACTTTTAATGTCACGCAGACTGAACAACAACACTATATTTTCACGGGGTAGTGATCCAGCTAACGTTCTAGCGTTAGATGAACAGCTAATTTACCATGATTAAAATATACTAAAATATACTAAGAAACAGAATCAAGATGCTAGGCATCACAATATTAAAATATAAAATTAGGTATTCTTCAGAGATTTTATTTCTTTTTTTTATTTAAAATCTTATTTGTTTAAAAACTGAAAGACACTTATTACGTAGGAGGAGATTGGTGGTAGATAAGGTGTTGTCCAGGACCCGGGTGCTGCCTTCCATAAGGCGAGAGACATATAAGACCATGACACAGCTGCTCTCAACAGCACGTACTTATGCCAAGCTCCTAGAAGGTTGATCAGCAAGGGATCTCACCCAAGCTAACCAACCACAGCATCACTTCAGTGTGGAACTGACGGGTTGGCGCAACGATTGCTTTTATTTTGCATAAGTCCGCTTTGTGATTGGTTAAATCCTCGCACCAGTTTCTACAGTTAATTGTTGCCATGCAAGTGTCATTTACTTACCACGAGCAACCAGTAAATGACCTTGCTCGTATCAAGTACAAGACACTCAAATGGCCAAATTATCCGAGCTCAAGCATCGGTAGTCGCATTGTAAACGAAGCTGACGTTAGTTACTAGTTGCAACATTATGTGGGTACCGGCGACAAAATGCTGGCCAGGGGTAACTCTGCGATGGGCTAGCATCCCATCGAGGTTAAGCTGTGGCAGAATGGGTACCCTGTGACTCGTAAATGACTTTACCTTTTTTTACCTTCCTACATCTGAGTCCTTATTCACTAGCAATCAAGTTATAGCGAAATGTACTGTAAAATGCAGACCCACGCATAATTCTAATCATGCCTAACCTCTTTGTAGCCAGGTAAGTACCAATCTTCTCTTGGTGATCCCATAAGAGTTTATGGAGACTTAACACACTGCTGTCACTGATATAAGAATAACTAGTGCTGTCTTCATCTCTCTGTGAAGGACACTTGGATGAAATGGTTTTAAAAAAGCTGCAACACAACATACCAAAAAATTAATAAGGATTGTATCAGAGTGGTAGCGTCAATTTCTATGTTTCTGCGTGGCAAAAAGATGAAAGGGCATTTATAGTTAGTATGTATTCCTGCTCATAAATAATTTTGGTATCAAGAAATGGTTTATTGAACCGGTGCAAATTAGCACTTATCCCTTTCAATTCAAGTTCAAAAAAAGAAAGAAAGGACTAAGGTCTGTAATAGGTGGGTTTTTTTAATTTTATTTTTAAAAAAAGAGAAAATAAAAAAGAAATTTGCTTATTTATTAGACTAAAGAATAAATGTTTCACAAATTCACCATATAAGATATGATGGAACATTTAATTGGCTGGATTTCCCCCAAAAAGGTCAACACATATTAATAGTCCATTACGCAAATAATATCAATTTATTATGGTTTTACGTCAAGTTGTTCTTACTTTCTCGCCTTTTCAAAGTTTGTTTGAAGAAAGCCATTGAACGGCTCCATATGTTTTTCTTTGGTGAACAGAACATGGTTGGCTAAATTCTGGAGAATCTGAAACGAAAATACAATAACAACATGTGTTGACAAACACTGATATTTTCTACTATGAAAGGTCCACAACAAAGACGCTAGCACCGGAACAAATGTTATGAAATGAAGCCAAAAGGCAGCATAGCACCGTGGTGTCATTAGAAAAAATGGTGTGGAAGCTTCATCAATAAGAACACTTGGTGCAGTAGGGTTTGATGAGGAGGATAATGTGTTAATAAAAAGGGGCTTGTTCCTGATGATGACGATGATCAAGATGAAGGTTGTTACATATACAGTTAATCTCAAATCACCTGAAATCTAATTCAGAATAACAACTGTACTTTATAGGTGTCCCCTCACTGAAAAACATACCAGTACTTAAGCTAGCATCCTGTTAATGGAACTTTACCATTATGGATGTTTTACCATATCAACCAGTAAGTTCTTTTAAAAGTCTTCTGTAGGTTAGTGAGTAACGAATATGGACTGCTTCTATGAAGTCCTGGTTTTGAACCAATATAAGGAAATCGAATTTTCCTCCGGTTTTTACGACATTCACATGATCAGTCACTGTAGATTTATCAAAGAATGTCAGAGAACGCTTATAAGTTACCTTGGACAATAGCATTAGTCCTCTCCTGAGTTCTTCTGAAGGTATCTGGTCAATGATACCTGTGACATGCGGTGAAGCTAAAGGACAAAAAGAACACTAAAGTTACCAAATCCGAGTGTACTTATAGAAACGCTTAGTGGCATCTTGAAAGGGCAAAGGAGATGGTAGGCGGCATACTTGAAATTGACATCATTTAGGATGTAGTTATGATAAATGCTTAATGAATAAAGCACTACTGCAAAACTGAAACAAAAAATAATCATAGAGCTGCTTACAATATTCACAGATCGTGAATACATGTACATGATGCCATCAATAAAAATTGAAGGATGAAAACACAAAGGAGATGGATTTGGAAGAAACGCCTTTGAGCCACTCCTGAAGCTCAGCAAGGAAGGCACTAAAAACGTTAAACACAAAAGTAAACTTACTTATGGCTGGATTTATGAACCTAAGAAAGAACGCACTGCCCACTGCTTCTAAACTGTGCTTTGGGAATCTCTGGTGGACAACCTAAAACATCACACATGAGGTCAGTGGCAAGTTTGGGCAGGAGAACGAGAATGGTGAGATTACAATCTTCTGGGTCCGTTTGTTCAAAAACAGGTTAATGCTATTCCAGGATTAAAAATTAACCGAGGACTTCAGTTTTGTTGTTGAAAATGAAGAGCTGAAAAAACTTAGTCATTTGACTCAATTTAAAATTGACGTGAATCCTGCATTAGCTTAATCATATTTTAAAGGCCCACCTTCACCCAAAAGACGTTGAGGTCGTTCGTTTTTGCTTTGAAATGCTCCATTGTTCATACGCGTGGTCTGATTAGTTGCACGCAAGGGATCACAGCGCGCACAGCATTTTAGGTGAAGGTGGGTCTTTAAACAACGAGTCCCAGGAATGGAATTATGGTTTGAACTTTAATTTGCATTTGCGATAAACTGATCCCTTCTCGTATCGGTTGCATTTAGCATACCTCCTTTAAACAGTTGCACAGACTCCGTAGTTGAATTGGAAAGCTGAAAAAGAAAGACATCAGTTTACGAGAGATTATTGGGAAACAATTATGAAAGACCTTCAAAGTAAGAAGACTTAGCAACTTACAATTCACTTTGCGAGAATAATTCATTTACCTGGTGAAAATAGGATTTCTTACCACTGAAATGCTTACTTGTTTAAGCGTAAATCTGCTTTTAGTATTACTGTTGCATACAGGCCCTCAACCAGAGAAATTAAATTTTGTTATCATCGAATCACAACAAACAATACTAAATTTTATAATCAAGGACCCCTCTGGCTATCTTGTAGAACATATGCATGGGGATATATGTAACACTTGTTGTTTGAGGAAAAGAACAAAAAGTCGTTTTCCTGGTACTAACAATAAATCAAAAGTAGAAAATTACAAGTGAACTCGCAAGATAAAAGAAACAGAGATCACAAAAAGGCAAAATGTTTTAGTTACCTTTCAACAGAAACCACAATCTCGTTAAGGAATTTCTGTGCGGCTTTGATCAGATTATTCCTATTCTCTTCAACACTTTGACCATTTTCAAGCCTGTTTTTAACAAAGAATAGGATAGATCAAACATTTTTGTCGGCATTATGTTATACCTGCCAACTTTATCCGAGTGATAGGCGTGAGAATTTTTTCGTGGGAGTGCCAGGATTTCCGAACGCGACCCGACCAAATCCGAAGAGAACCCGATCTATTCCGAAGATGTTCCGAAGAATTTGGAAGTTTCCATGGACCTCAGACCTCCGTTTAAAATAACATCCAGCTGTAATTGTAATATTCAGAATGATAAAAACCTACAAAAAAGTGCGATATTTTCATTAGGGGTGTAACGATTTATATTCCTTGCGACTCGAATCGATTTCGATTATTGCCTATCTATTTCGAATCGACTATGCAAATGTTTCTTGCAGATAGTTTTAGACTCATCTGTTGTACCGTCTTTAGCCGGTAAACCATAATATTTCCACACAGCTGATCTAAAAGATGCAGGCAGAATCACGATTGCTTGGTCGTTCGTCGCCATGTTTGAGAACGTGACAATGAGCGTGTTGCACATGGTTGCCTTATTTGGAAATTCTCAAGGGGTGGTAGAAAGGCAGCAATTTTACCAGGCAACACAAAATGGCACACGAACTGCAAATGCCTTTGCTCGTCAGTCAAAAACGCAGATTTTAAAGAATTCTGAATTCTGATTTCACAATATAATAACTCATTGAGGGCACCCTGGAAAAGGTATGTAAAAATCGAACCAAAATCGAAACGTGGAAACAAAGAATTGTGAATCGAACCGAATGGTCATAATCACGATTAATCGAGAATTCGATTAATCGTTACACCACTAATTTTCATGAACGTAACTATATTTTTAATTGGATTATGCAATCAGTTAAGGCTGACAGCTCAAATCTGTATGTCAGGCGTGAGAAATTGCTCCATAGGCGTGATTGGGCGTGAGATTGGAATTTTGGACTCATAGGCGAGAGACTCACGCCCAAGGCGTGAGACTTATTAGGTATATTATGTTTTGACTCCCTAACAATTCAGTAGTACCCATTCACAACACAAGGAAACTGGAGGAAAGCGATGGACCAATAATAAGCCATCGGGCTGTTTCAACCTGTTGGATTGAGTGGAGTAAGGTACTGTGTCTTATTTCCAAGAAAACAACGTCTTCTGTGCCTCCCTTACAAAAAATATAATAACTTTTGTTTACTAACCTTGTGGGATCAACTTCAAAGGATACCTGCTCTTTATACATAGGAGCGATTAATGGTCCCAACAGGGTGTGCAAGTAATTGCCTCCAAACGCTTTGAAGCAGTAGGTTATGGTTTTACTTGCTAAGCTGTTTCCTCTAAACAGTGTCTGCATTCCCTCAGCACTGTACACCTATTAAAGTAACAGTTCACAGCTTCTAAATTCTCTTTATTGTTTCTGTGCTTTTTCAGATAATACTTCAACTGCTATTTGGGGTTCTCAAACTTTACAAGTTATTTTAGAAAGTAAATTAATAAGGAGACAATTGCGTGCAGGCTACCATAGGAGAGGATAAGCCTTTAACAAGAGAAAAATCAAGAACAAAAATAAATAAATAAAACAGCACCATTAAAGGATGTACTGTTCAGTTAAGTTATGCTCTCATTTGAATGATCAAACGTGAGAGTTCATTTGGTAGTTTCTTGGTGTTGTGGATGGTGTGATCACCAAATGAAATAAAACAAGATTCAAAAGACACTGAACAATACCCACACCACAACACAAAAGCTAACGAACAATGGCTTCCGCAACACCAAGAAACACCCGTTCGTTTAGACTTCGACGTTAAGAACCACTTTGCACAGCATAATAAACAGCACCACCGGTAAGTACTGCTCCATGGCTTTCATTTGAATGGTCAAACTGCATGATTTTGTCCGCTTATTGAAAAAGTTAGAACCACCTTATACAGCATAATAAACAGCACCACCGGTAAGCACTGCTCCATGGCTTTCATTTGAATGGTCAAACTGCATGATTTCGTCCACAGATTGAAAAAATTAGAACCACCTTATACATCTTAATAGACAGTTCCACATACTGCTCAGTAGCTTTTACTTGAATGGTCAAACTCTATGATTTCATCCACAGACTCAAAAGTTAGAATCACCTTGTACAGCATAGTAAACAGCAACACAGGTAAGTACTGATCAATAGCTTGTATTTGAATGGTCCAACTGCATGATTTCATCCAGACTCAAAAGTTGAAAGCACCTTATGCATCATAATAGAGGGTACCACATACTACTCAGTAGTTTTTACTTGAATGGTCAAACTCTATGATTTCATCCACAGACTCAAAAGTTAGAATCACCTTGTACAGCATAGTAAACAGCACCACAGGAAAGTACTGCTCAATAGCTTTTATTTGAATGGTCACAATTCAGAATTCCATCAACAGACTTAATATATACATATTTAACCATGATAATATGACAAGAGGTGCTACTGTTGTGCAGTACTTTTGTAAGAATGAAAAAAAAGTGTTGAACACACCTCCATTGCAAATAGATTGTTTAACAGCTGTGGCAGAATGTGCCTGTCATCAAACAGAGTGACCAGAACATGTGCCAACTCATCCTGAAATGATAAAAGGAAGGAACCTTAATGGGAATTTATTACCTAGTTTATTAACCTAGTTGTGACAAAATATAACAACAACAACAACAACAACCAGATTTAAGTCCCAGTGTCATTGTCCTTTACATATACATATCCATTACATATCCCTTAAATTTAATTCAAATTAATTGTAACAACATTCTGACTGCATGGCCAATAATCCTCATGTAGAGGGTCGGCCGTTTTGGGAAGTAAAATGAAAAAATATACCATGATTGTTGAAATACAGAGTTTCATCGGCTTACCATATGCTGAGCAGGTGTGACATTGGCTAGAGCCATGGCAATTGGAAGTTTGCCCCCCTCTCCTGTTAGCGTCAGCAGATCCACCAGTCTATCAAATCTGTCCATCAACACTGTGTCTGCCAAATTGTCAAATTCAGTTCCCTAGGAGTGAGTGATTCCACATTTAGGCAACAAATAATAAAGTAAACATTTATTGGATGACGTTTTCATGACATTTGGTGTAACGAGCTTTAGCTTGTACTGACCCACAAGTGTACGAATGACGTTGTTTATTCGCCAAAACAAGTGAAGCACACGAGATACAACAAAACAGTCGCAAATATGAATTCTATCCCCCCTAATGTTCGCGTCATTTTCCTATCAAGGTCACAGCGAAAAGTCACAAGTCCTAATATCGTTATAAAACTTGACCCAAGGTCAAAGTCCTAAATATGGTCACAAAACTCGACCCAGTCTTCTCACATCTTGTACAATCAACATTGAAGTGTTCAAAAATTCCATGCTTGTTACAATTGTTCAATTGAGTAAGAGCAATCTTGGTTAGAATTCCATGACAGAATTCAATTTGTGACTAGTTAAGATTCAATATCTCAAACAGCAGAGAGATGTTAGGCCCACCACTTAAAATGTTAACGGTTGGGTTGGATACAAAATAGTGAATTTGGTTGGACAACCAGAACCATCAAATTTTTTGTTTGGCCGTATTAGTTATTACCAATGGCCAAAGCCCACAATTTAGAGAACTTTATAATTTACTCAGTCATATTGCCTTTTATTCCAAGCAAAGCATGAGAGTTTTATTCACGGCTTTTCTTGAGTTACAAATTAGCTTCACACCTGTTGTAGAATCTTTGTAAGCACCTCCATGAAAACAGCTCGGGTCTGGAGATCGTCATGGTAACCAAGCCCTATAATAAAAAGGAGCCAAAATTACCAGTGACAGCTTATGCTTTCATTTTTTATTTCTCCTTATCATATTAGTAAATGTCACATAGTTTAGTATAACTTTGACTGGGCAGAAAAAAACACCTTTTTGTGTTTTTGTGTCAAGTGTTATCCTTGTTACACAAAGTCAACAATTATTTAATTATCAATTTTATTTATCCAAACAAAGTCATTTTAATTATTTGTTTATTTATAAACTTTACATTATTTGCCTCCTCAGCAACCTGATAAAAACAACAGTGTCCCTTTATATAATGTAGTATAATTCCCTTAGCTTGTGTGATCTTACCTATTGCATACATGAGCCCAGTATCAATGTTGGCATTCAGCAGATTTGACATAGCCAGGACTGTGTTCTGATGCAGTGCTTGTGATGCAAGATAATGAACATTTTCCCTTGCACGTATGGTACCTTTCTCTCTGTTCATCAAGTTCATAAATAGAGTGAAGTACCTAATTTTAAATGAAAAACAAATATAAATTGTTACTACTGTTGAACCTACCATGAAAGATGTTCATATAATTATGAATTATTTTTACTGATCCCTGGTAACTAATAACAAAGAAAGCATTCAAAAATTTGGTCTAGGATAGGGTAGGGTGTTTGGGTGTTTAGTCTAGAATAGGGTTGCAAAATGCAGCTAAAATGGTCTAGTATAGGTTAAGGGTCTCAGAGTCTCAGCGGCACACCCCCACCCAAAAAGTTGCAGAGTACCCCCCCCCCCCCCCCCCCCCCTTGGGGACTGAGCCCTTAAGTGGTTGCTTATGAAAGGTGGCCATGTACTTACTTGAGAAAGAGTTGAGACTTGGCCTCTACAAGATCAAGATCTGTCTCCATTCCTTCAGGTTGCAGAGGTAACCCAGAAAGAAGTGAAGCTATGGCAAGCATCACAGTAGCATCTAGTTCTCTGTACATCAAAACCAAAATAACAGTATTAGACGTGTTGTGTTTACCCACCAGTTTTAGCATAAGGTTCTCATTTGTGGCCTCAGTTCCCAATGAAGTTGTTCAACTTTAGAGTGAAATTGAGTAAAATGATGCTAAAGGTCAGTTCTCTACAGACATCACTCAATAGACTGTTCTTCACAAGCCTCAAGGACTGTTTTACAACATCAAACCATTTTAATGACATGACTTATGTTGTTTTAAGAATCACAGAAATTACGATAAAAATCAATGAGGACGACCCTTCAAGTCATCAACAGCAACAATAACCCTTTCACTCCCAGAGTCAATTATAGTCAATTATACGTAGTTACATACATACACATAAATTATTTGTTATCTTTCCCAAAGGGGCTTTTCAAAGATAATACAAAAGATAGAAAATAATTAATTAATAAAACAATAAGAACTACCATGAAATACATATTACAATAAATATAGTGAAACTTAAAAATAATTATAGATATACAAGTGTTTAAAAAGTTATATACAGAAGTTCTAACTTTTGCACCTGTTGATGAAATTCTATGGTGTGACCATTCAAATGAAACCTCTTTGACAGTACTTTTGCATGGTACCATTTGTTTTAAAATATTTTACAAAATAATGTTTAATATAATGCTTCTTAGGAGTTAAAGGGTTAAGTACTACATTATAAGTACAGTGACATTGGGGACACACTTGGGGCTGGGTTCAGTGTTTGCTTTGGAGAAGCATATGCTGGGAGGTGCACAAGGTTGCATTTATGTGTGGCTGCATGGAACCATGACTCATTAAGTGTCTCATTATGAGAGGTGTCTGCTTAGGTACAACTTGTGTCTTTCAGCAAAGGTTTAGTTGTACACAACTTACTTAGACAAAACAGAAAGCTCCGCAGGGATACTTTGATGGTGTTCAGCTGAGGGCAGAACCCAATCTGTGAGGTACTCCACTAACTTGTTCCTCAGTTTGACCTCTTGATGAAGTAAAAGCTCATCTCTCCTTGCCATGACCTGTTGTCAAGAATATGACTCTTAACAGACTTACAGCCAACCCAGCTATGACATTAACAATATGTGATACACAGAGGAAATAAGATATGAGTCACTTCAGGTCTTTTCCAGCTATGACTGACCTCTGAAAGGAGTGCCTGAAGCAGTATAACCCAACAAAAAGCCCACATTTCACCCTTACTCACCACAGAGTCCCAGACCTTCATGTGGCTCAGATCACCACGTAGAAATGGCGGGCCCGTCTCCCATGGGGACGTTAAAGAACCACTGAGGACGTAACAAACCCTGGCTGTGACCACCCTCAGTGTCACTTGTTCATGGGTGGGGTGGGTGAGATGAGATCAACAATGGACCGATAGCGGCTGCCTGCGGCGCCTTCATAAGCTGACGTGCGATCTCATTCTCATAAGTGTATGTAAAGCGCCATGAGACATGTGTGATATGTGCACTATACAAGTCTTTGTATTTTTTTTTTTTAGCTCAGTAGTAGAGCTTCTGTCTAGATCACGGAGGGTCATGGGTTCAAATCCCATCTGGAACTGGGAATTTTTTTCCGAGTTTGATGCTATTCTCTCATGTTTGAAAATAATAATATTATTGTTATAATAATAACAAAAATGATATTGTTTATTCAAGCCTTTTGCAGTAACAACTGAATTATAGGCAGATTACATATTAAGGTGCAATGTTACAACATATGACTCACTGCAACATAACAACAACATCACAACAATCGCGTGGAACCTGCTGGTTCTTCAGTAAGAAAATAATTGACTGAACTTTTCACAGAAAATCTTCATTATGCCAAGGGAGCACTGATTCATCTCAACAAAATTAAGCCTACTGTAGCAAATTTCTACTTTTCAAATCAGTGACTTAATTCCAAATACTTACCACGTCAACTAGCTGGCAGAGTTTACATTTAATCTGCAGACACTGTTGGCTGACAGGTAGGTTTCTTACATACCTAAATGGAGAACAATTGATTCCACTTAAAATGCTCAAGCTTTGCATTCAAAACAACTACCAATGTAAACAAGATAATTACAGGAAGGTATTTCTCCCATGTTCTCCACCCAATCTTCACTGTGGCAGGGTTGCCATGGATACCTCCTTTTTGTGCACCAATTACCTGTTTCATCGCCCTAGCAATGACACCAAGCCCAAGTTCATCTTTGTTAGTGACAATTTCACGTAACGGTGAACAAAGTATTAAATTGACAGACTGAAATGCAATATACAAGGGTTGGCATGGATACCTCCATTTCGTGTACCAAATGCTTATTTTATCCCGTAGCAATGATACCAACCCCAATTTTATGTAAGAGTGAACAAAGTTTTAAGTTGACAGTAATGCATTAACATTCAGATGCTGGCAGCAAAGTACTGTAGTTGCATTATGG
The DNA here is from genome assembly GCA_022457155.1 of Cladopsammia gracilis. Classification (NCBI taxonomy): domain Eukaryota; kingdom Metazoa; phylum Cnidaria; class Anthozoa; order Scleractinia; family Dendrophylliidae; genus Cladopsammia; species Cladopsammia gracilis. The sequence goes on along the minus strand of JAJGOT010000104.1, from coordinate 253,020 downwards.
CAATATAAAATAAGCTAGAATTTTAAAGATATAGGAAGCATTTAGCAGTTACCCTTATAAGCATGTTACTGACCTGACAAATGACAGAATCATAGCATCAATTCCACTCATCTGAAAACTATCCTTGTGTCCAAGTTTATTTTCCAAAATGTGTTTAATTATTACAATGATCTATCGGAAAAGAAGTAAGCAAGTTAGAGTCTCTTACTTCTTCATTAGAATATAAGAGGAACGTTAAATGAGGCAAATGGTCGAGTTTTGGAAGTGATGGTTATACTACTTAATTCCAACTTTGCTATTATGTCTATAATAAGTAATAAGAGTTTATGGACAGTTAATCATCATATTTATCATACCATTAAGACCCTCGTTACTTTATGGAATAGCAGCCTTTGGGGCTTGTTACTTTGCGGGTTGTTACTGTCAGGGGTCATTACTTTGGGCAACAATAATTGCTGTTCAAAAATGAGATGAAATTTGTTGGTGCAGTTTTATGTTTCTGCCACATGGTGAGCTCTGCAGTCAAGATTTTGTTGTGTGTAATTTTGGGGAGTCTCTACTTTTGGGGGCTCTCTACTTTTGGAATTTATTAGCATCCACAAAGTTTTGATGTTACTTCTGGGGGATCGTTATTTTGGGAACTTTAGGGTAAGTCAAATGCCTCAAAGAATTGCCTGTTATAAAATCCCTCAAAAGATATTAGCAAGTCAGAGATCTTAAGAGACTCTTGTTTTTTTCTCTTGTACAAATGAGATAACATACCTGCTCTGTAAAAAGAGTGTTTTTTTCTTGAATTACCACCTAAATTGGAAAATGCTTTGATGAACATCTTTTTACAATGAAATAGAAATACCACTGACAATAACCACTTTGACATATGCTTGTATAATCAAAGGCTCCTATGAGCAAGCTCATGAAAAAGCCCCCCCCCCCCCCCCTTCTGCATCCAACTCCCCACCCGCCCCTCCCTTCCCCTCCCCTCCCTTGAACGCAGTCCCCATGGGTAAGGCAGGTGACCATATCCTATAACATTAGGCAAAATATATGCACAAGCCTTGTGCACTGGTCAGCGATATTACCAAAAAAGGTTTAAAAGCAGATGGAAGGAGTGAAAATTTGCATATTTGTCCCTGTCTGCTGTAACTTGTTCAACACTTTGCGTATTCACAAGTTAAAAATGAGTCAGAAATGCTATGTACTAGCAGTAATCGGAGATTATGGAGAGGCATTAGAAGGAGTTTCTGGCAGAAATGAGACCCTGATAAAACCAATAGGGGTAGCCATTTGGAAGACCAGACACCAAAAAATCTCAAATTTTACTGCATGCAAGGCACAGGTCAACCAACGCAAAATTAGAATTGCGTTCTTCGAACACGATTAGGCAAAGCTGCCCAGTTCTTTTAACATCAATGCTTGTCACAGTGTCAAATATTCTGACCACAAAGTATTCTGTAATCATGCTGATGAGGGTGACTGATTGCCTTGTTCCTCAACCTACATGGTTTGTAGGGGTACCACACCACAACAAGCATTTTCCATTTAACAACAATCTAATTTTGGTCCATCCCCTACATATCTAGTAGTAAAAAAAGACTATTGCATGAAAACAGAAGTTTAAGTTGCAAGTTTTGTTGTTGTTGATATTGTTGTTTTATGAATTTTTGTCATTTTTTAAACTATGTAATAAGTGATTGCAATAAAGCCAAACATTACTGTTTTAAATTCAGGAGAAAAAAGGGTATGCTTTGGGAAACCTCACTGTTTTACCTTCTTTTGATTAATAAGTAATTTAATGTCTAAAAGGCATGCTGTTTAGGTAAGCTTACTTATTTACCTGACCAGAAGGTGTAAAGAAGCTGTTGACAACTGTCATAATCTGCGTCAATAATATGGGGTACAGTTTTTGACTAAGTTCGGCACCAACCAACTCGTTTACTGTACTTCGTATCTGAAAAGAACAATATAAACAGAACATTTCCCACAATAATATTATTATGAACTGGTTTTACATGCTATTTACTCATGCACGTAGCGGCATGAGGTAGTATAGTAGAAGTAGTAGTAAACTTTATTAAAATGTCAATGGTTCTAGCATTTACACACTAATTGGTGACACTATATATGTATGCCATAGGTATACTATACTATGTATACTAGGTATACTATGTATGCTATAGGTATACTATGTATGCTATAGGTATACTATGTATGCTATAGGTATACTATGTATGTCTGCTATAGGTTTGCCCTCTGTTTTCATGTCACGATTGTCATATGATGTCCGGTTACTTGCCTTCCTTGTGGTACAGCCTTCATTTATAAAACATTCATAATTAGTAACAACCTGGTTTGCAGGAACGATGACGGAATGAAAGGAGTAACTCTTCTCCATGTCAGACATCTTCTTAAAAATCTTGTTTGCTTTCAGATGTATAGCTTCTTTCTTAAATATATGATGAATGTTTTTTATGCATGTGCATCACATTCATTTTGCGATAATAATATATTAAGGCAAACCGCCCTGGAAGTCTTCCTGTGAATGTAAACATTGTCTCTATTTATACTAACCTCCACTCAGACAAGTAACCAATAAATTGCCATTAACAACTTAAACCTTTTTAACTCCCAGGAGTGCCAAACATCAAAATTCAAGAAAAATCCAAATTTCATTTTGTAAAATATTGACAACAAATGGTTCCATGCAAAAGTATTGCCGAAGAGGTTTCATTTGAATGGGTACACCATAGGGTTTTGTCCACAGAATCAAAAGTTAGAACTACACTACATGTCTTCATAATTGACTCTGGGAGTGAAAGAGTAAATGTCTTCTTATATTAAAGTAATGATTACCTGTAAACCAGTCTTTTCATTACTACAAACCAGAAGACTTAACAAGTCCTGCATAAACCTTGTAATGATATAAAAGAATAGAATAAATTAAAGTAAATGTAATTTGACCATATTTTGCAACAAACAGCTACATGTAAGATACTCCCCATGTGGTAAAAGCCAACATTATAAACATAACATTCTTTATCTTTCAAATACTATGAACCTCTTCAGAACCTCTAATTTCATTGGACCTGGGTATCACACGTACAGATGTATTGTTTTTAGGGTCCATTGTTCTGTTGTTTGTTTCATTGTTCTGTTGTTTGTTCCATTGTTCTGTTGTTTGTTTCATGGTTCTGTTGTTTGTTTCATTGTTCTGTTGTTTGTTTCATTGTTCTGTTGTTTGTCCCATTGTTCTGTTGTTTGTTCCATTGTTCTGTTGTTTGTTTCATTGTTCTGTTGTTTGTTCCATTGTTCTGTTGTTTGTTTCATTGTTCTGTTGTTTATTCCATTGTTCTGTTGTTTATTCCATTGTTCTGTTGTTTGTTTCATTGTTCTCTTGTTTGATTCATTGTTCTGTTGCTTGTTCCATTGTTCTCTTGTTTGATTCATTGTTCTGTTGTTTGTTTCATTGTTGTGTTGTTTGTTTCATTGTTCTGTTGTTTGTTCCATTGTTCTGTTGTTTGTTTCATTGTTCTTTTGTTTGTTCCATTGTTCTGTTGTTTGTTCCATTGTTCTGTTGTTTGTTCTATTGTTGTTTTCTCAGCATTCTGAAGTATACATGCCACCTCCAAATTTTTCTTTGTTTCAACATTTTCAAACTGTTTGATGTTATTTTCCTTTGTCTCAGATTATGGTAATGAAAATAAAAACTAAACTGGTTGAAAATTTTCAGACCAAAGAAAAATTTAAACTGCAACACATACAATCCACTTTTTGTGATTGATTATCTAGAAAGGAACAGCTTGTAATCTAGCTGTTGTTTTGTATTAATAAGCTAAGGATAATGGTTACAGCGTAACTTACTTTGTTAATGTATCACTTTCTGTTTTGCGTGGCTCAGCTACACAGTGTACAGATGAAGGAAGGCTTCTGCTGTATCTTCTAAGAAAGACACAGACAAAAAAATGTTACCAGTAATATAAATAAGATATTTTAAAATGGTTCAAGTCTTGGAAACATGAAATTCGAATTAGTTGAAACCTTCACTGTGAAAAGTTTGCTATGAGAGACCATCTACATTGTATATTCCTTAGGATTGCAAAGGAAAAAAACTCAATAATACTGAACATATATTTTTTTTATTTACAGTTAAGTTCATTACTGTGACTTGTTCGATTGCTCTCTCAACTTCAAGAACAAAATGATAGTCTCTTGAGACAACTTTTCAGACAGAAATTGAAATGTTTGGGGCAAATTTACAATATTTCAACAAGAAAAAATTGTATCAGAAAAACAAAAAGTTACTTGCAAATTACCTGACCGTTTGTATTAACGATGTCAAACACACTCCGCCTAGTGAACAGAGGAACCCGGTCATGTATGTCCATTCAATTAATGATGCCTGTACACAATTAACAACAGTCAAAAATCAGTAGGATGGTCACCTTACTGTACAGCTGACTTACAGAACATCCATCAGATTTTGGCATTTACAAAACTACTTACCGTATTTTCTCAATTAAACGCCGCCGACGTTTATTTCAAACTTGGCCTAGTGGACCTGGCATTTCTTTGAATCAGCAGTTTTTTCTCACCCGCCATTTTTTAAGAAAGGGTTATTATTCGTTTTTCTTACCTTGCCCTTAAATCTTAAGTTTATTATGCCACAAATAAACGTTTGAGGGGCTTACTTACAACTTCCTCTATTATACCCGACGTTTATTCGGGGCCCGGCGTTTTATCGAGAAAATACGGTATTTATTATTTTAAAAAAAGGCAGAGACATCAGCAAAGTGAAATGATGATGAACAACCAGAAGATTCAGTAAAATTGCAAACATGTCGGGCAGTTGTGCATGAAACTCTGACAGCGAACACACGTTCAACCTCAGATAAACTCCAAAGGGACAAGGTTTCAAATTCAGACTTGGGACATTCACCCCCCACCCACCCAACACCCCAAAGTGCCTAACATAGCATTCTCTTCAACTGGGTACCCAAACACAGTGTCCACTCAAGGAAGGTGGCCATGTTATTTACAGAGAATGGACTGTACCTGCAAATTATCATTGGTGATTTTTGATCCTGATCTTCGTCTCAGATATTTTTGTACATCCATTGCAGATGAATCGTCTTTAGCAAAATTCACAAGATCATAGGTCAACCTTTGCCACTTTGTGTAAGTACTTTCCCAGGCCTGTCAGAAATTGCACAGATGGTATTGTATTTATTAAGTTTCAATGCATATCATATGTAAGTCTCTTCTAGGTTTTAAAATAATATGGAATATTATGGTACTTAAGACAAAGAGTTGCAAAATTTGATCAAATCAAAATGAGAAATCCTTAATTTGGTAATCACAAATTGCACAGATGGTATTGTATTTATTAACTTTTAATGCATATCATATCTAAGTCTCTTCTAGGTTTTAAAATAATAGGGAATATTATGGCACTTAAGACAAAGAGATGCAAAATTTGATGAAACCAAATGAGAAATCCTTAATTTGGTGAGTTGTAAAAACAAAGTATGGTACCGGCAATACTTCTATTAGAGCTTTTCAAAATTGGTAAGTACATGAAATTTCTATTAGGGGACAATGGCAAAGATTACAGAAAAAATAATACAGCTTCTTCATTTTTATCTGCAGCTGTTCACAAATCCCCCAAAAAAGTACAATCTCAACACTAAAAATACAAACTAATGCAAAAAACAGACCTGCATATTCCCAGCAGTTTGTCTGTCAAGTTGCCTTAACAAAAACATGATGCGTTTTTGAAGTGCAGCTCGCCCTGTAAAACAAAATTAATGTTGTCATGAATCAAACAACTGAATTAAAATTCTGAGTCAAACCTCTCCTTATGGATACCTTGATAACATGGACACCTCTCTATTACAAACAGTTCTCTTGGTCCCAAAGATACCAAAATTCATACAATCCTTGTCTCTATAATGTGAACACCTCTCTATAACAAACAGTTCTCTTGGTCTCAAAGACACCAAAATTCATACAATCCTTGTCTCTATAATGTGTACACCAAGCATTAGTGACTCCTAAAATATCCTGTGTTAAACCGATATTTATCTACTCTGAAGTCTAGCTGGTACCTCTTTTCTTCAGAGCATGAAGGAACTAAGACTGCTACCCCCAATCCTCCTCCCCAACACACCAAAAACATAAACAAAGAGTACTATGAAAAACACTCTCCTTATCCCATCCCCAACTATTTTTTCCCCTTTTGATGCAGACCCCAGAGTTGTCTGCAGAGGAGGCCAGGAGTGGTAAGTCTTACATGTAATTCACGCTAATAACCATGAAATGCAGTAAAATGATTGGAATTTCCATGAAATTCCTTGGAATTGGCGTCAACATGTACATGAATGCCTCAGGTATGGTAATGTCCTTCTTAGATTAACCCTTTAACTACCATGGGTGGCAAAAATCAAAATTAAAAAAATCCCAAATTTCAATTTGTAAAATAACGAAAAACAAATGGTACCATGCAAAAGTACTGCTGAAGAGGTTTCATTTGAATGGTCACAACATAGGATTTATTCCACAGACTGAAGAGTTAGAATTGCATTATTTACATGTTTTCATTGAACTGTGAGTGAAAGGGTTAAGAATCACCCATACATGTTTATGTTGTGCTCTCCAAGAGGTTCTGCATGTAGCACTCACCAGCTGTGAATTTAGTAGCCTCGTATGACAGGTCACGGTACACATTAATATTTTGAGCAGTTGGAAGCTCATTGAGAGCCTCAGAACTTTGCACAATGTCCACTTCGTTACACATTTGACCAAAACAAGAGAGTGAAATCAGAACAGTTTCCACATCTGGACTCCACAAGAAAGTTAAGAAAACCTCCTACAAAGAACAAAAGGAACACAAATTATTACACACACACACACCAAACACATTGAGATCACACCTTGAACAACCGACCTTCACATCCATAGTTCATCATGCTAGCTAACCCAGGGAGGGGGGGAGGGGGGGGGGGGGGTACTCCGGATTTAAAGTGATGGGGATGTGCAAAGGATTTTAGGGTTTGAAATTTTCAATTGGGTAACAACATTTTGGCAAGTACTTTTGGGGTGGCTTGAGTGGAGTAGGGATTTTTGGGGGTATTCAAATCAATATGAAGATTCATGGTAAAGAATTGCTGCCATGTGTAGTGCCCGCATTGCGCTACGAATGTAATACAACCAAACTTTTTATATCATTTAATCTCTTCTGGATAATTTTTAGGTTCGTAAATTCAGCATGGGATTTTTTTGGATTTCATTTTGATTCAGAGGATTTTATTTGGTTTTGCTGGAAGCCCTAGGAATTTTTTGGGGTATTGATTGTTGCCCCTATTCGCACATCCCCATCACTTTAAATCCAGGGTACCCCCTCTCCCCCGGGCATGCTAACCACTTAAGACACCACCGCACCCTACAGTCCTTATACATTGGTGCATACATTTGTACCATTTATATATAAAAACTGAACAGTCTGGCTGACCAGTTCTCATTAATGTTGCATGTTTGAGCACACTTAGAAAAAGGATAAAATTAGGAAATAAAACACAAGTTTTAGTACACAGCTCACAATGTACAAATAATGCAGTTTACTATCAGTAACATTTTTTCAACAAAATCATACCTCAAGTTTAGTTTGAGAAACTGTGCAAATTGGCATGTGACAGCCTATGGAAGCTTGGTCCTGTAGAAAACAAAATTATACAGTCAAGTCAACAAATTGTAACTCAAACTTAGTTTAAATTGTCAATGAGTAAGGAAATATGAATGGTACATGTAACTAGGTTCTGGCTGTCAGCTAGCAACAAGGCAATAAATGAGAAAATGCAAGCAACAACTGAAGGTAACTAATAGTAGCCCCTTTTTCTCCTACTTCTCTGATACCAGCTGTCACATTAATTTTCAATGGATTTAAAAGAAAAGGAAAAAAGGAGAGTAATTTACATGTAAGTAAACATGAACCAAAGATCCTCAACCAGAGCATGTGGTGGGTGGACAGGGCAATAAAACAAAAACACCAGCAACATCACAACGGCAAATGAGTAACTCACAACTTGTACACGCATGAACATGGTTCGTACAACTTCAGACAAATAAAATTCAAGGACTTTTCAAGTACAAAAAATAGTTTTCAAGGACTACGTTTTATTTACAAAATCGAAACTCTTTGTCCCCTGGTGCATGAAATTGAGGCAAAGATTACAATTTCGCTTCATGTACGCATTCACGTATTATGCCGACATAGTTATTTTAGGATTTTAAAAGTCGCTGGTGGCCAATTTTTGCGGAGCAAAATCATTTAATTGATCAGAAAAGTGATAGGGCGTACACAAAGTCTTAAATTTCAAGGACTTTGCAATACGTAATAAAGAAATCGAGTACCTGTCAAGGACCTTAACCAAATTAAGGACTTTTCAAGACGACTGCTAAAATTCAAGACCTTTTCAAGATTGTACGAACCATGATGAATTAGATGATCGACCACTCATGCAATGATCCATCTCCATTCAACTATGATTACAGACAGTGGCATTAAACATACCTTGTGTATTCTTAGAAATTCATTTTTCCCAAGGGTCATATCCCTTAAGTATCTCAGCAGAATAGTTCCGTGGCTGCCATGACCAATTAAAAACTCGGCAATGGACACCATGACATGTGAACTTGAAATGAAAAGATTTAGCCAACATTATAACACTTCTTAAAGTGCCTATCACCCCTAGAAAGTTATTTTCAGAATCAACTCTATGTACATTGAATAGTTGAATGGTAAAATATTTCTTGTGTTGAATGTCGTGTTAGCGAGTTATAGAGATTTGAATTTACAAAATGCTAAAACAACCCGGGAATCATTAATTTTATTATACAACTACTTGTTTTCACTTCCAAGTAATATTTTTTTTACGAATCAACTGACTGTCCACAGTCTATTTTTAGTATTTATCAAATTAAATATCCTCAAGCTGTAAACTGTGAATTGTAAATTGGCGCAGAAATAATGGCAAATTCCCGGGTTGACGTCATCTAATTAGCATTTTATAAATTCAAATCTCTATAACTCACAAATGCGATGTTCAACACAAGAAATATTCTACCATTCAACTATTCAATGTACACAGAGTTGATACTGAAAATACCTTTCTAAGGGTGATAGGCACGTTAAATCTGACATTAATTGAATAAATGAATGGTACAATGTGGGAAGCAGCCTTTCGGACAATAATTATTCTTGAATCAAATTTACTAGGAATTACTCCATATGGATGTGTTCTTTTAGGACATATAGTCTACAGTATGTTCTAAGTTCATTCTGCTTTCAATAGCAGAATGCCTATAAAGCAGTCTTCAATTGAGTATTGAAAGTAATTTCTGTTATTAATAAATGGTTTTGCAATGCTATGCTTAGTGATTTGCTAATAAATCTTGCTCCACTTTCCAACCAATCAGATGCAAAACCAATCATGACTTGCTACATGTAAAACACATATTTGCTCAGAGTATTGATTGGTTTATTGGATTGTCTGCATGTGTTGTGGTTGGCCAGGGTACATGTACGGTAATCACTTTTGTTTTGGTTTTGTGACACTTAACCCACAGACATACATGTACAAGGGGTTTCTGCATTTTTAGTAAAATCCAAGATGGCGGCCATCTTAGATGATGTCACGGACCCCCAGCAGTGCTACAACCCATAATATTTACCCTATCCAGGGTTGCCACTGATTAGAACATAAAAAATTCCCTGACTTTTCACTGACCTCAAAACAATTTTCACTGACTTTGCATTGGGCGAATTATCAAATAAGCCACATCCACTATTACATTTGCTTCAGCTTCTTTTGCAGACCATCAATATTCTTCTCTTCATTTTCGATCTCTTTACGTTTTAACGGGATTTTGAACGCATGGCATTTGACTTCACCAAACTGAAAACAAAATTCCCTGACTTTTCACTGACTTGGACAACAGCTAAGATTTTCCCTGACCTTTTGCAAAATTCCCTGACTTTTCCCTGACCTTGAAAAATTTTTGTTTTTCCCTGACTTTTCCCTCACAGTGGCAACCCTGTTATCTTGTAGGGCACATCACTGGCTATTTATTAGACATAAAATATTTCCGAAATATTGAAACATCGCAAAAACCCCTTGTACCACGGTAGGGGTATAAGTTTGCATGTTAACATCCGAGGGTTAAGAGAAACCTGCTCTAAATTTAACACACAATAATATTATCATAAGGTTTTGAATAGAATTTAATGCTGGTAGGGAACTACCTGATTTCCCAGAATGTTGCCATGGGTGCCACAGGGTTCCACATCTCAATGTTATCAGCTTGAAAGACACACAATAGAGTCTGAATATTGAAAAAAAGATGACACTGAACATTACACTGACTATAAGCATGACTCAGGCAAAAAATGTATTACATATTTCATCTACGTGCACACCACATAAAATAACGCAGTGGTGGTTAAACCTTGAGTTGATGCTGTTCTAACCCCGGGGGGGACTCCCATAAAATGGCGGGGGTGCTTGTCGTACCTTTTAGGGGTCAAAATTTGTAGATTGGTACCACTTAGGCTACTAAAATCTAAAATGACTACCACTAGAATTATCGCGGTACCTTTTAGGGTATGAGCCGAAAAAATATGACAGAATATGACATGTGTTGTTTTAGAATTGGTACCTCTTAGGGGTAAAAATTCTTTTGAGCCACGCCCATCAACGAGATTCTGGTACCTTTTAGGGTGTTTTTCGAAAATTTTCTGACAAGCGCACCAATCATTTTTATATGGGAGTCCCCCCCCCCCCCCCCTTCCAGGGTTCTAACTTTTAAAATGGCGGAAGAAATCCTACAGTGTGATGTCAAAATAAAAGCTCTTCAGCAAGAATTTCTTGTGGTGTTGTTTGTTTTACAGTATTTTCAAAATAAAATTGGAATTTTTAATGTTGAGTTTGAGTTTTAACATAAACTTACTTCAGCTGCCTCCTGTCTGATTTCAACAGGTAGTGTTGGTGTTAACACAAGGTTAACTATACCCATGACAACTTGAGTGGAGTTCTTTTGAATCTCCCAGCCATGGAGATCAGGATTCTGTGGAAAGGGGGAAAAAAAAAACATTAAAACTTACAATAAAATAGTCTTCAACTTAAAAGCTGGAGAGCCAAATTCAAAATATTTGCTATGAAGGCATGGTATTTTGACCTAGTGAGGTGAGATCTGTTATAGTAAATGTCTGCTATCTTAAACACACAAAAGAATCTAACAGTTCTTTGAGTAAACAAGAATTCATGACAGCTGGGCTGGTTTGTTCAAAGCATTAAACCAGTTAAAGCATAAACTATATAAAATTCAGGGCCGAGTTGTTCAAAGCCTGATTAGCACTAATCCTAAATTAATTGTCAACAGAACATAATGCGTTGTCATGGTAATTAACCCTGGATTAGCACTAATCGTCCTTCGAACAAATTGGCCCAGATTTATAGCTAAAAATTACACAAAAATATTTCCGACATTTTTTGCTTTTTATTTTCGGTTTAGACTTTTCTTTACCCTTAAGTTTAAAATAACTTATTAGCTTTTGGTAAAATAAACCTCTTGGTCAACCTTTTATGTTGGATTAGCCTTATTAATCAGCCTTCAAACCAATAGGTCCTGTAGGCAATGATTAAACTATTACTAGAACTATATCCAGGGCAGGCTTTTAGCCAGAAATTGAAAAGTGGGCGTCCTGAAGATATTTCCCATCATAAATTTTTAAAGGATAAGGTGCAATTTTCATGAACTTTCTTCAAAAAGTGGGCGTCCACAGGACGCCTGGACACCCTGCTGGCTAAAAGCTTGATCCAGGGAGGAGCTGGGGGGGGGGGGGGGGGGGCAAGTTTTGAGAGAGTTGTTTTTAAACATAAACACAAATATTTTATTCAAGATGATGTGGCCAAAGTAAAATTACAAAACATATCTCGAAATGGAAAAACAGGAGGTTGGCCCCATTACGTTGCCCAAAATAAAAAGATAAAACAGGCTTGAGCTGCAATATAAAATATATAAAAATAGAACATTTCAAAATCTGTCATACAAAGTATACAATACTATACAATACTGTTCATTCTAGACAGCAGGATCTTCAACGTGAATAAACTTACATGGAAAGCAAACACAGGGTCTGCATGGAAAATCTTCACCAGCCACAGCAACAACTCATTGTCATGTTTCTTGTTGGAATGAATCTCATCTTCCTTGTGCTTCTTGTCCTTGGCTTTGTAGATCTGGGATGGATTGTTAGAATTGACAATTTTACAACAAGTTTGGTTGTTGACTGACTGATGTAGTTATTGACTGAAACCAAATATCAGTTTATTGTTTGATTAACAGATTAACAGATTATTGTTTGATTATTGTACTGATTAACAGGACAGGTTGTTAATTGACTGTTGTGATTGATTGATTGACTGACTGACTGACTGACTGACTGACTGACTGACTGACTGACTGACTGATTGATTGATTTGATTGGTTGGTAGGGTAGCCAGTGATTGATTGTGTGTTTGTTTGTTTGTTTGTTTGTTTGTTTTATTTATTATTTTTCCAACCTGGCTTAGTCTTGATTGCTGTCCCTCTTGTTCTGCATTCTGAACCTTACTACAAGTGCTCTAAAAAATTAAAAGAAACAAATAAATGTAAGGTTTGCCCATTTCCAAAACTAAGCATACCTATTTGTCCAAAGTAGTTACAAGCTTAAGATAATTTTTATTCTATTTTCCTGTTCCTGAAGGATCAATGTTATTTACTTATCAGTTTGATATCTCACTGTAGCTACATCCACGTGTTACATTGTTCTACCTTTCCAGTCTAAGGGTGAAAACCTACTAGTGCAGTGACCATTCAAATTGAAGGTCGTCAGCAACACTTTGCTGTGGTAGTTTGTTTTTCAGCATTTTACAAAATGAAATTTGGCATTTTTCAATTATTTCGGAATTTGGCCATTATCGTAGAACAGTCAATATAGGAGCGAGTGGTAACAATGTGACACCAGAGACCTGGACTCAAACCACTAACCTACACTGTAATGCCTCACTTAAATTTTTTTCATAAAACAAAACTGGGAAAAGTCACGAATTTATCACTGCTTAAGAGTGAGCATGTTGACAAACCAAGAAAAGGTGTCTTAGTGCTTGTGCTTTGGGATGAAGTACTTCAGCCTTTGGCCACCACCTCAGAGGTGTCTGAAAAGACAAAATAATTAATAGCATATTTTTATTAACTACAGGGTTTTTGTTAGAGCAGGGACACTGGGACCTTTAAAAACTCGGCTATTTCAATTCTTGACCTGGCTACATTGTATTTCTCAGGAAAATGTGCTAAGATATTTGAATACGGTAATAATGTTACTTCACAGAATGCAGTTCTTTATAGTAAAACTGATCTTTTCTTTACCTGTGTGACAATGGAGTAAGTTCCTTTCACATATGCAAGATGGTAAATGATGGGGGAGCTTGGTTGAAGGCAGATATCAAAGTGTTGGTTGTTTCTGTAGTTGATCCGGAAACTTGACACAAAGCAGTCAACCATGAGTTCCTCTGTTGTGGAAAAGCTTCCAGATCCTAAAGAAAATGGCTTGCTTACATTGAAAAGAAGAGCCTGAAAGAGAGAATGCATGCCAATTGATTGTGTGATTGAACTGGCCGACTGCCTTTTTGTCCCCCATTTCCAAACTGACTCCAAGTCTGGCACAATTTTGCTTTAAAATAAGTTATAATAGAATAAACAGGGAATACTCTTGATTCCAGATATCCTTTAAAATGACTTGAAAATTAGCCTGCTGTATCTTACATTTCACTCTCTGGTTTTTAAAAGGTTCATCGTTCATCATGCGATCACAGTTTTGTTCACTGTAAGTCAACGACAAGATCAATAATGTTAAACTTGCAATTAAGCACCCTAAATAGTACTAAGCCAAAAAAAAAATCACCAGCCTTAAAGGTACAAAGAAAACCTTCACCACCTCAGTCGGAAAAAAACATGATGACTTATCATCAATCTGATGCACTATGAACTACTAGGCAACTGCACTGCAAGTACCTTTAATTCATTCAGCATGGTGACAACAAGAAAACACAGCACAGAGTTGTCTTCAGGTTTCATGTAAGTTGCAACCTTGCACAGTTTGACGCACACAACAGCTGCACTCTCGGTTAGTGTCTTGGTACTTGTGAGAGCCTTTTTCAGGTGATCAAGAAACTGTTTCTGGCAGAAACAAGTGAGAAAAATGATCAGTTTTTGCTTACCTTGCTACCTTAACTTAGATCATCTGCTTCAAAAACATACAATTAAACTTAAGTGAAGGGGTGAGTGAAATAAAGCCCTAAGTGAATTCTGCTCACCTGCTAGATTCTCCTTACAGTCTGTCTTGTACATGCTCATGGAACAAAGGGAGAAATTGGCTATAGATCAGGAGTCACTTAGGGCCTTATCCCAAACTGAAATAAGGCCCTAAGTGACCCCTGATCTGAAACCAAATTCCCCCTTTGTTACTTGAGCATATACAAGACAAACTGGAAGGAGAATGTAACAGTTGATCGGAATTCACTTAGGGCTTTATTCCACTCACCCCTTCAAGTGATCTTTAGTTTTTCTGTACAAGGCCCTTTTGACTTAAGGATGACTTAGGAACTTGGAGATGGCTGTTATAATTAAAAATGCATGTCATGTAAACCAACAGATTGTGTCTCAGGAAAAAAGTCAAAGATGGCATATGTTTCACCAATTCTGTCAGGATGTCCTTCCAACCAAGGGCAAATGTCCCTCTGGGCATTCTATTTATGCCCACTTTTTAAAGAAATTTACAAATAGTTCACTTAAAGCTTACATAAATTTTATAAGAGACATGCCTTCATCCCAGTTTTCAATTTCTGGCTAAAAGATTGCTTCTAAGCAAGGAAAAATTAATAATCTTTTTAGCCCTGGTCAGCCAAGCTTTACATTATTAGAAAAAGAAGGTTCAAAGGTGTTTGGTAGCAGAAAAAAATTAGAAATCCTGCTTTGTAAAGTTGGTAAATTATGGTACCTTGTTGGCCTTGCTAACGTCAAAGACTTTTTCACTTGTAGCTATTTGTTCAAGCATGTCCTGACAAAACAGAAACACACACTGTCATCATCATTATCAAAGGCAACAATGTCAGTCATGGATAAAATATCGACACTAAAATCATCATCATCATTATCACCACTATCAATGCCATCACTACCACCTTCACTATCACCATCACTGTCATCATCACCACCACCATCATTGCCACCATCATTACCACCATCATCGCCACCATCATTATTGGCACCACCATCATCACCATCATCACTATCACCATCACCAACACCGCCATCATCATCATCATCATAAAAATCTTTATCTTAATCTTCATCATTATCATTTAACAATGTTAGACATCGAAGACAAGGATATTAAAGACATTTTCTTACTGGGCATAAAATGAGCAGCATTATCTGAAGAGGCCATACTGCTGCCTTCCTTTTGGAACTTTCTGCAAAGTTATCCACCAGGTCAAACAGCTGTTCTGCATATTCTGAAAAAATTGATGAAAATCAAAGCATCACACATAAAAATCCAAGGTACATTTATTTAATGAAATTATGATTATGATTACATAGCCACTGCAGGGTTAGTTCAATTGGTAGCATGTTCTAGGCGTTAAGTTTGTGGCGCGTGAAAGAAAAATTGGGCGCAAGAGAAAAAACGAGAGGAGGCTGGGGAGAGAGAGGCTCAATTGGTAGAGTGCTGATCTACTGAGTAAGAGGTCACCACTTCGAGTAGTTTGCTGCAGACAAGGAAGGAGAAAATCTATTTCCTGGACTTTCTGCAAATAAAGGTCTGAGGTTGGTTTACATCCAGCCTTGTTGCCATGGCAATGTCAAATACATCAACCGAATTACCAAACTAAAAATGAGTGAACTTATAACTTGAATCTGGCCAATTTTAGGCATCCAGGGATGAACACTTTGAAAATAAACTTCATAAGGTCATCAAAAGCTGTGTTAGGCCACCTTTATAAGCCAACAATTACTCAGTACAAGAGTCTGGCCATAATCCCACCCACATACATATACATGTACAATGCCATAATACCTACCTGAAAGTTCAGGTGAAGGTTGCCTTTGTAGCTGAGCACATTCATCAGGGCTGTTTTCAACCCAGTTCCATATTGCCTAGCAAAGAAAAAACACATTAATGATATTTTATTACACCTCAGTTGTCATGATTAATGTTCAAAGCAACTGAGCTTGACAGTTTGTTCAAGTGACAGTTGCTGCCCTTACTTTAATTTGCTGTCAAAAATTTAGAATGACCAAACAACTGATCAAATACTAAAGAGATATGTCTTAGGCATACATGTAGCTAAGCATGGTTTTGTTAAAACTTCAGTAATGTTCTACAAGGCGGTTGCCTAAGAAAAGTTCCAAGGAGCTCACAGAGTGTAGAAGTTACATGTAGGAGCCTAGGCTGTGAAATGATAGGTGATTTAGCTAAAAATGAGGTGCCCAGTTCAGTGCCTTGCTGTACCAGGCAACTGGGGTCCAGTTAATTAGGCAACAGCCTTGGTAAAAAAAGCTGACTTTAAGCACAAAATCTCACATGTACAATAATGCCATGTTTATAACTAATTTCGGTGATAGTTTGACATGTTTGTCAAGTCATCCCACCTTTTCTAATCCAGACACCAGTGCCAGCTGTCCAATCTTCTTCAAGGACCTAAATACATGAATGCTTTCTGAAAGGATAATAATTTACATTCCATTATAACCACGAAGCACATGTATAAACCACTAAACTCCACAAGCAACTGACAGGAATCCACAACCAGTATTAAGTTTTTCCCTCTTAGACTCAAAATGAAAGGGCTCTGAGAGCCATCTTGTGAATACGAAACAACGTAAGGTTAAGTCCACAGATCGGTTTTAATTTTCCATACTTACAGCTGTAGTTTTAAGTCAAAGAATTGAAGAGAAAAACAGATTTAAAACGACCAAAACATCTTAGCATGATATAATTTCATTGTGCAAAACGAGACTGTCTAGACAACTAAATGCACTTATGCCAACTCTCCCGGATAATCCGGGAATCTCCCGGATACGGAACGAATCTCCCGGTCTCCCGTACGGGTTACTAAATCTCCCGGATAAAAGCAATTTTGGAACTTTTCTCTACAATAGGCTAAGATTTTAACCCAAATTTCCCCAAAATCCAAACACAAATGCCGTCTCTTAACTTCACAAATGCAGGAATGCAGTTTTCTGGACGCCACTACATACTCACAACCAAAAAAAAAAGAAAAAAGAAAGGTCATGTAAAAATATGTCACCCTCAATTCACCCTCAGAAAAAATCTCCCTATTTTCAATCTCCAGAGGTTGGCATCTCTGTAAATGACATAATACATCTTTCAACATGTAATACACTGGGGAATCAAAACAGTTTGCAAATGATCGAACGGGTGAAAATTTGCATATCTATCCCCATATACTATATCTAATTCATTGCTTCACGTATTCACGAGATAACTAGAGTCAAGGAATGTGAAGTTTGTGGAAAGAATCCTTAAGTACTGTACGGTGGACAATATATTTTTTTCAATTTTTCTCAAATTTTATATTCTGGCAATTTCACATCTATAGCAGTTTCTTTTTAAGGATAAATACTGCTGTAATAATGGCAAAATCCTTGTGTTAAATATCTATTTGATATATATTTTTATAACATATCTAGCAGAGCCGCGCAATCAAATTCAGTATACGTAAGCGTGCTCAAAATCCCGATAGTGCACGCTGATAAATAAAAATGCCATTCTTGACCGTGATTTCTTTTTTAAAAATAAAGAATTTTGTATTTAAACTGCAGTAAAATAAAACTCGAGCTTTCAACAGAAAATTTAAATAAAACCAATTCCTATTTTGCTTAATATTTCGCTTACCGCGAACAATCACTTCTGATATTGTTGTCCGTTTTGCGCGTCAGATTTGATGCACAATTCTGCCGGCTATGTTATAAAACAATTGGTTCATGCTTTTAGCTGTGCACTATCGAGTTATGGAGCACGTGGGAAGTTTGGAGAGCACTCAAGAAGCTAGAGTTGCCCGAGGCGATGAGTTCTTTCGTTTTCTCCAAACTTCCCGCGTGCTCCATAACTCGATAGTGCACGCTAAAGCATGAACCAATTGTTAATTTTAAATATAAGATGTACCCTGCAGGAGGATTTTGAGAGAAGACACATTGACATGTAAATGTCGAATTAGCTCGAGGTCTCCAGTGTCAGAATTATCTTCTGTGTTGGCAAGAACATGTAACCTAAAAAGTCAAGAAATAATTAGCTTAGAGTCATCTCCATGTTCCAGCTTGGGTAGGACAAATGAATTGTCTAGAATATGAGCCAACTAACAGTATCTGTCTGCTTAAAAATTGTTTTTGCACTTTAGTTTGGATGTCAGCATCCTCTAGCCGCCTCTGGCAGTCCATTATTTTGTTATCTCACTATTACCCATCAAACCCAAGCCAAGTGAACATGAATAACCGAGTGGAAAGGCTAGACAACAACGTTCCCTAACTCTTTTCTAACGGTGATGTGTGTTATTTTAGTGTACCTAGTGGTGTGCAGATGTAAGGTTGTGCTATATTTTAAATCTACACACTTGAAGTTAGTAGTCATACTTAATTAAAGGGCATATAATTTCCCAAGATGGGGTGATTTGTTCTGTTAAGGTGAGAACGCCCACCAGCCAGAGCTTAACCCGGTTTCTGTAGCAAGAAGCAACTAGGGGTATTGCTACTCCCCCCTGGATGGGATGTTACTCCATTGCAGGGTTACTCCCAGCATTATGTCACAGGTACCCATTTATACACTTGGATGGAGAGAGACAACGTGGAGTAAAGTTTCTTGTCAAAGGAAACAACAGGACAGCATCAGAAACAACACCTTGAACTACCAAGTTTAAGGTTGAAAGCCCCATGCACTAACCACTACACTGACTACACTACCCACTGCACCTGAGCTTCTACCTAGCATGCCAGCATATATCTGTTGTGGTACAATTTTGTTCTTGGTGCAAATTTTAGTTTCCTTTGTTTTTGGGTATGGAAATGTATGATAATGTAAGATGATGAGTTTTGAACAAAGGAAAATAAAATTTGCACCAAAATGCAAGGACAAAATTGCACCACAACATATCCGCCTTCCCACCCAGGTGCTAAACACTGATAGGTGCATATTTAGCGCAAAGTGATTGCCTTCCTTGATTGGATAATTGCCTCCTTTTAGAGCAAATAAAAATAATTATCACCCCCGGCTATTGTTCAAGGAAATTATTCAATATTCATTCACCTTACTGCAATGCGATTAAAAAGAGCAGAGAAATGATGGACACTAATGTGAGATAGAACTCTGCCAGCAAGTGCTTTCTGTTCAGCTTCAAGTGAAAACCCATTTGACTGAGTGATGAACTATTAAACAGAACAAAGCAGTAAATTGACATACATTGTACAGATACAACTGTACATTCAGCAAATTCAAGAAATAGAATTTCGTAAAGGGGCTATGTCATGGCAGTTTTTTATGTTTGTTTTTTATGTCTGAGCATCTTACTTCAAACATGAAATGCTCTTAGCACACCAAGAACAAGATATCAAGTTAATTCTTGTAGAAAGAATAAACCATATTCAAAAACAAAATCCAAAACAAATTGAAAGATTTGAAAAAAATGGCCAATTTTTTCACCAGGCAATGATTCATGCAACTTGTCTCGCAACAACTAAAAACCACGCGTTGTGGTGCTGCGAGACAAGTTGCAAGAGGGGTGTTACATTACGCTATGTTTCTCGCAACTTCTGTCATTCTGGGTACTGTCATGGCCATAGAGTCACTTTCAGCCGCCATTTTGTCTTCGAGATAACAATGCACATGGTTTAAAGGAGCAATTTAATTGGCTGATGTCACAAAATGTTGCGACACATGTTGCAGGAAGCATGTTACACTACGCAACGCTTGAAAAATTTGTTGTAACGTTGCGAGAAATGTTGTGAAAAGTAGAACCGAGTTCTACTTCTCGCAACGATTGCAGCAACAAAAACATTCAGAGAAATGTTTGTTGCAGGGTATGTTACACTCGGCAATTTTTTACGCAACTTGTGTCGCAACAAAATTGCGAGACAAGTTGCACGAAACATTGCCTGGTGTAACAGCGCCTTCAGGGACACTTGTTTATAGTTTGATTATACTCATAATTAAAAGCAGTTTTTAACAAAACTGGATCATTATTTTTGCGTTTCCACTGATATAAATACAATGTATGTCTTTTAGCTTTTTAAAATAACACTAAAAATGGTGACAGAGCCCCTTTAATATTAAGCCTGGTTCACACGTGCGACGCAAATGCAAACGCAAATGCAAGGAAAAATACGTGTGAACCGGGGCAAAATGCAAACACAAGGAATAGAAAAATTTTCATTTCCTTGCATTTGCATTTGCGTTTGCATTTCACACGTGTGAACCGGGCTCAACTCAAATGCAAGCGCAAACACAAAGTGAAAAGCACTTGTTCCAAGCCTGCGTATCTTACGTTCCTTGTGTTTGCATTCCATGTGTGAACGTCGCTTGCATTTGCCCTTGCATTTGCATTTGCGTCGCACATGTGAAGGCCTTACACTCACTGTACACTCATTGTTTCATTACAGAAATTAAGGCCACATCCTTTACCATTCCGGTAATAATTTGCGTTCTTTTGGGAAATGTATTCTGTTTTTGGAATAAACAGAATATCATGTTCATGAATGGAATGAACAGAATGAATGGAATGAACTGAACATGCGTTCTTTCGGGAAAGTTTTAGTGGGAAAATCGTGCACAGCAAAACAGGGATCTCCTCCACAAACCCTTGAATCCAATTTTCTTTCAGTGACATCTTTTGCAACTGAATGAAATCTGATATAAGCAAAATCCCGGGGTGGATGATTACAAGAGCTTCATCTAGAGTTATGCATGGAGAGTCAAGAGTTCAGGGGCTGGATGCACGAAGCCTCCTAAGTTAAGCCTCCTAAGTTAAGACATATCCTAGCGTATTGTTGGAATGACAATAGACTATTGTTAAGAAACAATACTTTGGATATGTCTTAACTTACGAGGGTTTCGTGAATCTGGCCCCAGGAATTGATGTTCCCATGTTCTTTCTGTCTATAGTTAGGCAACAAATGCAAACCTGGCATATTGCAGGAAGGAGACGTTTATTCAACACTTCATCAGATAATGCAGCACATTTGTCTGGATTCTAGACAAAAAAATATGATAAATAATTATACATGCTGTATGCATGTATCTGCACAATATTTTTTACACACCTAATTAAAGATAAAATTAAAAAATCATTGCAAGTTGATGTTTCCATGTATCTGTTGTGGTTCAAATTTTTCTTTGTTTCAGATTCATTGCATTAATCTGAGGCAAAGGAAAACAAAAATCACAAATTAATTTTGCTTTGAAAATTTTCAAACCAACATAAAATTTGAACTATATATGTACAACATACATTGTATCCAACACCACTATCAAGAAAAACAGAAAAAAGGAAAATGGAAATTTGAATAAATATGACAAGGAAGGTATTCCTTTGGGGCTTAACATCATTTTTAATAATAATAATTAATAATAATAATAATAATAATAATAATAATAATATTTACAATGAGTTAGATTGAGTCAAAGATACACATCTTTTCAATTTGTCAGCATACCTGTTCAAAACATTTAGCCATGGTGTCCATTGTCAAGCTGTTGGATTGAGAAGCAAGTGTCACCTTTTCTGCCGACAGTGAGCACTAAAATGAATTGTAGGAAAAGGTTACTGATTACAACTGTAGGCCTTCCAAGGTGTAAAAGTGACAAGCAACAAGTAACATGACCCCCAAATTTTTATTACGGACGGTGGCATGAAAATGTTAGAGATGAAAAAAAATTGGCAAGATAAAGTGGTTCTGGGCCCCCAGTGCTTGACCTTAGCAGTAGTCCACTAGCCCAGGGCTAGTAAAAATTGGGTTTGGGCAAGAAAAATTTTAGGACCACTAGCCACCGGGCTAGTCGTGTTAGAAGAGGTTTTGAAAAGATAAATAAAGAAAAAATTTAGTTGATCACCAAAGAGAAAGAAAAAGAAAGAAAGAAAGTTTTCTCGCATTTTACGATGGATAACTCCATGGCCGACTCCAGCAAAAGACTGCTGTGAAGGCTGAACACTAGTGGGACCTAGTAACTCACAGACAGGCCGTCATTTGATCAAAATGAAGTGAGCGTGGAGCCCGACCGAAATAAAAGAGTGCGGCGCGCGGGCGAAAGCTCAAGCCTAAGGCTTGGCTACCAGGTGATGCCTGTTGGCTAGTAAATTTTAAACCTCACTAGCCCAAGGACTAGTAAGTTAAAAAGTTAAGGTCGAGCACTGGCCCCCAGCTCCCTGGAGCTGAGAACAAGACATTGCACCTGCCAAAAGCAATTAAGACCAATGTTACCCATCAGAGAATAGGACCACAGTAGCAAGATGGACAGTCAAGACCACTAAATGCTACAGTGTCAGCACTGCAATTTTATCTAGGCCCAATTTTATCTAATAAAGGTAGCCTACTTTCGACCCAATCCAGGCATAAACTATAGAGAAATGGCATTGACCATTACAAGAGGCTTGGTTACTAATGAAAGTTTATAATGGCATCGCTTGTTTATGAAAGGGAAATCAGCATCAGCACCTCCAGCACCTCTAAGGTACTAACCTGACCCTCTAAAACATCTACATCTACATTAGGGGGCTCCTGCAAAGCAGGATACCCATCACTGCAAGACATAGGGATATAAAACTACAGGGGGATAATAATAATAATAATAATAATAATAATAATAATCCTGCGCAAGACCTGCAATGTTGAGTAGTGTTGCTTACACAAAGCGCCTCATGGGTGCCCTAGGTCCATGGTTTGGATCCGGCCCCCATGGAGAACACATAATTATATAGAGAACACATAATAATAATAATAACGAATAGTAATTATGATAAGAAATAAATAAAATAAATAAATACATATAAAATATAAAATGTACAGGGGAGAGTTTCTGAAAAGTCCCAATAAACTTTTGAGAAATTGGCCCCAAAACCTAGAACCTGTCAGTCATTAAGTAGTCTATTTCAGCATGTCAGAAAGTGGGAATGAGTGAAAAAGAGAAAGTAAGTGCAAAAATAAATACAAGGGAACTTGAGGGTATTAAAGCTGGGCTGCTGACTCTCTCCAGTCTCTGTGTGTTTATGTTAACAGTATATTCATAATTTGTTTTCACTCATCCCGCTAACAAAGACCTGCAACAGGTTATAAGGAAAGAAAAGAGATGAATAGGAAATCAAAATGACTGTAACAGGAAGGACAATGTGTGTATAGTGAACAGTTAAAGATATATTTAGAATTACCACTGTTAGTGCTGTTAGATACCACTGTTAGTGTTATTAGTATTGTTACAACGTAGTTAGTCAGTTATACGTATTCTACAAGAGAGTTGAAATTGTACGTATCATTATTTGTTTTAATAGAAAAAAATTACAAAACAATAGCAAGGAATTCAGTTGCTTCTTGTTGAAAGAGGAATATTTTCACCGCCAAGCTATTCTATTTTATTAACAAAATGGTTTTTCTGTTCATGCTACATGTACCTCTGACAGCAGAATAAACAGATTGAATAAGATATTGTTTACTCCAAATAATAAAATTTCATTATTTAGGACTTTCAAAGTTCTCAATAATTGTTTTGGAAAAGACAGAATTGAAATCTTTTGAGAATTGAGCATTACATATTCTAGAATAAGAATATCCAGAAAAATCCTAATAGAATTTTCACCATGTTTTTAGTTTATTTTTGATGATCATTGCCTTAATTCTCATGAGGTATCTGTTTTGTCATGTGCTGATGATGTATAAAGGTCACAAGGCTTTATCATACTATATTTGGCAATAGAATACATGTATCTTTTATTAATGATGTGATATTTTAAGTATCACTCAACCTCAAAATAAAAATGACAGTTTTCTTTCAGTTTCTTGCAGGTAGCAAGCTTGCATTGACCTGCATTAAAATCAACATTCTAATTTTATCTGCCAGCTAAAAAAAAATAGGAGCAGTGTGTTCATTACATAGCAGAAACCAGGGGATCTTAGCAATTATTTCAATTCAATTGGCTGCCTAATGTGTTTTAGTTTATACTCATGAAAAATTACCCAGGTGCCTGCTACTTTGCTTTGCTTCAAAAGTTATTGAAAACACTGCAGCAGATGTTACAATGGCAGATAAAATTTACCATCTTGACAGGAAAATCCAAAGGCTTCTGGCTGTCAAATTAAACAGCACTTTCTTTGGACACTTCATAAATAACCCAACGGAATTGGATAATTCAGCCATGGGTGTCATAGTTGGGCCTTGAACAGCTTCCTTCCTGTTTCAAATTAACCTGCAAATACAGTTGCCTCTCATCGCTCCTGGTTGCGCTAGGGCCATTCACGTGGCGAGGTAGTCTGGAAAGAGGAGAGGCAGCTGTATTCACAGGATGGGATCCCAGACAAAGGTTTTGGGACACTCCAACATATCAAAAGGAAATTGTTTGTATTGTCTTGTTAAACAATATTGTTTTAGGAGAAAGGAGGTCATTTGTAATGTTTCTACAAATGCTAAAAACTTATTAACCCTTTTGCAGCCACAGGTGTGGCCAATGGGGACTATAGTCATTTTACGTTATTTGGCCAATAAAATAATTTTATTTGGCTATAAAGAGAACGAGTTTTGAGGAAACTTGGCCTCAAAAGGGTAAAACAAGCAGTATTTATTGAAGTGTCCAAAAGACTTTTGTCAAACAATGTACAGTAGTATCAAATGACGATGAAAATAAAATTCACGTAAAAGCAAAAATCACTCACCAGAAATGATGGTTCGTTGATGAAGCTAGCCAACTCTGACACCACCATGGAAAAATTGTGCTCACTGAGGCTGACAACGCAGTGCTTAATGTGATCTGTGCTTTCATGATTTGGATTGGAGCGAGATGATTCAAATGGAAGCTGCAAAGAATTGAAGGAACAAATGAAGGTACACTAAAACAGGGCTGTCACTTTTTTTGAAGCAGAGCGGGGTCATAGCTGTCCAAACGATGTCTGTGATTGGCGAACGATACAATTGATATATCACTTGAACAATGCCCCTATCCCTAATCCCTATCCCAGCGGGACAAATCTATTGTTTTCTTAGCGAATCACAGACATCGTTTGGACAAGTGCAGGACTACCCAAGAAGCTGGGGAAATGTGAGCATTGCCTTGTTTGTTGATGAAAGTAGCCAGGAACAATCACCAGCCCACAGCCCTTAATGATGTCAACAGTCCTGACTAAAGTACATGTATATGTACATGTATATATGGAACAACTATAAGATCAATACCATCTAAGTTTTCATAAAAGATAATTTGCCATTTTCAAAGATATTTTCTTCTGAGAATGTCCACTGACAGCAAAAGAATTTGGAAGGGAAAAATTGTTTTACGACTTCAGTTGCAGGACAAGTTGAATTACATCTACAATGTAGGTACTAGAGGTCTGATCGGATGTCAGTGTTTAAAGGTGCCAAGTGCTATAGATCAGTCCATACATGTACATGTACACCAAACCCATGAATAAATGGGAGCAGGCTAGGACAAACAACAAATACCCTGGGGCTTCATCCCTTACTTGTTCAAACAGTGAACTGTTGGTTCTTTGAGCTCTCGATAGCTTAAGGCCTACTTATACTTATACCAGGAACCATTGACAGGGAAACATTGTTTCTTCTAATGTGGCCAAACTGGGAAACATTTGTTTCAGAACAAAATTTGCACCCAGGAAG
The DNA here is from genome assembly GCA_022457155.1 of Cladopsammia gracilis. Taxonomy (NCBI): domain Eukaryota; kingdom Metazoa; phylum Cnidaria; class Anthozoa; order Scleractinia; family Dendrophylliidae; genus Cladopsammia; species Cladopsammia gracilis. Next base: position 227,045 of record JAJGOT010000104.1, on the reverse strand, counting down.
CAAAGTGTTTTTGACATGATTCAATAACATTTCATTGTAACTGAGAAGCAAGATTTGGGTCTGCAACAATTGTTTCTTGTGCAGCTAAACTGGCAAACATTATTTTGTCCACAACAATGTTTCTGCAGCAAAGTATCCTAGTTTAGCCAGGCCCTTAGTGTGACTGCTTAATAAATAGGACTCACAGGATATATTTGTCAATGCAACCTTACATACATACAGTCAAATCTCCGTATGTGACCACCTCTCCTAAGTGAGTACTTTTTCAAAGACCAAATTTCTGCTAGTCAAATGCAGACACAAATTGAATTTTATGTTACAGTACAAGTGTGATATAACTAAAATTTTGTCCTTTTCATCAAAACGATACAATATTTTGCACTGATACATGTATATGTTGTAGTTCAATTTTATCCTTGGTTCAATTTTGATTTTCCATTGTTCTTTTCTATGCTAATATATATGATAATGAACATCAAACAAAGGAAAATCAAAATTGAACCAAGGATAAAATTGAACTATAACATATATACTTTGTAGATTGAAATGACCTACAGGTTCATTTGATTCAAAGTTAACACCCATGTCGTGACCTCACTCCTTGGCTACCACTTCCTGTAAGTGACCACCTTGTCACTAATGGCAGGAGGCTCAAAAAATGAAAGAATTTCCCATTGCTTGGAGGAAATAGGAGCCTTTTGTACACAGGACAAAAATGTAGAGATATATAGTAAAAAGGAATTTATTTGATAAGCATGTCTATAGTACAGCCACACTATTGAGCTTTTTTTATGTATACTAATGAATGCACCTGTTTACTTGTGAACTGATATAGTGAGCAGAAGTCATGTTGATCACAAATCACTGGGCTGCACATTGCTTTTGCATTACAAAGGGTTTTTTTTATTATTGACAACTGATTTGTCGTGTTTCTGTTGGTTTTCCAATATTCTGCGCGAAGCAAAACTAAATAAATCTCTTTAATCTGTAATTTTTTAATTGTTTCCTAAAATTATTTTTAAAAGGAAATGACAAAGGTGAAAGGCGGGAAATTGACAACATGAAGCTGATATGATCTCGCCCGCTCCAGTTCTGACAAGAGTAGTGTTTGCGATGTCGTGATATTAAAACAACTACAAAATATCATTTAAACAAGACATAACGTGACGATTCACATTTCTCGCCAACAATTAAAATGTGACTAATTAATTTCTGAATGAATAAACTTTGAATTCAAAATACTAGTAAAAGAGAGCAGTCTTCCATGGCCACGCATCAGAATGGATCCCGGCTTTACAAATTTTAATATCTTATCTTTCAGGTAAAACATTAAGCTTATGTTCTAATCCAAATGTTGTTCATTCGTGCATAAATTGAACATAAACATTAACCTCTTCCTAGACAATTTATCCAAAACAAGAAGAAACAAACTGAACGTTTGTGTGAAAAATTCCACCGGGCTATCAAATGCATGAACGGTGAATGAACAACCTTGTAATCACAATGCGCAAATTCCAGAATATAAGAGACGAGGATAAAAATTCTTTGAATCAATGCAATACTTATCATTTATCATCTTGCCAATGACAAACACTTCGCCATTTATCAAGAATGCCTACCAAAGCTAGGAATGTCAAAAAATTCAAGCTGATAATTCCATTTTGGCGCTTCAGAAAAAGCAGCTTGCAGTTAGAGCAGTTTGTGGGCATGATGTATCTTTTTTAACAAACACGCAAGCCTACCTGAGATCGGAAACGTCGCAGTACGAGCTTGACCCAGTCATCGGACTTGTTTTCCCGCTGCATTGTTCACTATTATGTATCGGATTTTACGAGCAGTTCTGATTCCCTTCGACATTGTTCAACTGCTGAGTATTTTGTCTGGAGCGAATGCAATCGCCGGAAATGCGTACGATTAGGTATCACCCCAAATTTGGGCATAGGCGAGCGAGCTCACACCCAACAAAAATAACTTCCGGGAGGTCCTGGATGTTGGAGCCTGGGTTCTAACCAGAAAGCGAAGAAAAAGACGCAGAAAGTAAAACACTGAAAACAGTCATTATTTTCAGCTCTATACAAGCTAATAAAAAACACAAGAAAATGCATCAGGCCTGGACACACGTAGGCCGATTCTTAAACGGTCCGAGGTCGCTCGCTGAGTGCGTAGGTAGGACACCGTCGACATGAGTTGAGCGCAATATCTACATCACTTTTCCATTTTGGTTTAAAATGGCCATGTTTTGCCGCTAGTTATATTCACTTCCTTTAAACCTATGTAATTCAGTTCCAGCTGTAAGTAATAGGTAAAACCAGGAGACCTATCTGACTAGTCTGAAAATGGCTAAAAGGTCTTGTGTTTGCACACTGTTTCTTGTTCTATCAAATTTCGGATCGTCTAGCGTCGCGTCTACCACTAATAAGGGACGGACCATTTAATTTTTGTGGGGGGGGGGGGGGGGGGGGGGGTGCGCAATTTCTTCTGAGCATGAATTTTTTTTTCCAGCATCACTATTTGCAAGAATTTTTTTACCTAAATGCTTGAATTTTTTTTCACGTGCTTTCTTGTGCACGATTTTTTTTTCTCTTAAATTTCTTCTGCAGGAATTTTTTTTTCGTAATTGCCCAACCCCCTCCCCCACAAAAATTAAATGGTCCGTCCCTAATCGACATGCTTATGTCCCGACTTCACGAACTCATTTACTTCGACGTCACGCACACATTCACTTCGACCCCACTAACATCTTTACTTCGATATTCTCTGTAGTTACTCTGGGAGAGAATTCCTCGATCCGCTTCCTTTTAAACATTTTGGACTTTTTATTTGGCCATTGAACATGAATTTCTGGGTGGGAAGTCCGTTTCGCATTGGCAATTTTGTCCCGACATTCTTTGCGACTTTATGAACTCATTCACTTCGACGTCGCGCACACATTCAGTTCGATCTCACCAACACTTTTACTTCGATACTATTCTCTGTAGTTAGTTTGGACAGGAACTCCGCTTATGGATGGCGGACCGAGAGTCTTTTGTAAAAGTTGAAATATTAAAAGTAAATTTCGTTTCGAAAATGATGAATTAAAAAATAAAACATGTCTTGGCGTGACATTAATATGCAATGCGCAATGTGTGAAATGAGAAAGAACTGAATGATAAAATGCGTTAAATATGTTATGACCTCAAGGGAAAGTCCGCGCACTGCGTGAGTAAACAAATTTATATAATTAGGTTACCTAGTTTTCTCTTATTTCAAACAATACGTATTGTGTCATGTCACCCTTAGACATGTTTGGGAGAATAAGGAGACAAGTCTTTTACTGTTCAAAAGTGTGGGGACGAAAACATACAACTGAAATCCTGTACAAGAAAGAAGGCTAGCCATTTGAAAGTCGCAGGTTTTAATTTTCCGTAGTTTGAAGTCAAAAAATTGATGAGTAAACAAATGTAAAACATTACGTCATCTAGTCAGGTGTCATGCTTTATTTAAAATTTTGCAAATGACAGCGAAACTTCACACATTTAGAAACAACATTTACCGTTGTGTAGCGTTTTCCTGTTTAAGTCCACAGATCGGTTTTAATTTTCCAGAGCTCGAAGCCTTATGCACTGGTCAGTGGAATTACAAATAAAAACTTACGGCCGATTCCCTTTCTTGAGCCAACACTCGAGACCGCCAGCGGTGAAGAGAAAGAAAATATATACCATTCTTTTTGTGCCGCACGGGTTCAAAATGGCAGATTTATGTTGGCAGTAAATTTTTGGGCTACAAATTTGCTTTTCAAACAGAGGAACTATTAATTCTAGCCCAAAACGTTTGTCATATTTTGAGAGACATTTAAATTTAAGTTTAATGAAGGAAGAACTGCGATGGAACTGTCTTATAAGGTAAGCCGTGTTAAATTCTTTTCGGAAAAGCTTAAGCTGAACTTTTTCCATAAGCTTATTGTTTTGTTTTTTAGGAATTTTTTAGGCGTTTCGGCTTGTCAGGATCGATAAGGGACATCGTACAACTCAAACAACAGAGTTTTTCGTTTGCCAGTGAAATAGAATGTGACGATAATGAAATCTCGATGGAAACGTGACGTACTTAGAAAGTAAACACAAAGGTTACCTTAGTAACGGACCGTTTATTCGTCTCTTTCGTTCGTCGCGAATAGACGTGAATTGAGCAACAGTGGAAAGATAATTTTTAATCGTTTATTCAGAAGTTTTTTCGGAAAATATTTTCAACCCGTTATGGGTTGCGGAGCATCGCATTTAGTTCCGTGCCCAGGTAAGAAAAAAAAAGTTAAACTGTCTTTTTTTATAAGCTTACTTTCAGCCGCGCAGTTCCAACGCCGATGCCCGACAGTAGAAGAATTTTGGCGTTTCGAAAATATTGCCGATTTTTCGAATAAATAAAATTAGCTTCTTCTTTTCTGCGTGCACCCGACCTGAGCTTGTATAAAAACATTTCATGTTCAGTAACTGAACAAATTTGTTAACTTTTAACAAGCAGAAGGAATCGATACAATGGACCAGTTATTTATACGAAGTGTAACTTAGACTGCGGTTTAAGACAATTAAAAACTGGACCTCCACATCCGTTTATAAGTGGCTCGTTGAGTATAAATGTTTTTCTAGTCTCTGTTATGCCTTCTGAACATATAAGGGTTGGCCAGATCGAAGTTGGTTTAAAGTAAGTTAAGTCGCACACGAGCCAGATGGCCCACACGGCCGGAGCTTAACCCGCTTTCCGTAGCATGAAGCGACTAGGAATATTGCTACTCCCCCCTGGATGGGATGCTAGTCCATCGCAGGGTTACCACCAACATTTTGTCGCCAGTACCCATTTATACACCTGGGTGGAGAGAGACAGTGTGGAGTAAAGTTTCTTGTCTAAGGAAACAACACGACGACAGAGACCAGGCTTCGAACCACCGACCTTCAGGTTGAAAGACCGACGCGCTAACCACTAGACCACCGTGTCTCTCGAAGTTGGTTTAGACCACGGTTTTTGTTAGAAACCGTCTAAACTTTGTTTAACTATAGCCCAATTTGTTAAGGTTCCTTAGATGGCCTGTAAGTAGCACTTTAAACAAGTAGCACTATTAAAAAAACATAACCTTTTTTCTTGCAGGTTCAAACTGTACCAAGGACGGCAAAACTATCACTGCTCCTAGCCCATCAACCACGCCAACTTCTTCATGTAAGAAAATAAAAATGTTTTCCTTTTTTGTTGTTTTTCTTAAGCTTTTTTTTAAATAATAATTTTAATTATCCTGCCTGACAGTATAGAAATTTCCTTGTATGAAAGTTTGTCAATCTTGTTTTATTATGAGCTAATGACAAGTTAAATTCAATAAACTCACTAATTATTAGACTAAAAGAAGCTACTCCTTTGCTTGTGCGCTGATGAAAACAAAAGTAAACTGCAGAAGACCGCAAATGATAATGCTACTTATCGGTTTCTGTCGTGATGATGTCTCGCAAATTTTACTTTTTTACGTGGTCAGATCAGCCTTGCAGTTCATTGTTTTTGTGTGCTGATGGCCTGCTTTTGTATTACCTAAATATACAATGCAGGGCCTGCGGAGCAGTTTTTCAAGTGGGGGCCACTCCACCTCTTCATTTGAAGGGAGGGGGCAGACTCTAGAAATGGTTAAAATGTATCTAACTTTACTTCACAGAAAGTGGGGGCCCTTGGCCTCTCTGGCCCCTCCCCCTGCGTGTGCCCTGCAATGAAATTTATGCAGAGTTTTGATAATATATCCTATTTTTAGTACACAAGCTAAACAGTTTATATAATTTGTTTATTAGCTGTAAACAATCTGTAATGTAAGAATATAAAGATAAGGAAATAAAATCCAAATTTCTGATTTTTGATGATAGTAAAATAGCAAACCTCAGATGAAATGACAGTTTTTCCTTTTGCTGATTTCATTTTACAAGAGACAAGGTTCATTAAAGATTGAATGGAAGCATTTTTAAATTTTTATTGTTGGCAAAATAATTACAGAGAACCAATGCTATTAATTTGTTATTACTGAATTATCAAGACTTTCTGTAAGAATAGCTAACATATTAAATATGTTGTATTTTGAAGGTATCTGCTGCAAGACCCAGAAGTGTGAAAAAAGGAAAGCTAGAAAACATACACCACGGACGAATAGATCCGCAGAACTCAGAAAAAAAGCTATCGAAGCAAAACGTATGTATCTTCCATTTCAATTTTACTCTTTTTTAAAGGAATAGGTTAAAAAATCTAACTACTGATTGTATCTATTTTCCTGGTGAATATTTATTTATCATAAGTTTATACTTTAATGTACAATCTTGGGCGAGGAGTGCGAGAAGGTGTGAGTGTTACATGAGTAGGAAATTGAGACTTGGTGCCACATTAATTGATTCATGGACATGTGTTACAATCCAATCCGATTTGATCCAAGTTTGAAAATTAATTGTACATCTCTATAAAATATCCAATCTCCCCATTGAAAGCAAACTAGAAATTCTGCGGGGAAGAGAAGTCCCAAAACCAAGTATGTTGGCAAACCTGAATTCCTACGGTGGTTTTGATAGGTGGAGGCTTTATATAATTCAGACCTTTAACTGATTTCAACTACATGTAAATAAACCTCTTTGTCTGTCTGCTGTTCTCATCAGTGAACAACAATGTGAAGCCCAAAGTACATCCAAGGACATCAAAACCCAAGATCTCTCAGGTGATTGTAATTTTGAATGATTTTAACAGCATAGTGATAGCAATGTGGGATAGTGTTGGGAGGCCTGTGTAGAGGGGCATCCCCTATATAAGAGTATGGTTTTTGAGCTCCAGTTTTAGTCTAAAATTGGGTAAAGTTGGTCTGAAAATGGGTTTGTTTATATCATATTATACAACAAAAGAAAGTGGTGCAGGGATTATTTTCTAACATTTTGGCTTAAGTAAACGAAAAACTAAAAAAGGGAAGAGTAAAACATCAGACGATACAATTACTACAGGAGTTCCTCAAGGATGGAGAGGGGACAATAGCTGAGGGGGTGGGGGATATTACCCTCTTAGACTGAACCACAGTTTAGCCTTTAAAACCTTAACACTATACTGTTTACATAGGTCATTAGCCCAGCCACTTCTCCCCTCCATTAGGCCCTTTGACCTTATACATAGGATATACCACTGTTCTTCAATGGTAATTTATTTTAAAAATGTCATAAGCACTATTAAACATCTAACAAATAATTATTTCCTTTCTTTTACCCAGAAGTCTAGTACTCCAACCACTCCACCCAAACATGCCACAATGGCGAAAAACACCCACACTCCTTCCTTGGAGGAATCTCTAAATAAATCTACACAATTGGTGCTGGGCGTGACTTCAACCCAGGATATTTCAGCCATGGACCCAGTAACAGCAGTTCCTGCAGTGCCTTTGATTCAGAAGTCATCTACTGGTGAAACTGTAGCAGTAGAGCCTGCAGTGGTCTTGACCCAGGAGTTATCTTCCTGTGAAAGTGTAGAAGTGGAGCCTACAGTGGCTTTGACCCAGGACTTACTTACCTGTGAAAATACAGCAGTGGAGCCTGCAGTGCCTTTGACCCAGGACTTACTTACCTGTGAAAATACAGCAGTGGAGCCTGCAGTGGCTTTGACCCAGGAGTTACGTTCCTGTGACAATACAGCAGTGGAGCCTGTAGTGCCTTTGACCCAGGACTTACTTACCTGTGAAAATACAGCAGTGGAGCCTGCAGTGCCTTTGACCCAGGAGTTACTTACCTGTGAAAATACAGCAGTGGAGCCTGCAGTGCCTTTGACCCAGGACTTACTTACCTGTGAAAATGCAGCAGTGGAGCCTGCAGTGCCTTTGACCCAGGAGTTACTTACCTGTGAAAATACAGCAGTGGAGCCTGCAGTGGCTTTGACCCAGGACTTACTTACCTGTGAAAATGCAGCAGTGGAGCCTGCAGTGCCTTTGACCCAGGACTTACTTACCTGTGAAAATACAGCAGTGGAGCCTGCAGTGCCTTTGACCCAGGAGTTACTTACCTGTGAAAATACAGCAGTGGAGCCTGCAGTGGCTTTGACCCAGGACTTACTTACCTGTGAAAATGCAGCAGTGGAGCCTGCAGTGCCTTTGACCCAGGACTTACTTACCTGTGAAAATACAGCAGTGGAGCCTGCAGTGGCTTTGACCCAGGAGATACGTCCCTGTGAAAATACAGCAGTGGAGCCTGCAGTGGCTTTGACCCAGGACTTACTTACCTGTGAAAATGCAGCAGTGGAGCCTGCAGTGCCTTTGACCCAGGTGTTACATCCCTGTGAAAATGCAGCAGTGGAGCCTGCAGTGCCTTTGACCCAGGTGTTACATCCCTGTGAAAATGCAGCAGTGGAGCCTGCAGTGCCTTTGACCCAGGAGTTACGTCCCTGTGAAAATACAGCAGTGGAGCCTGCAGTGGTCTTTACCCAGAAGTCGTCTTCTTATGACCTGCTTGAGAATGTCCCTTGCCAGGAGGTTTATATCTTGGAGCCCACACAAATTGTGATCAAGACACCTTCTAACCAAGAGGACTCTTTTGTAAACTTTGTACCAGCAGGTATTGACAGACATTCACAGGACATTTCTGTTATGGATCCAGTTCTTGCAGGTAACAGGACACCTTTTTCTCAGGAAGCATCTGGTGTGGACATTGTCTCGGCTGGATCCATCCTTTCTGATGAGGTAAATAGGTATATTTTTGGTTCTTTATGAATGAACGAACGAACGAACGAACGAACGAATGAATGAATGAATGAATGAATGAATGAATGAATACGAGTGAACTGCAGAAAACGAGTGAATAAACACTTTTTCCATGATGTAATTTGTATATTTCTACGGAGATATGTTTTCAAAAACTATTCAGGGAGGAATACTCTCATCTGCTCCCTCCCAGTGGAATATTCGGACATCTATTGATATAAATTGGAATGTTTTGTTTGTTTTGTTTTAGGAATCTTCGCTGTCAGAAGGGGAACTTGATGTAGTCATTGCGGACATTCTGCACTCCCGGGTGGATCATGTTCAAAAACATCCTTCTCCACCAACGACTCCAAAGCCTCTTGTGAGGCGAAGCCCAAGAGTGCGATCACCTACTACAGAAACCAGTAAGTGGAGAAGCCGGGGGGGTCTAAACTTTCTCCTTCCCGAACTCTTTATTTCCGAACTCTCGACGAGTGGAGACCACATTAAATTGACGAAGTGATCGTCGGAAATTTTGAAAGGAACTCCTGTGTACTGTCTGGGCAACTTGACTCATGAAGATTTTACATGTACTTTTTTCACATACCTGTTCATTTTTTGCAGGCTCTGACGAAGCCGCGTCATGTGTGCAAACACCAACAGTTGCCACAGAGGAAGAGAGCGCCCAGCTACCAAAGAGCTCCAACAGTTTTAACGAAGGCTCAAGTGTTGACCTGGAAATCGTTGGAAGCAAATGCAGACTAATTTCAGCACCCTCGTCCCCTGAAAAACCCAACAAAAGCAAGTCTGTTGGAGACACGACAAAAAAGCTGACTCAGAAACCACAGACGACAAGCCAGACAAGCCGCACTGTCCAGCAAGTCTCGCAAAAATCTAAACAACCATCCAGACACCAGAGTCCAACAAAGAAGCTACGAAAGGAGAATGTCGAATCCTTCAGGATGGACGATGGTTCACCTCAAGTGAAAAAACCTTCCTCGAGGAATAGCCAGCCTAAAAGACCACAGCGTGGAAAGTCTGATACTAAGGTTCCTTGTGATTCAGGTCAAACGAAGGCCGGTGTAAAAGTGGAGCAGGGAAGTAGTTGGACATCCTCTGATAGCAGAAAGTCACAGCGTTCTCCGGAGCCTCCTCAAGCTGATGCAGTGTGCAAAAATCAAATTCAGAATGTCTCATCAAAGTCTCTTGATGCTGACCAGGCAAAAAGTAAAACGTCTTCTGATGTAAAAACATCGTCGCATAAACTAAAACCCAGTCATGAATCAGACAAAAGGAGCAGCAAAGCTACTTCTTCTTTGGACGCGGATTCTCCCAGGGGTGAACATGCTACCACTAAGCCTTCCCCAGCTACCAAAAAATCATCAGCTTATCCAGAGCTTCCTCAAGCAAGAACAAAGGGAAACATGTCTGATTCTTCTAGTGTTGGAAAGAATGCTAAGAAAAGCTCTCAAGTGGACGCACAACGGTATTCACACAGGGATAAACATGCAAGTACAACTGAGAAGCACTCCTCCACCTCCACGGATAGCAAAAAAACATCAGGCTATACGAAACAGCCTCAAACTAAAGCAAAGGAAGGTATGCGTGATTCTCCTGTTGTTGGAAAGAATGCTGGGAAAGGCTCTCCTGTGTTGAACAGCAATGATGAACAACAAAACGCGACCTTGCCTAAACCACACTCAGGGAAGCTACAGAAGGCGGCTCCTAATAAGAAACGTTTAAGCTACGCGGAGGTTGCAAAGGAAGGTATGCGTGTTTCTCCTGTTGTTGGAAAGAATGCTAGGGAAGGATCCTCTGTGGACGCTCATTCACGCAGGGATAAACCTGCAAGCACTCAGCACTCCTCCACCTCCTCGGATATCAAAAATCCATCGGGTTATCTAGAGCCTTCTCGAGCAAATGCAATGGTAGACTCAAAAGGCTCAGGCGTTAAGAAGAAAAAGGACGTCAATCCAATTCATTCCAACGCTGACAACAACACGGCTGTAACTGCTAAAGAACGCTCGCACGGTCTACAGAATTCAGAACGCACGTTAACAGGTCCATGTAATTCACCAGTTGTCAGAAAGAGTCACAAAGAAGCACCTTCTACTCAAAGTTCATCCGGACGTAATAAAAAGACGGTCGACAATAGGCCCCAATCAAACGCTAGTACCTTCTCTGCGAACAAAGTAAGATCGGTCAATGAAACACAAGAAGGGACAAGTTCCAAGGCTTCCAGTGTTTGTGTGTCTTTGAAAGACTCAAATGAACGTTTTTCTGACATAAAATCCTTCTCTCGTTTGCCGAGCGCAAAAAGTGAACGATCAGGTAGCAGGAGAAGCCTTTCGGCTTCAATAGAAAGAATGGACGAAAGGCCTCAAAGCTCTCGCATCTCAAGATCATCTCCAACCCAGTTGGACGCTTCTGATTCTATAAAAAGTTCACTGGATAGCAGGGAAAGAAAATTCTCCATGGAAAGGACGGATAAAAGGGCTTCAAGTGCACGCTGCCCGCGAGTTTCACCGACTCAGTTCGAAGTTCTGGATTCCTCGAAGACCTTTACCTTTGCATCGCCTTCTTATCCCGAACTGCAATCCAGAACCTCACGCAGTGAGTCTTCTCTTAACAAGCTGGAAGTGTTGAACACCAATGACGAACAACAAAAAGCGACCTTACCTAAACCACCCTCAAGGAAGCTACAGAAGGCGGCTCCTAATAAGAAACGTTTAAGCTACGCGGAGGTTGCAAAGGAAAGTATGCGTGATGCTCCTGTTGTTGGAAAGAATGCTAGGAAAGGCTCTTCTGTGGACGCACATTCAGGCAGGGATAAACATGCAAGCCATCAGCACTCCTCCACCTCCTCGGATATCAAAAATTCACAGTCGGGTTATCTAGAGGCTTCTCGAGCAAATACAATGGTACACTCAAAAGGCGGCTCTCGCAAGGCAGGCGTTAAGAAGAAAAAGGACGTCAATCCAATTCATTCCAACACTGAAAACAACACGGCTGTATCTGCTAAAGAACGCTCACACAGTCTACAGAATTCAGAACACATGTTAACAGGTCCATGTCTTAACAAGCTGGAAGTGTTGAACACCAATGATGAGCAACGAAAGGCGACCTCACCTAAACCACCCTCAGGGACGCTACAGAAGGCGGCTCCTAATAAAAAACGTTTAAGCTACGCGGAGGTTGCAAAATCGCTTTAATTACTCCACCTGAACCGAAAATACCTGATATTTTAAGTTAATGCTCAACGATGGAGAACGTTGATGCACGTTTTGTCTGACATAGCAGACGCTTTTTGTATATAATTCATGCAAGTTTTATTTTATTATTTTTTTAAGAAATTTATTTTTATTACGAATAAAGATTTCAAAAACGCGATGATTAAAAACTTTGTTTTTAGACCGTGGAATTCCGAAAGTAACAGTCTCCCGAAAGTATAGGTAGACTGTAAGCTGCCCCTTTTCAGTGAGCCGAGTTGGCCAGGCCTCGGTTTTTCAAAATGTGAATAGCGCTATCTACCGGATAAATCACTATCCTTTGTGTTATCCGCTGTATAATGATTTATCCGATGGATTGCGCAATCCACCTTTTGAACAACCGGGTTCAGGTGTTGGCGAGCTAATCACGAACACTGGGGCGAGCGAACGGGCCGAGGGGAAACTGGAAGAGAGGCCGACTGTCCAGAGAGGGACTGCTAAAATTCTCGTCCCCAGAGCCGCTTGCCCTCTTAACCACCGGAGCCTGAGTTCGAGGACCGTCATCAGACCGTGAAACAGTTTCTAGTAGTTAGTGTATAATAGTCAAATAGACACAAAAGAAAACAATGGAAATAAGATCTACTAACCTCTATTAGTGTACTAACTATTTCACGGTTTGAGGAAAATCACTCTAATTTTGAGATCTTGCTAGCAATTCCAATTCCCCTTACGAAGGAGACGGAATCCGCCACTGAAATGTGTATAGCAAAATCGCGTTGAACACTGAAGGCAATTTTTGGTGTCATTTTGCTACAACTACCAGGGTTAGCGTCAATTTTGATTCCAGCTAAATAATTCATCAATGGAGATTTTTCCCTTTAGTTTCAGCTTTGATTTGCCTTCACGTGTAGCTTAAAACTTGCTTTTGAAAACCTTTTAAACAAAAGAAATTACATTCTCGGTTACTTTAATACTAGGTTAGCGTCAATCGGCTTTCGAACAACCGGATGCAGAAGTTATTTAGTTTTTCCTTTATTTAAATTTTGTAATTTCAGTGAGGTTAAAATAGAACTACAATTACTTGCAAAAATAGTTGAGACACTCTGCCTAAAAACGGCAATTCTACAAATTTTACACTTTAAACATTGAATTCTCCCCCCTCCCTCGTCAATGTTGTCTGAATGTCGGAATTCCATTCAATCCGTAAGTGAAACAACTTTGAAAGGGGGAACGGGGGGTAGAAGGAAACCAAGTTGTTTATTTTTGAAATTCTTAACCTTTTTTTAAGGAAAACTCGCTTTTTGGGGAGACTGTTCCAACCATTTTGTAACTGGTTGTAGCTCCAGTTACACCAGAAAACAAAAAACTGAATAATTCTGGTAGTTGTGGTAAAATAGCGAAGATAAGATCGGACTACGAGTACGAAATTGAGTACGAGTACAACTTTTCAATTCTAGGTCGTATGCTCTACATAATCATTTTTTTATAACTAGCGTCTCCTTATCTTCTGGTCAGCAACAGGAAGGAGCGACAGCTCTGGGTATGTTATCGGCTTGAAATTTGCAAGTCGTATTCGTATTTAATCTCGTACTCGTATCCAAATCTAAAGGTTACTAATGACACCGTCGTGAAAACAGTCTATATCCTGACCACGCCCCAGTATACCATATAATATTTTATTGATCAGTAACGTGCCGAGGTCCTAGTACACCACAAAAGGTGGAACTGTACAAAAAGCTCATCAGCTTTCAGTTATATTCGTCACGATTGATTCTTCATTCTTTGATATACAAAGTGTAGCCAAAATGCAGAGGTTTCAATTATTTTGGGTGCCAGGGATGTGTCTTGCTGGTCGTTGCCGTAGTCTACAGTTGGCCGTTGTATGGAAGTTAAAATAAGAAATGTAAACATTGCAGGGAGGGGCCCGTTGAAGGGAGATGGCCGTTAGGAGAGGTTAAACAGGTGAAAAGGGAACGAATAGTGTGATAGGAACAAGCCCCTGAGCTACAGAGCTGTGAACTCTGAAAACACTGAAGCATAGAACTACGGAAAAACACAACTAGACTAGAGAACCACAGAACTAAACAACCACAGAACCCGAAGTTACTACAGAACTAGAAAACCTAGTTCAGAACTACGGAACCACAGAACCTCAGAACTGCTGAGCTACCGAAGTGCTGAAAACAGACTTTGAAACACTAAAAAAGTATAAACTACGAGAATGCACAACTACAGAACCACAGAACTGAAGAGCCACAGAACGCCGAAGTTACCAAAGAACTAGAGAACCTACAATGTTCAGACATGACCACGGCACCGCAGAACCTCAGAACTGCAGGGCTACAGAAGTGCTGAAATATTTAAGAACTAGAAAGCGACAGAACTACAAAAGTAAAAAACGACGGAAATGCCACTGGAAAACTTGAACCACTTACAGACTTCACTAAAGTTAGTTAAATCTCTGTAAAATGTCTACATTTCCTTTGTAAATTACGAACTCTGTAAACGTGCACATTCCCAGAGATTTTGTAACTTCATAAAAAGTCTGTAAATTACAACACATTTTCTGCACTAAGATCGCATAAAATATGTATGTAATCTTAATGTTTTTCTTGTAAATTTTGTGCAAAATTTACAGAGATTTTATGCTACAAACAACAAATCTCTGTAAAATCTTTCTACTTTCTCTGTAAAAATGGCACGAGAAAAAATCTCTGTAAACCAGTAAACATAAAATCTCCTTATTATCTCTGTAAAAAGTGAGTCAAAAAAAAACTGAATGAAATGTTTGTAAAATGTAAACAAAAAAACTACACAAAATGTCACAGAAAAGTACATACAATGCTTGTATAATGTATGTATTTTATTGGGTGTTTCTTGGTGTTGCGGAAGCCATTAGCCGTGGTTACACTAACCCTTTTACCCATGGGTAAATAGCATTTGCCCACGGGTAAGGACGTTTTTGTGTGTAACCGCTATTCCCAGACCGAAACTGCCTTAGGGTTATTTCCATGGATACATCAAAGAGAACAAAAGAACTTCCCATGACAGTTCCTGAACTGAAAATTACGGTTTATCTGTTCCCTGAGGTGGCTTGGCCAATCATAATGCAGAACGTAACTAATACAGGAAATCGCCTCCTGCGCTCTGAGTTTACCTCTGATACGCTTGGCTAATTGCACGCTTTCTTGTAACACAAGTTGACATGGCAGGGAAACTCTAAAGTTCTCTTTCCCTCAGTGATCGAGTGCAATGTTATTTAGAAGTTGAATTGCTGAAACCAATTCTGTGATCGTGGAAATACCCAAGCCCTTCTTGGTCGGCGAGCAAGTTCTTGACGAGCTCGTAAATGTAAATAAAACGCCGACAAACCTTGAAGATAGTGTAGCTTAAAGCGCCTTCTTCGGTGACTTCTCGCAAAAAACTGCCGGATTGTTATATTTATGGAGGACTGTCGAATAATGAGCAGGAGAATCACTGAAATTAAGCTTACAAGATCTCGATTCGTGTCATCCATGTCGATCTGTACGTTTCCCGCCAAACTGCAGTGTCATGGAACTTGTATCTTATTATATTTTACCGTGGGGAGTCTTTTACTGTGTAACCGCATCCCCAAGGGTAAGATGAAACCTGAGGTAAACCGAACCCAAGCCATTAACCCTCGGGAAGGCCCCAAACCCAAGGTGTGTGTAACCACAACTATTGTTGGTTAGCTTTTGTGTTGTGGTGTGGGTATTGTTCATATCTTTTGAATCTTTTGTTTTACGTCATTTGGTGATCACACCATCCGCAACACCAAGAAACTACCATTTTATTGCACTAAATCTATGCAAAATGTCCACATTTTCTCTGTAAAATCAGCGTGTATAAAAGGAACGCGTGAAGAATGCATAGCATAAAATCTCACTAAAATATCTGTAAAAAGTAAACGGAACATTGCATAAAATGTTAGTAAAATGCCCACAAATAAACCACACAAATGTCACAGAGAAGTTCATATAATGTCTGTAAATTTCTAAAATTTTATTGCAAATAGAAATTCTTGCAAAATGTCTACATTACTCTCAATAAAATGTAGCTGTAGAAAGAAAAATTTTGCTACAGTCAAACAAAAGGATTGAACAAGTTTACTACCTTTTATTTAATAACTCTGAAGTTCAAATAAAACTAATGGCAGTGGAATGCAAGTGTTTTAAAATGTAAGATTTTAAACACCAGAGTCATACATTGTATAAAGTGAAATTAAAAGGTCTTCAGTACGGCTCAGTCCACACTTGGCACCTGAGAATTTATTATCGGGCACTTAAGTGAGCACAGGCTCTGTGTAAATGCATATTTTGTTGCTTTAGAAGCACTTGACCCTCAATCCACTGCTTTACATACCCATAGTATACAATGTAACTCCCTGCTATGCTTACATGTATGTTTCAAAATGGTGTCTGATGGGCGCCCAGTGTGTGAACACAACACCATTCTGTGCCAGTACCCAGGCACTGGTGCTTGGCCACCAAGTGTGAACATAGCTCAAGTCTCGTTATACAGTAGGCCTGGCGCACGCTACTGGTGTACATGGCTAAAATTCACACTTAATTTAGCTCTTCTGAAATTATTAAAATTCAGTTTAGGTCGAGATTTGGTAAAAAAAAACTAAAGTTCATTAATGTCTTCCCTGTGAACAATTTTAGTTTTACATATAGGGTTGAATAAAACAGAAAATTTTACAATAGTCACCAAAAATGAGGCCATTTTGGACACTACGCGTAACATTTACAGTCTAACCTGGCACAATTCATAATTTCTCCGCTTTGATGATATGTAGGCATTTTTTCTTTTGCAATTAAAGTTACTAGCTAATGAGCATTATGTATTTTAAGAATGACTTTAAATGATCGAAAAATAACAAATTTATAGCAATTTGCAGCAAGGTAACCTAATATTACGTACCTACAAAAACAGCCTGGTCGAAAATTTTCAAAATCGATTTGGTTTTAGCTCCGTTTCTTATGTTAAAAAACAAAAAGACTTTTGAAGTGCTCATGAGTTCAGCTTATTTCCTGGGGTAACAATTTTCAATTTGGAAAATCCATTCTCAAACTACAATCCAATTTTCACGGTTAGACAGCGTTTATTTTACATAAAAATACGTTTCGTTGTACGTTGGATCGAATTACGGATTCTACAGTGTGCCGTGGCACGAACAAGTTGTGCATAAAGTGTGCATGTCTAGCTTTTTTTCATGCCTAAGCAGTGCCTAAGCTGTGCCTAAGTTGTGCCTAAATTGTGCCTTAATTCGGGCCTAAATTGTGCCTTTGAACGGCGTTATGTAAATATTCCCGGGAAACATTATTTTCATCTTGCTCGTGTCACAGCGCTTTTTGGTCACACATTGTTATGACGATAAATTGCAAGATTGTTCTCATGCAACGAATTATTTTTTCTCCAAGTGAAAGCGACGGCGGGAAATCAGTAATCGTTTTTACTTGTATTCTTCCCGCACTGCCGCTTTCCCAGCCGTTTGGAGATGTAGAATAGTACTTGTATTTAATACAGATGTAGTTTCTGACCATTCGGTCATCGGCTTTGGATAAATACTGCCAAACATTCAAAAAGTTGTTCGAACAAATTGACGTTTTGGAGTTTTATCATTCGATTTGGATTTATAAAACGGAATGGGTCATTTTATTCATCGGATGAGCTGTCTGGTGTTTTCACAAGTTGGTCAAATAGCATAACCTGATGTCAAAACTCTGCAGATCACATTTTTGCGTGTTTATTGACAAAAGGATCTGTCTCCAAAAAGAATCAGTGCACCAGTTGAGTAACAATGATTACAAAGCGGAAAACAACGCTAATTTCGAATTGTTAAAACAGAAAGATAGATTTATATCACGTTTTCTTCAAATATTTAAGTTCACGACGCATTTTATACCAAACAATCTTTGTTTAAGCGAACTGGCGCTGCAACACTTTGTATTTTCGGCAGGAAAGTTCACCGGTGTTTCGTTTCGTTTCAGCGAAATTTCTAAAAATTCGCTTCTTTTTTTTAATTTGCTTTGCGAATTTTCGTGTGCGAGTTATCATGAGAACGATGCGAAAGTACTCTCGAAATGTCGGCGATATTTTGTCGAATATTCACGAGAACGAAGAACGAAGATGTCAAATCAAACTACAGAGAAGGTAAGCCTTAAAACTGCCGTTTAAATGTTTTGTTCAAACGACTTTTGTAAAGTATTGAACTCTGTGGACCGAACGAATAATTTGAACGACTTTCCTAACGCTTTCAACGCGTCAACGGCCTGGAAAAAAGTTTTGTCACTTTTTTTTATAAACGCTTCAAACGGCATGGATGAAAATTCGAACGGTTTTTCCAACGCTTCTAATGCTTTCCTAAACCATTTTAACGCAGTTTCCGAACTGCGATCAAACGCTTTTAGGCCGTTTAACAGATAACTGTTTAGTGTACGTTTTCCCGTGGAAGGTCACATTTATCATGTTTTATTATTATTATGTCTTGCTGTTCTCGCTCAATTCTCGTTCAATTCTCCACAACAACCGCGACTCAGTCAGAAAGGCACGCGAGGCCCATCTTATAGATAAAGCGATGACACTTCATCCTCATGGTATAAATAGACGTGATGAACTTAATTAGTGACATTTAGCTTATTTGTTACCAATCACTTTCTGTTATTCTGTTGTATGTCCTATTTCAAATGATTTATATGTAACGGTCATTTTATTTCTGTATTCATTTTTGTTTTCTATCCCCGTAGAAGGTTTGTTTAGCAAACCGAAATATCGGGCAAATATATTCAACTGTTTGTTTTTTTTATTTCACTTCTGTCTCTATCTTTTCTTCTTGCCGTAAGGATCAGTTTGCCGCTTTTACCATTACTAATTCAATTCTCGTTTGTTTGTCTTGCTCGTGTCAGCCGAGTTCTTACTATGACTTGTCACTTTCGATTCTCGCTGATAACCATATTTTTTACGGACTGAATCTGGCTGGTCACTCGCCGAGAATTTTCGTACGGCTTGCCTTCGGACGAGTTAAATACAACGTTTCCGAAAAACGTGCCTAAATGGGCGTAAACTGTGCCTAAGCATTCTGTAAAACGTGCCGAACCTGTGCCTAGTCTGTGCTTTTTGTTTTTTTTTCTCGTGTGCTTTTGCGTGAAATCCGTGCCTTTCACAGAACGTGAATTGGTGCATAAGCACGGTATTACGCTCGTGTACACAAGTTGCGTGCGCCAGGCCCAATGCTGTAGGGTTCTGGCTGCATTAATATTGGGCCAACGATGAAAGGCTCTGGCTACATTAATATTGGGCCAATGATGTAGGGCTCTGGCTACCTGAATATTGGACCAATGAAGCTGGACTCTGGCTACATTAATATTGGACCAATGATGTAGGGCTCTGGCTGCATTAATATTGGGCCAATGAAGTTAGGCTCTGGCTATATTAACATTGGGCCAATGATGTAAGGCTCTGGCTGCATTAATATTAGGCCAATGAAGTTGCGCTCATGCTATATTAATATTGGGCCAATGATTTAGGGCTCTGGCTGCATTAATATTGGGCCAATGATGTTGGGCTCTGGCTACATTAATATTGGGCCAATGATGTAGGGCTCTGGCTACATTAATATTGGGCCAATGAAGTTGCGCTCTGGCTATATTAATATTGGGCAAATGATGTTGGGCTCTGGCTACATTAATATTGAGTCAATGAAGTTGGGCTCTGGCTATATTAATATTGGGCCAATGATGTAGGGCTCTGGCTACATTAATATTGGGCCAATGAATTTGCGCTCATGCTTTATTAATATTGGGCCAATGATGTAGGGCTCTGGCTACATTAATATTGGGCCAATGATGTAGGGCTCTGGCTACATTAATATTGGGCCAATGAAGTTGCGCTCTGGCTATATTAATATTAGGCCAATGATGTAGGGCTCTGGCTGCATTAATATTGGGCCAATGAAGTTGCGCTCTGGCTATATTAACATTGGGCAAATGATGTTGGGCTCTGGCTACATTAATATTGGGTCAATGAAGTTGGGCTCTGGCTATATTAATATTGGGCCAATGATGTAGGGCTCTGGCTACATTAATATTGGGCCAATGAATTTGCGCTCATGCTTTATTAATATTGGGCCAATGATGTAGGGCTCTAGCTGCATTAATATTGGGCCAATGATGTAGGGCTCTGGCTACATTAATATTGGGCCAATGAAGTTGCGCTCTGGCTATTTTAATATTGGGCCAATGATGTAGGGCTCTGGCTGCATTAATATTGGGCCAATGATGTAGGGCTCTTGCTGCATTAATATTGGGCCAATGAAGTTGCGCTCTGGCTATATTAATATTGGGCCAATGATGTAGGGCTCTGGCTACATTTATATTGGGCCAATGATGTAGGCCTCTCGCTGCATTAATATTGGGTCAATGATGTTGGGCTCTGGCTACATTAATATTTGGCCAATGAAGGTGGGCTTCGGCCACATAAATATTGGGCCAATGATGTAGGGCTCTGGCTGCATTAATATTGGGCCAATGATGTAGGGCTCTCGCTGCATTAATATTGGGCCAATGAAGTTGGGCTCTGAATACAATATTGGGCCAAGGGCCTGGCGCACGCTACTGGTGTACATGGCTAAAATTCACACTTTATTTAGCTCTTCTGAAATTATTAAAATTCAGTTTAGGTCGAGATTTGGTAAAAAAAATAAAGTTCGTTAATGTCTTCTTTGTGAACAATTTTAGTTTTGCATATAGGGTTGAATAAAAGAATTTTACAATAGTCACCAAAAATGAGGCCATTTTGGACACTACGCGTAACATTTACAGTCTAACCTGGCACAATTCATAATTTCTCCGCTTTGATGATATGTAGGCATTTTTTCTTTTGCAATTAAAGTTAATAGCTAATGAGCATTATGTATTTTCTTCCAACTAGCCGTCAATATAATGCAGTATTGACGCCTCAAAATCGAAATTAGTTTATAGTAGAATAGTACTTGTATTAAATACAGATGTAGTTTCTGACCATTCGGTCGTCGGCTTTGGGTAAATACTGCCAAACATTCAAAAAGTTGTTCGAACAAATTGACGTTTTGGAGTTTTATCATTCGATTTGGATTTAGAAAACGGAATGGGTCATTTTATTCATCGGATGAGCTGTCTGGTGTTTTCACAAGTTGGTCAAATTTCAGCAATAAATTAGCATAACCTGATGTCAAAACTGTGCAGATCACATATTTGCGTGTTTATTGACAAAAAGATGTCTCCAAAAAGAATCAGTGCACCAGTTGAGTAACAATGATTACAAAGCGGAAAACAACGCTAATTTCGAATTGTTAAAACAGAAAGATAGATTTATATCACGTTTTCTTCAAATATTTAAGTTCACGACGCATTTTATACCAAACAATCTTTGTTTAAGCGAACTGGCGCTGCAACACTTTGTATTTTCGGCAGGAAAGTTCACCGGTGTTTCGTTTCGTTTCAGCGAAATTTCTAAAAATTCGCTTCTTTTTTTTAATTTGCTTTGCGAATTTTCGTGTGCGAGTTATCATGAGAACGATGCGAAAGTACTCTCGTGTTACGATCGTGTACACCAGTAGCGTGCGCCAGTCCAGTACAATCAAATTTCAACAAAGTTACATGAAGGTGTTCATTAAGATATATTTCAATATGTTAAATCTTGATATACGATTACGTGTAAGCTACCCAAAGAAACCAATTAAAGACAATCTCAGAGAGAATGCATAAAAATCCTATCTCCGACTCCAAATAATGATTGTTTTAGAAGGTAAATCTAATAATTCTTTATACTAATTTTGTTCTCTAAGTCTATAATTTAATAAAAACGTATAAAAATTCTGATAAATAAAACCTAAATACTGTCGAAAACCTAAAATACAACACACATAATGGTCTGATACATGGGAAATTCTATAAAAAAATTAAAGACATTAAATAGGACATTAAATTCATCGTTTGTACTTTCACGAAAATAGCACTACAATACTGTATAGCATTTTTAAAATAAATTCTCACGTAATATTTACTTATCTTGATTGGATTCTAAATAAATAATCACATGTAATAAACGGTAGCATTAATGTTTACCTTAGCCTTTCATGTAACATTTCCATATGAGATTGTATTTGTCATACATATAAATTCATTACTTTACATCACTAAGTTTCTTGGCCTTCAGAAAAAAAACAATGCAGTAATTGATGCATAGGATAGTGAAATCTGAAAGGAAACAAAATAATGCATGCAAGTCAGAATGTATTTTTTATAATTTACACAATGAGTTGGAGACCTCCATCAAACCAACTAATCTCACACATGCAATTTCCATATGAGATTGTATTGAGATTGCAGCAGTGTGCTGTTAAAGCAACTAGTTGGTACGACACAAATTTCCTTAAGGGTAATTTTAAGAAATATGGGAGTATGGTTATTAGTAAGAATAAGCAAAAGATAGAGCTTAATGTAAAAGACATTCAAATTGAACCCTATCATAATATTACACTATTAGGAGTAAATATTGACAGTGCAATGACTTTCTCTGATCATATTAGTACTATCTGTAAGAAAACTAGTCAGCGTGTGGGGGTTATTATGAGGCTGCGTAATATGATACCAACTAGTGCCAAGCTGCAGCTATTTAAAGCTGCAATTTTACCTTACATGTCATATTGTGATACTATTTGGCATTTCTGCAAGGCTAGTGATTCTAGGAAGTTGGAGAGAGTTCAGGAAAGAGGCTTAAGGGCTGTTTATTGTGATCGAAGTTCATCATACGAACAACTTTTGACATGGGCTAATTTGCCCACTCTAATCAATAGACGACTCCAAAATATATCTATCCTTATGTTTAAAGTTAAGAATGGTCTGTGCCCCAAGTATATCCAAGATATTTTCCAAATTAATAACATAAAGTATAACTTAAGGGTTAAAGAATTTGTGATCCCTAGGTTTAATACTATAAGTTATGGGAAACACTCCTTAAGATATTTGGGACCACTACTTTGGTCCAGGATAGATACTAAGATAAGGAACTCATCAACATTAGAAGCCTTTAAAAGAATAGTTAGAAAGCTAGATCTAGAAAAAGTGATCAGTGATGATTGTAAGAACTGTATTTTATGTAACTCTTAAGTATTTTAAATTGTAAGAACTGTATTTTATGTAAATTTTAATTATTTTAAATTTTAAATAATTAGTAATATACATTATAATTTAGGATAGTGTCCTTATTTAGTGGGAGACTGCTACATTTCTTGACACTGAAATAAAGTTGTTATTATTATTATTATTATTATTATTATTATTATTATTATTATTTACATGACCTACACTGTACACACTGTAGGTCGAAAACTTAAGGTTTTGTTATATACAAGATCAGGGCTTTGCTCTAGCAGTGCCTGGTGTTTCCTGGCAACTTACTTTTGCCCTGAGGCAACCAGGAAGTCTATGTTTTTGCATATTTGTAAAACTCATAATGCTGGGCACCCTGGTTTTCACAGGTTCAGAGCTTTCGGTCCCGTGCAAACTTTCTCAGAGCACAGCCTTGAAGAGCCACCACTCTTGTTTTACAACCTGCCTGGTAACGGGTTACCTTGCAATACGATAAATCAGCTTTTTCAACAAATGCATCGAAACCCTCAACCTGAATTCCCTGTATCTAATCACCACAGATATCAATCCCATTATAAATGTGTTAACTTACTAGATTCTGTTTCAACAGCATCAGGTTGTTTGTTATCCTTGGTTTTGTCCTCAGTCTATAAATTATGAACCAGAAAAATAACATTTTTGACTGGCAGTAAGTGTTTTCACAAGGAATTAATCTGAGGAATTCTGCAAACTCTAGAAATTAATATACACTGAATGCAAATATGGCCAGACAGGCAATTTTTTGTTTGGCCAAGTTTTCAGAGAAATTAATGATATCACGTAAACAAGTGCTGCTAAGTGTATCATCTTGCAAAGTTTGAGTGTTTTTGGTTTAACAGTTGCAAAGTTATGGCTCACTGAAATTTTAAGCATTTGTATGAGAAAAGACATTCTATCCTCACTAGCCTCGCTTTCATGTTTTTCCCAAAATTTGATTGCCTAGCACTTCTCCTAAAATAAGAATACAACCTTGAAAATGCACACAATGACTTATTTTGAGCTGATCTTTATCATTATTCAATTGTTTTTCTTTTCTTGAGAACCTGTACAAACAAAAAATTGTTGGACAGCCATAATAATTATTTGCATTCGGTGTATGCTGTTACTCCTCTGGTTGGAATGCCATTATCACAAATAAGACTCTGCATGCTGTCTGGTAATGTGGCAGTACTCATTTACTCCTAATGTGCAAAGAGGCACTGCAAGGGTCAAGTTAACACTTGAACAACTTGGGAAGTAAAAACTGATTGACCCAGGACTTCAAATATCAGCAAGTCAGTGACAAAAAGTTTCCACAAGTGAGTGCAAATGCTCAAGCTCTCAAAAATTTATAAATGAGTTTTCCTGTTTTACTTTTTTTAAAGTGTGTTAGTTTCCCAGTGTTTCTGCTGGTAATAATGTACAATGTAGTTATTTATTCAGGGTTTAATTCTTCATAACAACATACTTACACTGTACTTCAGTGTTGTCATGCAAAGTGTCACTGCAATCATCATCACTACATGTACATGTACATGTACATGTATCTTCTACAGTGTACCCTGTTGTTCTGTTTTGTAATTAGAAAAAAATATTGTTAGAAGAATAATGTCAGTTGTTTCATTGTTTACGCGTAGATTAGTTTGATCAACTGAATTGTTGATAAAGTAAATTAAGGCTGGTGTTTTGAGGGCTAACACTTAAAAATTTATTCTTTTATGGTAGCAATTTACTTTATCAACATGACTGATAACACTAACGTTTTGTTTCACTCCCCACAATTCATTATCACAGTTTCATTTGAAACCAACTGCTTTATATTCAATGTCTATCATAATTATACATGCAAGGCTTTAGACCAGTGCAAATTATGGTCCTGTACATGTACATGTATTTACACAACAAAGAGTGACGCAACTCCTGCATAGTTTAAAGTCTACTCGGGGTTAGAGACCCAGTATCACCCATTCAGCTTTGCGGTCGTTTGTTTTTGTTTTCATATGGTACAATTTTGCAATTTTGGGCTGTGCTCTAGCAACACAGTGGCCCATAGCATGTCACTTTTGACCTTGGGTGATCAGAAAGTGTACAAACATGTAGCTTTTCACAAAACATATAAGCTGGTACCAATAATGTAGATTTAGAGCACAGCCTTACAGCCTTGTAAGGCTGTACAGTCCATTGTTAAGTAAAAATACATGTAGTTATTTTCATAATGATGCTATTTACCCACACGATGGCTACAACTGTACATATATGCTGTGCTTAAAACTATCCTTGATTCTATTTTTGTTTTATCCTCATTAGCAAACATTACATGTATGTCACACAGACTAAAGAAAAAAAAATAAGTGAAGTGCAACAGCTACATGATCAATCAACATATGTACATGTACCTACAACAACAAATTAAAATTGCCTTCTTTTCTGGTGGGCCTTTCTCTTTACAAAGAGCTATCCAATATGACGTTTGTGAACTACTACGTCCATTATAATCACACTAAAAAATACACTGAAATGAGGACATTTACAAAACATGGACCCAGGTCTATGGACCACCCCTGTGGACCCAGTCCATGGACCACCTGATGGACCACCCCTTATTTTTGTCAATTTTAATTTTCTTTTCCCAAATTTTTCTGTCAGTCTAAACGATGGACTGTGGACTGAGGACAGGGTATAAAACACAGTCTTAAGTTGAAATAAATTATGGCATTCAACATCAATATTTAACTTCCTACTATTTTAGGCTTTTGCCAACATTGCATTTTATACAATGTATGCAGTCCGATTCTTGGCTGGTACTGTTGGGGCAGGAGCATGTGAAGTTTTAGTGCTCTCCCCACAGATTTCATTTGACACATATAGAACAAGGACTGGGTCAAGTCCCACGCTACAGTGTGTGCTATTACACGTATTATGGGATGCAGACAATCCCATGTGCTTGTCTTTTGGAACATGGATAAAACAAAAGTCTAGTGGAGTATACAAGTGTAAACAAACACATGCCAAAGCCACCATACTGATTGTTTTCATTGTTTCTACATGTAGGTGCTTCGTGGATACTCGCAAAGAGCAGTGTTTTCATTTTGAGTTCTCTGTGAGGGAAGGGGGAGGGAACGGGGAAGGTGAGGTTCATTCAATTCAAACCTTAAACACTGCTCTGTGCGAGTATCCACAAAGCATCTAGAAATAATAACAAACAAAACCAATCTTTATCTTGTTCCGACACTATTCATCAGTATGGTTGCTTGCGCACATGTTTGTGTATACTCCAGCAGACCTACACTGTAATCAGTATTTTTTTAACAGCACATGCACAATGAATCCAAAAGAAAAGCACACAGGATTGTCTGTATCCCATAATTATAGTACAGTATAGCTTGGGACTTGGTCCAGTCCTTCTTGTTCTACTTGTGTCTTGACATTGCTACTTGATGTTGAATGCCATTAATTTATTTGAGCTATTTTGAAAAAAATAGCTCATTAGCAGGCGCAAAGGTTGGTTTGTGATGTTTGTTTGTTAGTATGTATGTATGTATGTATGTCTTGGGTTATGTCACACCAATCAGATTGTCTCTAGTATGTACACCGTGTACTATGTCAGCCAATCAAATTCTCGCTTCTAAAATGGTATTACTGAAGGTCAAAGAAGGGCACTTGGCATGAATTGAAAATCAGCCATCTTGGATGTTCGCGATTGTTGCCTCAAACACTAAAAGTGTAAAGTTTTGAAGATTTGTTGGTTGGAAATTGTGCAGTAATCCCGACTGGCTTGCTAACATGGCAATAGGCAAGGGCATTTATTCGGAAATACTGCCTAAAATGTGCTCTATGCATGAATTGTACAATTAATGGTCTGCGAGGGATGAGACGTCCAAAAAATGTGGACTGCGGTTATGTTTATAGGTGAGCTTGTACTGAAATAAGAAAGTATAGCTTTATTGCAAAAACGGCAAGCGGATTTCAAATAATGTGTTGCGGAACATGAATTGTATGTTTCAAACCTGGGTTTCAAGCGATTACTATTTGAAATTGTATCTTTTTTGTCAGTCACGTTGTCTGCCCGTGAAAATGTTGAACTTTGTCCTTATATAAACTTGTCCGGGATGCATGGAGTTCAACAGAGAAAACTTAATGCAATTAATATACAATTTACAGTATTTAAAACGTTTATCTTTCTGTGAATTAATGTGAGCAGATGTGTATGTTATTAATTGTATGCCCCAAGCGATTACTAGAAACGAGTAGCGACTGTATTTTGTATGAGCAGTCACGTTGTGTGCACGTACAAATGTTCAACTTGGTCCTTATAGAAACTGGTACGTGATGGAATTCAACATGTTTTCGAGAAAACGTTAATTCTTATGGTGCATTAAAAAACGCCTGTTCAAAAAACTATTAGTTGCAAAATTCATTTGGATGCGCTAAGTTTCTGATTTAAGACTTTTCTGGTCGACATTACAGGAAAAGATGTTTGGTTCCAAATGTTAACCTCAAGGTTGTGGTTTTGAGTTGAAAACAATTTAATCTAGTTAGTTTCTGTTTCTATTTGCACGACTTTTTTGTGGAGAATAAAAACAGTTGTTTGAATACTATTAGTTGCAATTTACAAGAAGACTACCAATATTCATTTTACATGCGTTTAGTTTCTGTTAAAGACTTTTCTGGTTGACATTACAGAAACAGGTGGTTCAAAGAATTTTTGTCACTAATTTAATTAGCTTGTGGTTTGGAGTTAAAAACAATTTAATTTAATTAGTTTGCATCTTCCAGGCCAAAGGGAACCATTTCCACGTTTCTTTTGTGAATAATAAAAGCAACTTTTTAAAAAAAGACTAGAATTTTAAGAAAATAATAATCCTTCAATTTGGATGCATCAAATTTCTGTGCAGGACTGCTCATTTCACTGGGGCCGTTTCGTCATAAAATAACTCCGAAAATCCCGTGAAAAAGCTAGCCAAAACTTCCCACCTATTTTCATACCCTAACCCTTTAGGCTAGAATACAAAAGCAAACTTTGCATTTTTCCACCTAAATAGAGTTTTGGTCCCAGAGGGCCCGTTTCTCGAAAGTCCCGACAACTTTTCGGGCCTGCAACTCATATTCAAATCAGAATCTATAAAATGGTGATGCATTTTTAGCCCTCAAACCAGCTCGACTTGTTTTGTCAATTTAGAATTTTATTGCTCAGCTTTCAAAATCAACAAAATTTTAATATTTAATGAATACATTGCGCACATAAGATAGCTTTCCGGGCCCGAAACGTTATCAGGACGTTCGAGAAACGGGACGCAGTTCGTGATCTCGGTAGTTTTTGGGGGTAGGGGGCGGGCTGGACGATTTGAAAAACGTATATCTGCAGGCGGTTATTTGTGCTAGTTTTCTTCCACTGTTTTGTTGCCTTCACCATTTCATATCATTTAGGGAATTTTCAAAATAGCTCGTGCATGCAATGCGTGCCTATGTTTTAAACTGAAGACTGTGTTTTATACCCTGTCCCAAGTCCATCCTTTATACTGACAGAGGTCCATGTTTTGTATATGTCCCTGAACTGACTATTGTCATTTTTGCCGGGTACTGATTAACTAAGCAATGTTCACCTTTTCCAAAGGTTTTACCTCCAACAATTAACAAGTCAGTGGTCTTATGACCTACAGTATGGTTTCCTAAGCATGGATGGCCAAAGGCCCCAGCAAATAAGAAGAAAATAATACTGTATATGTATTTTATGTTAAAAATCAACATCACTTGAACAGAATTGCAAGATTGACAGATATATTAAAATTCAAGGTTTAGTTTCTTATAAGCTTATTTACTCAAATGAGCAGGCTGAAATTGGTTCTGTCCTGGTGTACCGATACATACATGTCCCGGCGATACGCACACAAAATACGCACTGGCGTATCGCCGAGACAAGAAAATCATCAAAGCAATGTGTGCGTATCGCCGAGACAAGAATGTCCAGGACACCCTAGTACACAGCTCACTCAATGTTACTACAGAGGAAGATCGAGGCACCTTTCCTTGCCAGCGCCCTCGATGCAAAACTTGTGCCCACACCAACTCAGCGCCCACCCTTGACACCCCAGGAGGACGTATCACCATTCAACACAGGTTCTCTTGCACCACAAGAAACCTTATGTATGCCATCTCCTGCCGAGTGTGTGATAAGGTCTACATTGGTGAAACTGGGCGACTATTAGCAGAAAGGTTCAGAGAACATCGCCTCTCGGTGACCAAGAAAAAGGAGAAAGACTCATCTGGCAAGGAACTTCCGGTCGCACAACATTTCATATCAGACGGACACAACGTTGATGATATGCTGGTTTCGGTCATTGTCTCCGGACCCTGGAGTTTAAAAACCAGACGCCAAAGGGAGGCCCAACTGATATTCAACCACAGAACTCTGCGCCCCAATGGGCTCAATGTTGAATTCAAATTTCAGTAGAACTGTATGTGCGCGCACGCCTTACGCAAGCTTTTTTTGAGTTGTTAGGGATTTTAAATTTAGCACGCGCATATACTTTTTTTGACAGTTGCGTTTAAACTCACTGATGAAGAGGCAGCAGCCTCGAAACGTCTGAGAAACTAATTTTTAGCGCTATATTTGAAAACATTTTTTAGTCTACATTCACGATAACGCGCTACACAGATTTATGCGCATATCATGTGCATCTTTTGATTAGCCCGTACAGTCACCAAGACAAAACCCTGAAATTCGCAGAAAATCTTCAGTACAAGTAGCCAAAAATAATATTTAAACTGGTTTACATTGTTAACGTAAGCTTACTTACCTTTGGAATCACAAGGACAGCAAGAATGAAGCGCTTGAATTGGTGTAGCATAAAAGAACTAGCCAACACGGCGATCAAATTAACTTGACTTGACGATGCATGTAGGTTGGAAGCAATCGTATGCATAGCGATCGTTGATATGTTGTAAAAACATTGCATGTAGCTTATTCAGAATACGTGGAACGAGAAAAAGGCTCAAACCACAAGTTGTCTTTTCAAATCAAGTGAGGTTTAGGACGCTGAAAGCGAGCAGTAAGGTCGTTGAAATAAGCGCCACAAACTGCCCGCCGGGAATGACTCTCTTGCGCATGATCAATTCGCACCCAAGACCTCCCGGCCGAGCGGCCCCAGCGGAAAATTGCTTTGATGATTGCCTTTGATTTATTTATTTCTAATTCACCATTATCATAATAGGCTTTAAAATGCATTTCTTTTGAATCTCTCGTTCTTCGGAAATTATTCCTATTTCCGTTCCAGGTAAATCCAGGCTTTAAAAACACCTCTTTCAAGAGCTGTTTAGTAAAGGCTAAAATATTAAAATGCTGTGTCAGTTGTGTGCTCCTCATCGGTTTTCACTTTTTTCATTGACATGTGAAGTAAAGATTTGTGATCCAAATGGTACATGAGACAATATCTTATACAACAGTAATACCGCCGTTGAACTAAGATGTGTCTTGTATTTTGAATTTTTTTTTTCTTTGAATGATACGTTTTTTCTCGCTCTCGCTCGCGACGGAAGCGGCAATCTCTTATGTGTGTGCTTTTGCTCACGTTTGAGTCGATGTCGGACTGTTACACTAAGTTCACTCAAAATAAAGAGTTGTTTCAACTCACTTTATTGGATTAAGAATTAACTCATATTTTGAATTTGAGTGAGAAGCACTTACTCACTGCGGTGACTAGTTTTTAATCGTATGTTTGAGTAAAAGCAGTAAAAGGTGACTTCCACTTGATTTTCTCAAAATAATTTCTGATAAGGGACTGCGCAATAATTATCAGGAGGGGGTTGGAAAACCAGAGGGGGGGGGGGGGGGGGCATAAAGTAATATCAAAGCAAGGAAAGGGGGGACTCAAAGTAAAATAAGTCACTCAAGAGGAGGGGGCTAAACATTTTGTTTCAAGTGTTCATAGTTCACACTGAAAGGCTTGATGATCTGTTCTGTGGCTGAACTGCAATTTCAATCTGTGGCAATACGATTATCTATTCTTCTCTATCTCTATAATATAGAGATGAATATTGTGATAAAGAGTTTCTGGCTTTTTAAATTTGAATTGTCCACAACATTTGAACAGTAGAACATAGTATACGTCAGTGCAAATATTTTGCCTTGCATGGTGAAAATATTTTGTTCCGGTTCAAATATTTTGCACTGGTTCAAAATAAATTTGAACCACTGCACACAAAATAATAATTGCACCAAAATCATAATTTCACTACAACATAAATAATCATATTGCAACAGATTGAAGATGCACCTCAACCAGCATGGTCTTAAGATCAGTGGAGGTAAAGTGGCACTGGTTGAACGAGTTCTCCAGTACGTTCGTGGTGATCATTCTTGCATCCCACGAGAAACCCAAGAGAACGTTAACGAGGAAATTAGTTCCAGTGCAAGCAACTCGGATTCGCAATCAAGTGATTCAGAAGTGGAATCGGATAGCTTTGTTGAACACTGCTTGGAGGTCATGTTTGTTCCAGATACGGATGTCCAACACGTTAACATGTAGCATTGCTGTATATCCACGTCTGGAACAAACATTACCTCGTAGCAATAACAGGTAGGTGTATATGAAGAAAATGTTGGGTAATTGTATATAAAAGGTGTGTGAAGAGGGGGGGATCATAAAAAATTTCTGACTGATCAGAGGGGGTGGCAATAACTAAATTCGCTCCTTTAGAAGGGGTATTACGTAATATTTTCCTACTTGAAGCCCATTTTCCAACCCCCCCCCCCCCCCCACCTGATAATTATTGCACAGTCCCTAAGAAGTTGTTTCAACTCACTTATGTTGGATTAAATATTTAAGTCAAATTTTAAGTACACTAACTCAAAATATCGAGTAGTACAATGCCTACTTTACAAAAAAAAATAGTCGGTTGTACTCATTTGCGTTAATTTACAGAGATTTTGTGATGCCCCGTTTGCGTCAATTTACAGAGATTTCATAATGCCCCGTTTGAGTAAATTTACAGAGATTTTATAGTGCCCCGTTTGCGTCAATTTACAGAGTTTTTATGATGCCCCGTTTGCGTCAATTTACAGAGATTTTATAGTGCCCCGTTTGCGTCAATTTACAGAGATTTTATAATGCCCCATTTGCGTCAATTTACAGAGATTTTATAATGCCCCATTTGCGTCAATTTACAGAGATTTTATAATGCCCCGTTTGCGTCAATTTACAGAGATTTTATGATGCTCCGTTTGCGTCAATTTACAGTGATTTTATAATGCCCTGTTAGGTAGGTAAACTTTATTTATCGTACGCGGTGTCAATTCATAATACATGTTCTTCCGTCGAGCCTTAATCAGCAACAGATTAATAACGTAACTCAATTAAATTGTCTAACTAAGTTCATTATCTATACGGGATTATACTAAAAACTACAAAAAGTATCCTTCATTAACTATCATTAAATTAGATAAAAGGAAATGCATGATTTAAAAGAGCTAAGAGTGAGCTACATCTTAGCGCTCAAAGGCAAGCTGTTCCAGAGAACAGAATCGCGCTATTGCAAACTTCGTTTGCCTGCTTCAGTACTCGGTCTAGGAACGAAAAGGCTGTATTTTGAATTTCTTAGATTATGTGAGTGAACACTGGATATAGCTTTAAAAATTCTATATAGACGATTCGGAGAAAGATGATGTTTGTTTGTGTCAATTTACAGAGATTTTATAATTCCTCGTTTGTCATTAGATGTTCCCCTTGGGGACCACATTAATTTACAGAGATTTGGTAACTGAATTAAAATTAAAATTACGCAGTGCCATTTACAGACATTTTATATTAGAAAACTAGGCGTTATTAAATCTTTGTAAGGGACCGTTCATTATTTATGGGAGGGGGGGGGGGGGGATGGGTGAGAAATTAACAAATTTTCCATTTTTTTTTCATGTCCCCCCTTAGTGAATCTGGATTTTTTCAGGTCCCCCCTGTTCTGTTGGGGAAGAATTTCAATACCCCCCCCCCCCCCACTATTAATCTGATTTCTATAAAATAAAAGTTGTATTGTATGTATCCATTCGGTATTTTTGTGGGGGGCGCGATGATGTACATGTAGTGGCTAGCGTGTTGGTTTTCAGATCTAAAGTAGGTGAAAATTTGGGGGTGACTGTATTGCTGTCTTGATATTAAAAACTGTGCTTCTAATATCATATTTAGTTTTAAGCATATAGGTGTAAACTTGGGATATGATGGGCCTGAGGTATGATGGGAATGAGGATTTGATGGGAATGGGGATATGGAGGAGACACAAACCTGTATAAACCAGACATAATCTAGTATAAACCAGACATAAAAGCAACAAAACCATAACATGTTGTAACTGGAAATGAAAAAAAAGTTTAGAATAATTTTCAGTAAATTTATTAATAAATAGTTATTACAAGTTATGGCATTTTGAATTCAACCGCTTGGTCCACTGTGCATTTGAAGAACTAGAGTTAAGACTTTAATAGTTGTTTATTACTATCACAACCAAGACTCAGCTGGGCTATATAAAGATATATTACAATATACAAAACCACTGCTACAGCTGAGCAACCCAGAAACTGGGAGTGGTGCATGTGGGTGGGTTGACTCACTTACAAGGATGACAAAGGACAAACTGATAACTACAAGATACTACTAACAGTTCTTCAACTTAATGTCCACGTAGCAGATAAGGGAAATTCCTTTGGCTAAGGTTACAAATACTAATTAATACTTTTAATGTCAATCACTTAAACCCTCAGTTTAATACTGTTACAATCCAGTAATATGTTTAATGGTGGGTTAAAACTTTAAGTAGTGTTGTGTACAATTATGGCAGTACCAAATAAAGAAATTAAAATTATAAATCATGCTCCATGAATGCACCAAAATACTGTGCAAGGCTGTGCTCTTAGAAGAATCATAGAGAGCCCAAAGGCTCCCAGCCATGAAATCTGAGGTGCCCCGCTCTTATTGGTACACTGTTGTTATGTTTTCGCTTTTTTATTTAAGACATCATCTGTTTAAAATTTCAAGACCCCCCTCCATAACAAAAAAAATTCCCCAGGATCCCCCCTTTTGCAGTGGCTAAAATTTCAGGTCCCCCATTTTCTCACCCATCCCCCCCCCCTCCCATAAATAATGAACGGTCCCTAAATAGAAGATTTACAAATATTGTTGGTAGATTTTATTAAGTCTGTAAATTGTAAGTCTTTCCTCTCACTACAGCTCCTACAATTTATAAACATTTTACAAACATTTTATAAAACAAGACAACAAAACTATATAAAATGTCTGTCAAACGAATTTACAGAGATTTTGTTTTCAACAGGAGATAGTACCAAGTCTGTAAATTCAAGATTTATAGACATTTTATGAAGTCTGTAAATGGTCCAAATTTTCCAGTGTGCACAACTACAGAACACAGAACTGAAGAACCACGGAACCGATAGTTACTGCACTGGAACTGGAGAACCTAGTTCAGACAGCACTACGGAACCACAGAACCTCATAACTGCAGGGTACAGAAGTACTGAAAACACAGATCTGGAAACTCACGACAGAACTTCAAAAGAATAAACTACGGAAATACGCAACTATAGAACCGCAAAGAACTGAAGAACTACAGAACCGATAGTTACTGCAGAGCTACAGAAGCGCTGAAACTGAGAACTTGGGCGCTTTCCATTCGGCAAAAATATCCGGTTCGAGTTTTCGGAATTTTCGGTGGTCGGGTGGAACGGGTTTTATAGAACACTTGGAAATCGCGTGCTCTATTCCATGGGCATAACCGGGCCGGCGTGACATGTATCAAAATGACGAACTTTTCAAAAATGTTTTCGCGGCTTTAGAACAAGATGATTCCGAAACATGTAATGTAAATCTTTATTTAAACACGGAGAATCATCAGTTAAGTTAATAATTAAAAATTAAAACTTGTACAACTGCTTTACATGATTGCCGTGTGGGAATCCGATATCTCGGATACTTTCTTAATACCCCGTTTAAACTGCCCAACATCGCTTGTATAAGCGGACAATTCTGCTTCTATACTAGTCGTTGCTATAGACAAGTCTAGTCGGCTAGGCGGAACGAATCGAGAAAAGTGTCGGTACCAAATCTGCGCCATCTTGAAACGTCACAATAGTATCCAGCATGCTTAGCGCGTCGTCTAGGCGGAGTGTCGGAAATCTGCGCCATCTTGAAACGTCACAATAATATCCAGCATTCCCAGCGCGTGGAAATCAGGTATCATCCTGGAGGGATCGACCATAATAATCTATTTGTCTTGATTTAGTTTCGGATATTGAAATCGTACGGCTCAATATTTCAATGCCTACTAAAAGTACGCAGTGATAAAATTGGACGAAGGTTCTTCTCCGGAGCAAGTAAGTTGTTGGGTCTCTTTGGAATCAAGCAAAAAGTTATCGGATTTTCCTGGCTACCGTTCTGGTATGTTTTAAATGTTCTATCTTGATTTTACTGTGGTTCTCTGCCTGATTTGGGAAGCTTTCACCTAAATACCGACGTCGTTCTTCGCGATGTTCTACGGTACGGTGCAATTCGCTGTATGTCTTGTAGCAATAATTCACTGCCCGGCCGCGCCAGGCGAACGCAGATTAACTTTACAATGCTCGAAATTGCGCCTGTATCGGGCGCATTTGCGACTAAAGATTTCGCAGTTTTGTGACTAAAATTTGTCTAGCTAATAAAGGAATTATATTCAACAGTCTTGTGTCTTACTTGCAACTGGTAGTTGTAATTTTATCCGAAAAATCCTGCGAAATTCACGTTGAATGTTGCGTGACTTAATCGTCGATTTCATGCTTCATTAACGCGGTGTCCAAGTAGTTTAATATCACGGGAGCACTTTTTCAGGCTTTCTCAGAAATTTCTCATTTCCGGTTCTGGTATAAGTACATGTACTGATGAGTATGATTTCAGAATCGGAGAAATAACCGAAATGAAATCAAAACAAATATAACATTTATATGTCGAAAAAATCTGAGACTTTTCGGAGTACACAGCACGACAGGATTTTGCCCGATCCCACGGCGATAGCGTGACGTTTTGCCTGCGTGACATATCTCGCGACATAGCCCTTTTAAACAGTGGCCGAATTAATTCATGAAACTGAGGTACTAGGTAAAGACGAGGTGCCACGGGATAAGGAGACGCACTATAATCTATGATTACTACTAGTAATAATAATATTTTGAACATAAACTCTCTGCCCCGAGTATCCTTTAAAAAAGGCGGGAACAAAACCGACGAGGTAAAAGGGACTTTTACCGAATGTAAGGTAGACAAAACTAAACACAGTTGATCTTATCGTTGCCAGTTGCAGCTCCAAAGCACGAGTGATGCAATAGTAATTGGAGATCGGTACAGAAATACCCACACGATGAGCTTGAGAGACTAGGGCCGAGACAAATTACGAATGGAACACAAAAGCTTTGTTAATTCCGGAATTTCCATCAGAGGACAACCTCAAAACGTATTCCGAAAATTTCGAAATTTTCTCCCGAAATTTTTCTGTTCCATTGGATTTCCGACCAAAAATTTCGGAAATTTTGGCCGAACGGAAAGCGCCCCAAGTAACCGGCGACAAACTGACGAAAGTATAACTATGAAAAATAAAAAATGCACAGCTGTAGAACAGACCTGAAGAATCACAGAACCGATAGTTCCGAACTACGGAACCGAAGAAAACAGAACTGCAAAGCTACAGGAGTGCCTAGAACTACAAAACCGCAGAAATGCAGACCAAACAGCGTTTTTGTATTCAACCGAACCTGTACTAACTGCCACGTCCTAACAACGTCCTTCTCTCCAGAGCGACCACGTTTTCTTCCCAATCGACGATTCGTACATTAACCGTTATTTGAACCTCTCTATACAAAGGCCATCTCTCAACAACGGCAACAGCCAATCGAACACACCCCTCAAAATTCACACTTCTCAAAATTACCTCCACGATTTTTTTCTCAAAATTACCTCCACGATTTTCGCATGGAGTAAATCAACGAGTGAAGAATAATAAAGAATCGAACAAATGTGCTTTCTGTATTGTACCGCCTGTCGTGCGTTCTTGAACTGCGGCAAGTGTTTAAACACTTATCAGCCCTGCTTTTGAACAAAACTTTTATCTGTCTTCCATTCAACAGGATCAAGGACTAAGCCCCTTTTTCTGATTGATTTTCTCTAAAGTAAAACGTCTGAAATGAACGATGCCTGAAATTGGCGGTATTCTCTGAAAAGGGTAGGATATTATATGTACATGCGCACTCGCTTCGCCTTTAGTGAAGCTAGAGTTCAAATTTTGGAGAGTGCAGGCAAGACGCGCGAAGAAAAAAAAATTACTCACAATATTGTTAGCGATACTTTTTCTTCGCACGTGGCCCTTCCTTTCGTTAAAGTGCAACAGTTGTAACGTTGCACAAGTGTTTTTCCTTGTCAATCTGAATCAACGCAAACAGGTCAAAAAAGTTCGGCAGACAACCAAAAACCGCTATAGAAAACTTCCTGGATTAGCATTTACCGGGTCTCCAAGGAGTTGTCGTGTTTCCACATGATCGCATAAGGTCGTCGTTTCTGCTTATTCATACAACTTTAATTATTATATAATTCAGTTAACCAATGACAAGTAAAACCATACAATGAAAACCAACGTTTCGGAGTCATTATGACGCCATTTTCAAGGTAACTACTACAATATGTAATAATAATAATAATAATAATAATAATAATAATAATAATAATAATAACTAATAGAGGTTTTTTTAGATGGTCGTAAAGAGAAAGTAGCAATTGATCATGGCTACTCAAAATCAAAATTTCAATGGCTTAATTGGATGACGTCGCACCTTTAATATATTGTTATAAGATGTGGAATATGTCGAGATCTGTCGCGGATATTGTATTTCTTATAGAAAGTCCTTCTTTTTCCTCAAAGACAGTAGGAAAAGAAGCGTTCCATTACTTCTCGGGATGTGTCGAGTCTTCCTATAGAAACACGCGATTTTCGAGTGCACTTGCATGTTTTATTTTTAGTCCTACCCGACTAGACCGGTTTTCAATAGAGTGACATAAAGCAAAAACCAAAGTAATAAATTACTCTAGCCAATCACGACATGCAGACACAGACAATCCAATCAACCAATCAACCAATCAGAACTCTAAGCAAATACGTGTAGCCGGCCGGCAAAAAGCGCGGGAAAAAGCGTGCAAGCAAGCCACGAGCGTCGCCACGAGCAGCAAAAGTCTTATTTCTGATACTTCTGATTACGTTTTCCTTCTGATACGCAATCAAAAGCGTAGCAAGACGAAACCAAAGCAATCGAAAATTACTTTGAAACTCAATTGAAAATCACTCTGTTCTTACGAGTAAAGAGGTCGCCCGGTTGTTCAGTTTTTTTCAAAAATTCAAAGTACGATCTTATATCAACGGCTTCGCATCAAGTTTCGCCTGCAGCTTGCCAGCTTCCTTCCTCACTTTCCTCGCCTCGGGCCAATTTCCCTGCATCGTGTAAGCAATGCCAAGAACAGTCAAAGTCCTCACCACCTCCGGGTGCTCATCGCCATGAATGTTCTTATGTCCGTTTAACGCCATGTCTAGGAATCTCCGCGCTGGCGTTGTTTCACCTAGAGAAAGGTACGCATGCCCCAGATCGGTAAGTGTGCTGGCCACATCGTTTGTGAATCTGCGGGTTTCAACTTCGTCTGGATTGGTAGGTGCCGCTGACTGCATGAAAGAGAAGGCTCGTTCAATGTAATCGCGACTTCTGTCCTTGAAGCCTAAACTCCCGTATGTAGCGCCGAGGGCAGAAAGTGTGCGGGCATAATCAAGGGGCTGTTTGTATTCACCAAATTTCTTTCGTTGAGCCTCGTAAATGTGAAGCGCTCTCTCTAGAAGCTCTCGGCACTTCGGCAGGTCATCCAGCGAACTGTAAACATCGGCTAAACGTGTCAGTGTGGATGCTACCTCCATACTCGATTCACCATACAACTCTGTTTCAATCTCCAGAGCATCTTCCAGTAGTCCTCGACTGGATTCCAGATTTCCAAAAGAGGAGTCTATGGACGCTACAGCCGAAATAGCATGGGCGCGACTCTTTGGACCCAGGCTCTGTGATGTTCCAGCGGCTAAGATATGATCGAGATGAGGCTTGAGGAGTCGGGCGAGTGTACGCGTTTGATTGTCCTGTCCACACACAGAGGCCACGCCATTGATTGTTTTCAAAATACGCGCTGTGTGCTGTTGACAGTGACGAATTGCATCCTGAGGCTTGATCTTTCTAAACTCTTCCTTTCCCTTTACCTCGTTCTCCTCTAACAAATAACTGACATCTAGCCCTGAGAAAGGTGACAGGACTGGTTGCTCAGCAACGATGTCTGTGCGGGTGACAGTCACATTGCATGACACTTCACCAAGGGAATTGCGGTACTCTTGAAGTGTCCTCTGAGGGTCAAAACTCCACAAACGGCGAAACCACGAACTTGAGTTATGTTTGTCCTGTGCCTGTGTCAGATACTCAGCTTCCAGTTGGTGCATTGTCTTGGACAAGAAGATTTGCTGGAACACGGAGTGCACTAAAGGATTAACGACCACTGTCTCTACACCTAGCAAGGAAGAACAAAATGACTACTTTGAAACTCAACAAAACGTCTTTGGAGGAAACCAACAGAGGTGAATAATTGCTTCCGTATATAGCTTGAACCAGTGGATGGCCAGCTAAAAAACTATATTCTTTACAAACGGGAAAAACCTATGCACAAAATCCAGAATGTCTGGAAGTGAATAACAAATACTATCCAGAGTTTGAAAGGCCAATCAGAGTGTGCGAAAAACACCATCTACTGGTTTGATATATGCTAATAATACTTATCATTTTACCCATAGGCTCCATTTTCACAACAGAAACCAGAGGACACGCCTTCAACATCTCAAGTACCCCATCAGGCATCTGTGGAATTTCTGGTAGTTCAGGATTGAGCATTGCTTTAATAGCATCCACATTATCTTTCACTGCAGTCATAAAAGACTCCAAGTTCTTAGCCAGTTTCTTGATGGACAAGAACATCTCCTCCACTTCTTCTTCAGAACCATCTTCCTTTTTAGGCTCATTGGGCTGCTGGCTTGGAAGTGCAGGCCCACTGCCAACCACTGGAGGTAGGTTGAAATCAGGTGATCGTAAATGGAGTGCAATCAGTGTAATGGGAATTGGCCAATTGGGTGTACAGCTACCAAGAAAGTCAAAAGAATGGAGCAGATGGCGATTTTCTTCAACCAAATTCTTGGTTTCCATGGCAACCACTACTCTTAAGGGGTCCAATTCAGATTTGGCATTGATCTTTTGGAACCTCTGCAACTCATGTTTTACCTCATTTAAGAAATCTGAGCAGGAATAATCAGGGTTGTTAGTAGCTTTTGATTGCATGTAATGGGCAGCACTCGTGAGAGCTAAAGGATTACCATTCAGTAGTTTTACAACATCTTCAGCTGCTGTCATCTTGTCTTCATCAAATCCACTTAACATTTTAAGAAGTTCCACTCCATCATCATTGTCCATTCTACAAGGAAACAAAGAGAAAATACAGAGAGGGTAGTAGTCAGAATAAAGTTTGACCTTTGTTTCATCATGAGTCTATAAAGCCGTTTTCAATTGAGTGTCGTAAAACCAGAACCAGAGTAATTACTCTGACCAATCACAACAGATGCAGACAATCCAATGAACCAATCAGAACTCAAAGCAAATACATGAAGCCAGCGCCAAGCACAGGAAAACGCATGCGAGCAAGTCACAATTGGTTTTGGTTTTACTTCTGATTGTTTGAGAAAGTGGCGCGAGATCTTTTAGCCAATCACAAAGTGTAGTAATGCAAAACCAAAGCAATTACAAAATTACTTTCGACGCTCAATTGAAAACCACTCTATCTGACAACATAAACCAAAAACAAAACTTAACATCAACTGCCTTGTATACAGGTTTAGTGTGATGAGGGTATAGATTATACTGACAGAAATAGAACTCCTTCCTTACTATGTTTGTCATTCGAAGTCTACATTTTGACATGACTCAACTACTCAGACTTTCTTTCACACTCTTTAAGAAAGTGCTGAGAGCTACCAAGAAAGGCACAAAAGGAGGAAATAGCCTGATTATCACATGGTCTGAGGTTGCTTGCTACCAACTCCCTTCTCTTAGAGGAGGGAGTTGGTACAGGCTAGGGAGGAAAGGGTACAGAAACTAAGAATTAAGATGTCCTACCCTTTTGGCCACTTGGGGGGGGGGGGGGGGGCTGCTCAAAGCTTTTAGCTTACCCTTGATTGATACTGTAAATACTGTTTACCAAGGAATCCCTACTCGCATTCATTTGTCTAGTGACAAGGATTGTTCCATTTCCCCATGTGCTTCTTGAATCACTGGAAAACCATCTGTCCAAAACTTCACTGTCCATAACATTCTCCAAAATGAGGATCCATGCTTGGCTGTCATGGAGTTTTTCTCTGACTGCTTCAACAAAACAATCTAGCTGCTCTTTTTTTGATAAACTATTGAACTGCACTCCTTCCCCTGCTTTTGATATCCAGTCACCCTCGAGGCAGCCAATGGATATTGCAAATCTTTTCATGTCAAAAAGAAGGCTATCTACAGATGAAGCATTCACTGTTCCATACAAAAGATTCCCCGGAAGGAAATGATAACTTTTATCTTCATCACTGACAAGTCTTTCGGCAAATGCTCGAGCTAGTTGGGTTTTCCCACAGCCTGAGCTACCAACAATGTTTAGGACAGTGAGGGTTCCACTCTTTTTCAGTTGATTATGGAGAGATGAAAGATCTGATAGCTCTCTTTCACGAGGATGTAAATAATGACTGGGAGCGAGAGGAAAAGACTTGACTAACAGTCGTTTCTTTTCGTGGTTCTTACGAACGTAATGATAAATTGAACCAGATATACCAAGAGTACCAATGATCCAATACTTTAGATTCGGGTTCTCTCTCCAAGATTTTGATTCCTCGTTGTCCTCTTTTGCTTCCTTTTGTCTTTCGGCTTCAGCTGAGGTGGATGACAGGAAAGCTACTTGATCTCTCTGCAGAATTGTTCTCAGTCTTATCCTTGTGCGAATCCCTGCGATGGCTGCAGCGCGCAAACGAAGCCCAGTTGGAACATTCAAACAACGATAAAACATTGTAAAATTGCTATTAGAAATTCCTTCGATGAATATACAACTCTTACTATCCTGCCAATGGAAAAATATCTCTTGATAAACCTAAGCTACAGTGAGAAACATTGCAACACAACAATTTACAGGCGGCCGCCATATTTGACCAGCACGTGTACACTCCTCACCCCACACCCCATGGGTCCTTAAATTGTGTTTATACAGTATTAAAGAAACACTGGACTAAATTTTAGGCGAATAGCTGATTTGAGTACTATAAATAAGGATTTAGATTTATTGAATAATAAGTAAAGATGAGAAAAATGCTTCGAAATGGTAGCACGATAGTCAAACATGACCCCTTGGGACCCTACCCTCTCCAACAATGATTCAGCGGACTGCCAGTTTCCAGTTTCTCGCGGGCAAAGCGCGAAGTGAAAATGGCCGCCAGCACCACCTCGAAACAACACGCAAAGCTAAAGATTATAATCGATTGTGATGCCGGCATCGACGATGCTCAAGCTATAATGATCGCGTTATCACAAGAAGTGGATATTTTAGGCATTACTTGTACCTTCGGAAATGTGGAGACTGATCAGGTGGCCCAAAATGTCCTTAAAACACTGGAAGCTTGCGAGCGAACAGACATACCGGTCTACAAGGGTGCACATCGCCCAATGCTGGGTAAGAAAATGCCGGTTTGAGGTTTTTGGTTAAAAAAGGTGGGGATTTTAGGAGTAAAGTTGATAGCGTTAGGTACGATAAATCGTTTACCGTAAATCCTCTATTAAGCCCCCTGATTGACGCATGCGCAACGTAGGTGTCCAATTACAGCTATCCAATTACGACAGCTGTAATTGGACACCCACGTGACCGCGCGCCAATTACGTAATAAATAGGCGCGTGGATGACCAACCACAATCGAGAATTTTGTTATTGATACGATTATTACGGTAATCAATGAGTGGTGAACTGCTTGTGTTTCGTTAA
The DNA here is from genome assembly GCA_022457155.1 of Cladopsammia gracilis. NCBI lineage: Eukaryota > Metazoa > Cnidaria > Anthozoa > Scleractinia > Dendrophylliidae > Cladopsammia > Cladopsammia gracilis. Next base: position 183,826 of record JAJGOT010000104.1, on the reverse strand, counting down.
ATTGTAATAAGCCCCTACACTCTAATAAGCCCTCCTCCCCCCACCCCTCAAAAGCACTTGAAATCAATAAGCACCCCGGGGGACTTTACAGAGGATTTACGGTAAAAAGAAACCATGCAGATACGTGGTCGGGCAGTTTAGCCGGCCCTTTGAAGATCTAGTGTAGAAAATAAGAAAAATCACTTGCGTGAATTGTGTGATCCCCACCTTCAAAGATCTCCTGTCATTTATTTATGATTTCTTTTTTTTGTTTTCATAATTCATATGCCTCATCCTAGAAACAAAAGAAACCATTTCATATTCAATGCATGCAAATAAGTAGCCGGCATAATTCTACAGTTTAGCTGGAAAGTATGTTGTACTCTTTGACCAAAGGAGTCTCTTATTTTTCTTTTAGTCAATCGAGCAAGCACACGGTCTGCAAGTGTCTAATCTTCGCAGGTTGCGGGTAAATTACGCGGGTTGCAGATTAATGGTACAGGTCACAGAAAATATTCATAACTCATTTTAACACATAGCCTGTGAGCATGCTCTTGGGCTCGGGCGCCCTCCCTTCTCTCCCTCCCCGCATGAGTTGGCTTATAAGGAGGGTCTATTAAAGGGGGTCTCACATTCTGCAAACCGCCATATTTTGTTCTTCCTAGACCACAAACCACTTTCGTTTTTCCTCAAGTTGTGATTTTCCACAACCGCGCAATAATTTCTGGAAGGTAAACCGCCAGATAAATACGAATGTACCCGCAAACCAACACTCAAAAATGGCTTAAACCACCAGACCGCCAGAGTATAATAGACCCTCTTATAAGAGCCTTTGATTTCATATGCCTTTGCATTGTTAAAAGTGACTGCTATTTATAAACTAAATTTCTTTAAATTAATGTTATTTATTTTCCTCAATATTATAAAGGAACAGTGTTTGACAAGCCACTGTATCATGGTAAAGATGGTCTGGGAGATGTACCCGATCTTAAAGAACCAGACATGAGTCTCCTTAATCAGACTCACGCAGTTCAAGCTTTGGTCCAACTTGTAAATGAAAACCCTGGCGAGGTGGTCATCATTGCAATTGGCCCTTTGACCAACATTGCTTTAGCTTCTAGTATAGATGTTGGATTTATGACAAAAGTCAAGGAAATCTTTCTGATGGGAGGCTGTGTCCATGGTAAAGGAAATCACTGGGTGTCAGCAGAGTTCAACTTTGGGGCTGACCCTGAAGCAGCTTATGTGTTACTTAATGAACTGAAGTGCCCAATTTCCTTGGTGTCTTGGGAAGCATGCTTGGATCATACAATGGAATGGGAATTTTATCATCGTTATGTAGGGGCAGGTACCAAAAAAGCAGAGTTCATGAAGAAGATTTCATCAAAGATCGAAGAATATGAGGGTGATGGTCCTTTCATTACAGCTGATCCCTTTGCAATTTGTGCAGCACTTCAACCCCAGATTGTCCTGCAAGAAAAGCTTGTTCATGCAACAGTAGAGCTCAAGGAAGGTCTAACACGTGGGCAGATGGTTGTTGATTGGCAAGGGTTACTTAAAAAGGATTGCAATGTGCGATTGCTTGAGAAATTAGATTTAGACCTTTTCATGACAATGATGCTCCACTCTGTTAAATAGATGCTTGTCAAGTATACAGTTGAACCTGTCTCTAATAAGGATACCAAAGGGACAAAGCCAAGTGTCCATATTAGAGTTGTCCGTAAGGAAAGCTCAACTGTATTTTAGTAAAGGCTGGTTCATTTGTATAACACAAGCATTTCTTAGCATATTATTCAATAGCCAGAGTGTGTTAACTGGAATAATGCAGGTATAAGCCCCTGGGGTGGTGTTCTGTATATTTTTGGGTGGGGGTGTACCGCTGGGACTCTGAAACCCTTACCCTATACCAGACCATGTTCATATGAGAGTACAGAGTACTCCCCCCCCGCCCCCCCCAGTATAATCAAGCAACCAGGACTGACACATATTACACTCACTATACAAGGGTGAGCAGAGTTTCAGGGGCCGATTACATGGCGGATTTCAGCCCGGTCAGCCGGGCTGAAATTTCGTTGTGATTACATGACAAATTTCAGCCTGGGCTGAGATTTCAGCCCGGGCGCCAAGTTTGAAATCACGCGGGAAAATTGATAACAAGAATCAAAATGGCGTTGAAGATTCGGCTGGGCATGCCCAAATTCACTTTTCAGCCCGGGCTGAAATTCTGATGTGATTACATTTCAAATTTCAGCCCGTTTGGCTGGGCTGAAAATTCCAGCCTGGTTTCTGAAACCGGACTGGAATTTTCAGCCCGGGCTGAAACTTTGTTCATGTAATTGCTAATTTCATTTTAAGAGGATTTATTTTGGAAGCCAGGCTGAAATCTCAGCCCGGAAATTGGCCATGTAATCAGCCCCTAAGTGCTGTTTACCTGTGCATATCACTTTGTGTGAACTGGGATAACGCAGCTAAAAGCCAAGCAACCAGCACTGCCACATTACCCTCTCATTATGCAGCCAAGAGTTTAAGGGCTCAGTACCTGTGTGTATCACCTTGTGCTCATGCTTATTTTGATGTCATGTAAACTGAGATAACACAGCTATATGTGCCAAGCAACCAGCACTGCCCCATTAGACTCTTGTCATGCAAGGATGATCAGAGTTCAGGGGCTCTGCACACATGTAAACATAATCATCATTGTTCTCATGCTTGCACTGATATGCTTCTACTTCCGTGGTACATGTGAACCAGCCTTCAAAACTTAGGTCTGAATATTAAGCTTATGGGTGAATATTTTAAACCCATGTGTCTATTTTTATGTTAATTCTGCAATATGTTGTGGTTCAATTTTATCTTCCTTTGTTTTTGGCTATGGTAATGCATGATGAGTTTTAAACAAAGGAAAATAAAATTTGAACCAAGGATAAAATTGAACCACAACAAATACATGAAACACAAAATACATCAACGCATTGTGATAGACAAACTGAGATGAGATGAGGTTATGTTTTTTTTATCTACATGTACTAAACATATTATAATTCTCAATTTTGGACAGTGGTTTTCTTTATGGAATTAAAAATGTTTGTACTTCTTAAATATTATCAAATGAATAACAGGGTGTTATGAAATAGGGTGATTTTACTTCATCTGTGAAATAGTTAGTAGAATGGTACGCACTATTAGACTATAATTCCATTGTTTCCTTTTGTTTAATTTGGACTATCACACACTAATTGTTAGATAGTGTTTCACAGATGAAGTAAAATCACTCTAACTATGTGCTTACTTATTTCTAAAGTATACATATATCTGTACTTTAATTTTTATCAAAATTAATATATTATCAGTTTGAAATATTGAAAACCACATCTAGCAATTTCATATTATGCCTCAAGTCATTAGTTTAAAAACAATAATGGAAAATAAACATATTTTGCAGGTTTTTATAAAAAGCAACTGAATTGTACTTTTTAACAGTCTGTTGATTCAATTATTACTTGTCATAACACTTGGGAAATGAGAAACTTGGAGGAGTTATATTTGAAGCAAGTCTGCTCTTATTTTACTGTTGGAAAATTCAGTGATAAAAACATGTCCTTTTAAAACAACTCTACCCCATATCAATATTTACAACCCATTAACCTGTTGTGGGAAATTTTGACAAAAACAGACTCTGCCTTTCAATAACATTCAAACTCTAAAGTTAAAAAATCTGCCAATCATTGCATTTTGTGTGGCCATCAAATATCTTAACAGACATCCCAGGAAACATACAAGTTTGCTTCAAAAGGTTCAGAACGTCAATATCAATTGCCTGTGATTGGTCAATTTTGATCCACTTTGTCATTTCTGTTTGTAAGGGTATATATTGGTTGTTGTTGATTGAGGTCGTGTTAAATGCAATCGCAAGTTGGAGTTTAAACTCAATTAAAGGGCTGACAATATAACCAGCCTACCATTATGTTGAATTTTGAAATATTTCACTTGCATGTTGTGTTTGGAGCCAAGAAAGTAGTTTCTTACTAAAGTAATGACAGGTTCGTGTAATTTAAAGTATTAGGGAGCCAATGAGGCCAAAAGATCTTGTATTTTAACAAAAAAGTAAATTTTCAAAATTTGTCATAAAGCTGTTTAAATGCCACCAGCCCTTCAATTGTTTGCATGCCACTATTAAAGGCACAGTTATACTTGTCAAGCTTGAAAGTTGTTTGGAAACCTGATTTTAGCTAGCATAGAATTTGATTCCTTCTTTTCTTCTGTAACTATTTACAATGATCAGTTTGAGAAGCTATATCAGACACTTCAGAGTCAGTGTTTCATCAGGATTTTCAACACCTCAAGTCTCTTTTAACTTCTTGCAAAGAAGATAAATATTCTTCCAAATGCGTGCTGCAGTATTTGTCCAAGCAATTCACATTATTTTGCACTTAGAATTAAATTTAGAAGACTTGGCTTTCTTTTCAAATTCTTCCAGTGCTTTTAAATAAGATAAAGGTGGCCACCTATGTTCACTGACATACTCTCTATTTTCTCCTTGCACAAGACCAAACTCTTCAGTTGACTCAAACACAGAGAAGTTTGTTGCAATAAAATGGAGACACCAACCCGCTAACTGCTTGGCATTAAAAGCCTGAAAAATAAGAACAACAGGCAATTAAATTCAAGTAACACAAAACCATGTCATCACATAAAGCACTTCACTTTCACCAATGTGACCCTTACTTGAATCCAGAATGCATGGTACTCAGAAGAAAAAGATGGTAAAGTTCAGGCCCAAGTTAGCGTTAGGGTTTACAGTCCTGGCGTAACACATTTATGCAATGGGTCCCCTGTAGTCCAGCACAGTCTAACCACTACACCACCACATCTTCAACAGTGGTACAGCATTAAAGCTGTTTGGTATGTCAGGATTACATATAACAACTCTAACTAAAAGATAAATCTGACCTGAGAGGTAAGAAGGAGGTTAATAACATCACTTGTGCCATCAGCTACTCTCTTTTGTATAGTGGCATCCACTTTTTTGGTGATATACAGCTCACACAAAGTCACAAGCCTTGGAAGGCAGAATCTGTCAGCTAAAACCATTATTTCCACAGAGTCACCCTCTTCTATTGGGGCATGGTCCATGTAAAGGTATTCCAGTAAGGCCAAGAAACTTTGGAGAGAAGCATCCTGAATTTTGATCTGTAAAATGATAGAACCCATCAGTCTACAGCTTAAAATACTAGCATCGTCATAACTCCACTAACAGACGCTTCCCATAAAATTGGAAACCTCTCCTAAGTCTGGAGGGTTAACCTTTTAAGCCCTAAGAGTGATAAGCATCAAATGTCTCCTTGTAATATCAATGCCTTATCAATCAAAAAGGTCATGAGAATTAAGGACATGATCACACAAGATAAATTCTTTTGATATCCAAACAATTTCTTCCCAATACTTCTATAGGAAATGTATAGGAACAAGAAATTAGAATTTAAATTTTGATATGAGGGCTTAAAGGGTTAAACATCCCAAATTTTGATCTGTATTATGTTTAAAGTGCCCCTGTGATCAAATTTTTGATTTTCATTTTTTTTCCATTTTCGTATACAATTAGACTTTCTTACTCATCTTGCCAAATTTCAATTCATTACGAACATCACAGAAGTCATTTTATTTTAACATTTATTTCCGAGAATTTACGGCCACTATTTATCAACCTTGTTCCAAGGCTTGGTTGCGAATGGGAGAAAGTGACGTCAAAGACTCAAACAGGCTTGGTTGCGAATGGGAGAAAGTGACGTCAAAGACTCAAACATACCTCACGGGTTGAAATTATAATAACAAGTTTGAAAATCACGCGAAAAGCAACAAAAACTTTGGACTTGTTCTTCGTGCAATTTTCTTTGCCGATTGTTATTGTAATTTCAACCCGTGAGGTATGTTTGAGTCTTTGACGTCACTTTCTCCCATTATAGGGAGTACCCTCCCCCCCCCCCCCCCCGGGAAATGTTAAGCTTGGCAATTCAATGAGAAAGCTGTAATATTCATTGTGTCACAGCTTGGGACAAAAAATATATGTATTACCTCTGAATCCAAGTCACCCTCTCTAAATGCTCCACCCAACATGGCTGCCATCACTTCTGACCTTGCTTTCAATATCACCCTGTGTCCATAAACCACACTGCCCTCGACACGGAACTTGACATCAGCTTGTAATGACTTGTTGAGAAACAACTTCTTGGCTGCTTGCCCTGTGTTGTCATTCAGCCATGTGCCGATGCTTGGATTCAGGAATAATTCTCCCTTGAGAATATTTGTGCAGTATTCAGTCAACCAACCCAACTGAAATTTCACAGCAACGGATTGGATTTCCTTGACAAAGTTGATGTCTTCATCTTCACAAATGTCTGGTGATCCAGTGTAAAGAAAAGTCAAAATCTCCATGAAAACACCTTTGGATATACTCTCATGCAACTTTATAACTGTTTTCCCATCACCCTGGCATTGCCCTTTGATGTGAATGAGGTTTGGACAACTGTCTGCTTTGTCACAAACCCAAGAAATTTCTTCAAAGATGTCACCATAGGCTTCATGGCTTCGATTTACTTTACCCAGGAAAATGTTCTTGAAAATGGATGATGCAGCAGCAAGTATGGTTTTATGTGCTTCCAATGATTCGCCATCGGAGAATAGAAATCTGACATCTGCGCATCCAGTGTCTGACATCATAGTGTGCCAATCATTTGCAAATGAGGAAGTGAGGATTTCCACATGGGGTGCAAAACCTGCAAAAAGTTACATGATAATTCAACCCTTTTAATTCTAATTACAAAAGCTTGTACATTGTCTAGCTCCTCAGGCCAGTCTTACACTCACCTTAAACTCCTTAATATGCCATAATATGCATACCTATCTGACAAGGGCAGTTTGGTCTGTCCCTTTATAAATAGAGACCTTCATTTCCAGTTCATAAAATACCATATATGTGGAGGTGGGGGGGGGGGGAGGCAGGGGGCTAAAACCTCCCGCTTACCGAACCACGTTCTCTGCCTCCCATACCTTTGTGTCTCTTTGTCCCCCTACTCCCGCCCTGACACACGTGTACATGTGTCATGTCATCTCATTCATGACCTATGATGTAACTGACTCGAAAAGGTTTCCAATTTCACCAGAACTAATGCTGTTTTTTTAAGCCTGAGTAAAAATTTTGTTTTAAGCCTTGGAGGACATTAAATGGAAGTCAAAAAACGTTGTTGGGTTCGTGTTTTTGACTGGATGATAAGCAGTAATAAATAACGGACGCTTGCCTTTTTAAATTTCTTTCCCGCTTCCTGCCCTCATAGAGATCCACTTCCTGCCCTTTCTTCTCCCATCTCCCATACCTCTCCTGCCCCCCGCCCCCTGTTTCCCGGGCTCCCACCCCCCTGCCACCCACCCCCCCCCCCCCACATATTTGTAAAACAAACATTATGTTTATAATTATTATTAACAGCACATGTACCTGCAGGAGGCATTACAGGAGGAACTGGTTCATTTTCTTTGCTTGAATTGGATTTTCTGCCCCTTCTTTGAAAAAATCCTTTTGTTGCAGAGCGTCTTTGTGGATTGCTCAAGGTCAACTCAACAGCAGTGCTCAGAGCTTGCTGTACTCCATCACCTAACAGTGAACTGCATTCTGCATATGTGACACCAAGGGATGCAGCAATAGCCTGTCCCTCTCTCTTTGCCACAATGTGCCTGGCACCAGATTCGTTACTATTAATTGACAAAAAAAAATGACGATGAATATTCAGTGTCTCAGTCATTGCTCAAGTTTTACATCCTCAAATGTGCTGAGATTCGGACCTGCAATTTCCCGCTTTACCCTCTTCCAACCGAGCTACCCCAAAACCCCCCTCCCCCCCACCAATCCCCCTTCCGGTTAATTTTGATATTCAACCAACCATCTGCATAATTATTTTGTATATTGATCGTGGGTTCATCAACGAGCTCTGCATTAAGAAATCAGTTTTACGAAGCCGAATTTTTTTTTACATACTTGGCACTTCGAAGATCTGTCTTGGTCGCTAAGAGAAGTACTGCTGCCTCCGGGACAAAATGACGAACTTCTGGAATCCATTTCTGCGTCACGTTCTGAAAAGAACTTCTACTTGCCACATCGAAGCAAACAACAAATACGTCGGTTTGGGGGTAAGAAAGAGGTCTGAGGCGGTCATAATCTTCTTGGCCTGCTGTATCCCACAAACCTACCGTAAATGGTGACCCATTGACCATAATATTGGCCGAATAATTGTCGAAAACTGTGGGAACGTAGTTGCACGGAAAATGGCTGGTTGTTGCACAAATGAGAAAGCTCGATTTTCCTACTCCTCCATCTCCTACCGCTACAAGTTTTACATGCTCCATTTTTCAAACTTTGCTTGCAGTCAAGGATGCTGTAGTTGTTGTAGAAACCTTGGTCTTCATCTGCTGTGATTCTCTCTGCTACCGCCATTTTATGTTGAGCAAACCGGCTCACGGTTTTATATCTGTAACGATTCCAAAAATAGCTGGCCAATCAATGCAAAGAACAACTGCCAACACTTTGCTGACACGACAGTTTAAAGTTTTCGTTAGGGAGGGGGGTGGGATGGATTATTTAAATTTTCCATATTTAAAAAGTCTTTTTTATTCTCTTTTCGTTCCTTTTTTCTCTTTCAAAACATTCGTTAGAATGAGCTGCGTATATCTGTCTACCTCTCGCGTAACTGAGATAAGTCAGGGTTAATTTACAGGGCCCGCGGAGCAGTTTTTTCAACTGGGGGGGGGGGGGGGCACTCCACCTGTTCAATTGAAGGGAGGGGGCAGACTCTAGAAAACTCTGTACTATTTATTTATTTATTTTCACAGAAAGTGGGGTGGAGGGGCTGGCACTCCCCGGTCCCTCCCCCTGCGCGGGCCCAGTGACTAAAGACTATTTTCACCGCGCTCGAAGAAGGCCCGCGATATGTACGTATGAAACAAAGAACGTATGACCCTGTCTATGACCATCTATTGCTTTTTTGGGGAAAATACTGACCGGCCGTATAACTGTGATGAAGCTAACGAGCCGTACTGATTGTTAGCCTGCGAGCAGCTCTTTCAAGGTGGGGTTGGGGGTTTGGGGGGTGGAGCGGGAGAAGAAGGGAAGCCGGAGCTTGCTCCAGGCTGGACTCCTCGCTGGGTTTGACAACAATGGTGCGGTTACGGTTCGCGTTTTATCATAGTTACTCGCAGAATAATTAGAAAATTTTCTCCACTTTTTAGCGTTATTACAGGGCTAACTTTGTGTTGGACTTCGTAATGTAAACGGAAGTACACCATGATCTCTTTTCCTGCTACAGTTAATGCAGAAATTTCTCGGGTTTATAATTGGTTAATCGCAAATAAATTATCACTAAATATAAAGAAATCTAACTTTGTCATTTTTAGACCAAGACAAAAAAAGTTAAATCACCAAGTCAACCTGAAAGTGTTTGACCATCATAACAACTCGTTCATTTCTTTAGAATGCAAAAATTATGTCAAATATCTAGGTGTGCTTATTGATGAAAATCTTTCTTGGAAATACCATATCGCTCACATCGCTTCAAAAATAAGTAAAACAATTGGCATCATTGCCAGCCTGAGACACTTTGTACCCCTGAATACTTTACACCACATATACATATCTCTTATTCAGCCCTACTTATTGTATGGCATAGTCGCTTGGGGCCAAGCTGCTAAAACTTACAAAAACAAAATTCTCATTCTTCAAAAACGCGCCCTCCGCCTCATGTTCTTTGGTGACTACAATTCTCATGCAGTACCTTATTTTGCCTCCTCTGGCTTTCTTCCCTTAGATCTACTGTACTTTAAATCCGTTGCTATTCTAATGCATGATATATCTAACAGTTTAACACCTACTAACATATCTAACTTATTTGCTTCCCAATCTAATATTCATTCATATAATACAAGATCATCTTCAAGAGGTGACTATTATGTTAAACACTCAAGGTTAGATAAACAAATTAAGTCTTTTTCAAGATATGGTGTAAAAGTCTGGAATAGCTTACCGTGTGAAATGCGTCAAATGTCCAAAAATAACTTTAAAATCAATGTCCACGACACTTTACTCCGAATACTTTCAGAAGAAAATGATTATATTGATTTACCCGACTTAATAACAAAAATTTCCTGAAAACTTGGCCTTCTTATATTTGCAATGTTCATGATTGTAAACTTAATTAAATTGAATTTATTTATATTTATTTGTTTATTTATTTAACTACTGTTTTTCTCTAGTCTTTCTTGTGTTCTGTCTGTATATGTATTACATACGTGTAACCACTGCCCGCCTCGACTAGCTAATCTGCTAACTGCGGGCAGTGGATATTGCTTTATGTAAAATTTGTGATTATTAATAAACAGTTGAAACAGTTGAAACAGTTGCTTTTTTTCTATGGCGCAAGAAGGTGAAAAGATTGGTGGAGTGGAGGAGATAGATCTAAACTATAAGCTTCCACATCATTGGTTTCATCGTGTGTTCATAATTATCACGATCATCATCATCATCATCATCATCATCATCATCATCATCATCATCATCACTTGATGACCTGCAAGCTAGAACAGTAGAAGCTAATGGTGGCCTGTTCCAGACTCTTAAACAAAGAGGATTTAAAAATATGTCGCCTATTTTTGGGTAAACAGCCGAGGCAAGTGACAGAAAATACACATTTTGGTTTTTAACTTCCATTCTTCGACTAGCATTCTTGGGTTACTTCCATTCTTCGACTACTACATTCTTTGTTCTCGGGAAGTGTGTTAAGGGAAGATTTGACGTACAGAACAAAGACCACTTTTGTCGTCTAAGGCCCCATCCACACGTATCCGGATATTTTTGAATCCGCAACTTTTTTGTTGGAGATTGGCCTTCCGTCCACACGTATCCGGCGAATTCGGCTCACGAATCCGCAACTTTTTTAATCCGCTCTCCAGAGTGGAAATTTTTTAATACCCTACGAGTACGGCATCGTGTGGACGGTCGAATCTGGATCCAGTCTGAACCGCGCAAATATTCAACATGGCTGACCGAAATGTTATCGCTTCACTTCTACTTGGACTCTCGATTTCAAGTCTAATAGCGTGTTTACAGATGAACTTGGCGAAAGCAATCGAATTTGTCGCCAAACTCGCACAACGCGGCGCACAAAATGTTGGCCTTTGCGGATGCTCTGTTGACAACATTTAAAGAGGAGCCCTTTGTACTAGAGCGAATCCGGATACATGTAGACGGGCAAAAACGGACCGCGAATTACTCTTTTTTGCCTATTATTCTATTCCTGTATTCTTTTCCTGTATTCTTTCTGTAACCCCCTATTATTCCCCAGATTATTCCTAAAATTTGCCTATTATTCTCATTAATGGGAACCTCCATTGTTATAACAAATTGACGTTAAATTGTTGGAAATAAAGTCTAAATTAATTTTTTTTAAAAAGCAGGTACAAATATAATTTAAGTGTACAAAAAAAAGGATATAAATATCGCCTATTTTCGCTTTTAAATTTCCCGGCGTCGCCATTTTGAATATTTATGACGTTTTTGCATACAAAAGAACTTCGATTCTTAACAATAGCGGCAACCGTAACACGTCATAAATATTCAAAATGGCGGCGCGCGGGAAATTTGAAAGCGAAAATAGGCGATATTGATATCCATTTTATTTGTACATTAGAATTATATTTGCACCTGCTTTTTAAAAATTTTAAATTTCGACTTTATTTCCAATAATTTCACGTGAATTTGTTCTGACAATGGAGGTTCCCTTTAAATATGTACTCACATTTTTTTCAAGAAAGCATAAATAACTATAGAGTATGCTGAAATACCGGTAACTATGCAGAGAGAAGTTTGAAATATGTTGCAGTACAACAAAACTTCCAAAACCTAGACAATAGTCCTTTTTACAGTTGTGTTCTTAGTGTCCTGGCCTTTGAGTGGAAGCGAGGCTGAAGGTGACCTTGCTATGATACAGACCTTGGAGCTTTTCAGATGTAAATTTAGCTGGTTAGCATGAGAAAAGCATTATTAACATATGAAAGGCAGAAAGGTTTGTATCAAAGCAAGGTCACCTCCAGCCTCACTTCCACTCAAAGGCAAGGTCACCAAGCACACAACTGTAAAATGGACTATTACGCATGGCAAACCTCGATCCCAGGGTCTTTTGGGTAATTATCAAAATGGCAGCCAACCGGCAAAACACGTTTTTTTTAACAAGTGACATATCAGGAAGTTACGATGACGTCATTTCGAATTTTCAGCGTATTAATCTTTTTTAAAAACATGGCGCTATTATTAGAAAAAAATTCCCGAATAATGTACGGGTCCCTACCGCGAATATTTTCTAATCCGCAACCAAAAAAAATTGCGGGTTCAAAAATATCCGGACAAGTGTGGGTGGAGCCTAAATTGCTTTAATGTGCCTGAGTAAGCTCATGTTGGTTTACTAATTACTTTTCACAAGTTTTCTGTCAAATATAACAGTATTATATTGTAGGAACTAGAAAATTAATAAATTAATAGTTTCAGCTGCTTAATACCTGGGAAACAAAATATCTTAGAGAGAGCTTTTTTACTTATGCAAAAAAAAAAAACATATTTCTCAATGTACCTTTTAGCCAGAATTCCAACAGAAATGTGTAAATCGCTAGATGAAAAGATAATAACTTAACCTTGATTTCAGTGAGGTTCACAGAAATCATCAATTTAGCTTAAAGTACACAGCCTGCTCAATGTAAACTGTGCAGGAAATGGAAATTTCCTGTTTGGAGGGTTTAGCAGCTCAAACCATTTTCTTAATTAACAATGACTGTCGTTCAACTAATTCGACATGCAGTTTATAACCGAGCTGATACAATTAGAGTTTATTTTCCAGTATTATAAATCTTATTACACTCTTGATGCACTTGGTTTTTTATAGTTTCATACATATTTTATGTTCCCTAAACTAAACCTGGTTATTCCTAGTTTTTTCTATTTTTGCTTCTTTCAACAACAACAAAAAATTCAAAAATCAAGGGTAAGAGAAGAAAAGGTTAATTTAAACCCATTAGTGTTTCTCCATTATTTATTTGTGGCTTGATAAGTTATTTTCCCACCAGAATAATCCGGCAAATCATTGAGGCTGTGCTTGTCAGGATCAAAGTCAAGTAATGAATTTGTAACAGTGATGGAAATTTGCTTAAACCTTGCTTATGATAAAAGCAAAAAAGCTAATAGATGAATAAGCGGCAAATACAATATCTCAAATTAGGGTAAATTTATAATAAAAACGCAAGGCCTTGCTATCAGAAAACCAACAACACAATTGGCTGTTTGATATTCCAGTCTTTAAGGTTCATATTTGTCCTCTATTTTAAGTGCATGTAGCCCAAACAAATCACAATAATTTACAAAGAAATCAAACCATTAGATTTCTGCAGCGACACAGCTAGAGGAAAACAATTTATTGCAAAGACTAGACCACCCAACTCTCTCCCTTCTCCGTTCCCTGTTAAAAGCCAACTGGTTTGTCCTAAACAAGCCCTGTTAGTTATCACTTTAATATTTCAGTTTTTCAGCTCTTCCAAGTAGAACAAGAAGAAAAAATAACTGTAAAATATAATTTCCAAAGAACAGCTACCCTAAAAAATACCTACAAAAATAATTTGACAGTTTACACAATTTTTTGTTACCCTGTTATCAGATTAAAATCCCCGCTGATTGAAACATGCTTTACTGCAAAGACTTCATCATCAATGCTTTGTGGGTTTCCATGTTGACTTCTTGTACTATCCTGACATTGGGTTCCTTTCCAAGATGCCCTCGCCAATCCACAACCATCTGGCCTCTAGTCAAATGCCCATGAAGTTCCAGTGTAGCATAGACACTTGTTTCCTTGGTTACAATGTCTGGATGTACAGCCACTGCCATGGCGATGGGGTCACAGGTTGTATAACCCAATCCAAAACCAGCATATTTCTTCTTGTAAAATTCAGAAGACTGTTTTGAAATCTTCTTTACGAATTGAGATTTTTTTGTTCCCAGTCCACAGTAGGAATCATAAAAATCCCAAGAGAATCTATGGTTAAGGCAAACTTCCCAGGTTACCAAAGAAATTGGTGATGTAAATGCATTTAGCACAATGTGGGCTGCTTCTACATCAGCATGGAAATTGAATTCTGCACTCACAAAAGTATTGCCTTTTGCTTCGATGTTTCCTCCCATGATAACAATGTCTTTTAGTTTTGAGCAGACAGCTGGATCAAGTCGGCAAGCAAGGGCAATGTTAGTCAACGGGCCAATAGGAACCAAGGTTATCTCACCAGGATGTTTGTTAATAAGTCTGATCAGGGCATTTACAGCATGTTCTGACTTCAACAATGACATGTCTGGGTGCGGAATGTCTTCAACATCACCAAAGCCATCAAGACCATGAAAATGGGAAGCCGAGCCCTTGAAATCACCTGCCAATAAAGTTGAATGACATTTTGGTTTATATGCGTGCTTTTTACTGATTCATATTATCATGTGTAGTGTATCATGTATGTGGCCCTCATACACAGGGGGGGATCTAGGGGGAGGGTGCAGGGGGTGCACACCCCCCCCCCCCCCTGAGATGACCTAGTCTGCGTTGTTCGCTTTTAAAATTTGTTTACCTCACCCTTCAGTTACGTCATTCCTTAGAGGTGCACCCCCTCCTAAGAAAAATCCTGGATCTGCCCCTGATACATCATGTCATGTATGTCAAACAAAGGCGGTGGCCATTTGACTTTGACACAAACTTTGGTCAACAGTTGCAAGGTAAAGGTAATCCATTCTTTTCTGGTAGTTTCCACATGGTTCTAGCTTTGTCGGCTTTGCTGTTGTGTCTGTTGACCTCTATCGTATAAATATTCATTGTTCTGTCCACATAGTGGGGCATTTAACCATTTTTTTTAAAAAGTCAAATGCCAGGGGGAGGGGGGGGGGGGGGGATGGACGCTCTTGGATTTGTCTGGTACATTATAGGGGACCCTCCACCCCGGGGAGACCATACGAGAGCTGCTACATAGCCCACCCTGAGCACGAGCTTACCACGGAGTATTTTGCAGTTAACCTAATTACCTTGCCACTTATTTGCATCTTATTGAATAACAATAGTGCCTATTGTTTCATGCTCGTTGTTAGGGCTAGGTCTAGGAGTTTATAAGAAGTGGCGGGGTATTCTGCAAGTAATCCAACTTAATTTTGTATTAACTTCTTACCAACTAATGGACCAGGAGCCCCTTTGAAGACAGGAATATCCGTTCTGTCGCAGAGTTCCAGTACTTTAAGAACATTGACGCAGACATTGTCGAGCGCCGTATTTCCTGCAACGCAAGTAATCGCAAGGATTTCAACATCTTCATGCGACAAGGCGAGAATAATGGCTTGGGCATCATCGATTCCAGCGTCACAGTCAATTACCAACTTTCTCTTTGCCATATTGTGTTAGAATAGTCGCTCGAAGCCGTCTATTAAATAACGAGATAATACTAGTCACACGGAAGTCACACGAGATTCGCACGATTATTGGTCGTGATCCTGGATTGGTCAGCGGTAATGTACGACAAGACAAAGTACGTCAAATATGGTAATTAAAATGTGCCTACTAGCCTAACCCAGGATTATAACTTAAACGAGGTTTTAATTTCTCTTGGTAGAAGTGTTTTCAAAAGCTAATTATAAGTTATACGCGAAGACAAATCAGAGACTAAACTGAAGGGCAAAAATACGTTGGAAAAATATCTTTTGATTAATTATTAAACTGGAATCAAAATTGATGCTAACCCTTGGGTTTGCTTAACCGCGCTTTGAACAACCCGGCCGTGCGTAGCTGGCGGGATTATTATACCGGGGTACTGTTAACCGGGGTACTGTTTTGGCGGCGGAGCCGTCTTTAATTGCGCGCCGCGAGGGATTTTCGCGAGCGGCGAAGCCGCGAGCGATTATTACACCGGGGTACTGTTAACCGGGGTACTGTTTTGGCGGCCAAATTCTTCTCGATCAAGCCAAAAAAAAAAAAAAAACTGGCCAAAACAGTACCCCAGTATAATAATCCCGCCAGTTGGACTCGTCCCCATTCTTCTCGCGGTCCGCCACCAAATTCTTCTCGATCAAGGCCAAAAAAAAAACCGGCCAAAACGGTACCCCAGTATAATATTCCCGCCAGCTACGCAGGCTACCTGCCTACAGTGGTCAATGCCCCGGGGGTCAATGCCACTGAGATTGAAACTTCTTTTTAAGATTGAGGGACGATTTGCAGTTTAAATCATGACCAATGTTTTTTTTTTCTTAAACAAAGCCTCAAAACACGATACGCGTTACCGAAAGTTACTTAAGGCGGGGGTCCACATGAACGCCATGTTACGGCCATGACTTGATATGGCTTTTATCATGTTTTATATAATGGAAATATCTCGTTCACGTTTCAAGTAATCCAAAAACTCTCTGCTTATCTCATAAATCTATGTTGTGGGGTGTTTTGTACATTTTTGGGTGATTTTTGGGTGTGTTTTGGGAGGAAATAGTTTTTCTCAAAGGATTTGTAAAATTAAGAGAAATAAGAAATATTGAAGATTTAGTGAAGTTTTAAAATTAGAATTTGTAACAAGCACAACCTGGGGTGCTCTTGCGTGGGTATCATCGAGTATCAACTGTCTGTTGGTGTTCCAAAAATCATTTTCTTTCTTCTATCCCTTCTTTAAACCTCTTAAAATTACATTTAAATTCACGTGTACCCCCTTGATCGGTATCCCAGCCAGGGGTTTGCTTAAAATTTGGAAGAAAAGGAAAACGCGATAAAGGTCGAGTAAATTACACCAGACCGTGTAGACTCAGATCTCAGAACTGTTTATGCCTCCCACAGTTAGACATTATTTTTACAATTTTTTAAATAGTTTTTTATATCGGTGGAGTGAAAATGTTACTGTGAGAGATTGAAAATAATTTTCTCCACCTCGGGTCTTGTTTTTTTGAAACGTTTTACTTTAAACTGCAATACCAAAAAGCCTGAAACAGCTGTCTGCGTCTGCTTTCTCTATTATTTTTGAGGTTTGTGTCAGTAGTGGTTTGTGTTAATAGTGCCATTTTGAGACTGAATGCCTTTTCACATTGTTTGATCGGTCTTTGCAGTGGTCTATTCAGCTGTCTGTTTTGCTTATCACTGTTTGTATCGATCCAATGTGGTGCAATAGATCTTTCACGGTATTGAAGTGGTTTTCATACCTATTTCGTTTCAATTTCTGTTTTTTTTTTGGCAAGATAAGGAAGTGAGACCCGCTATAATATCCATGCCTATTCATTCAATATTGGTATATTATTCTATTAGTTTTGCTAAAGCTTCCTGTAGCATTTCCAATAAATCCTTAGATTTTAAATATTTTTAATATTTAACTATATAATTTATTGTCATTAATATTTATTTAGTTTAATTATCATTATTTATTTATCCATAGTTAATTATTATCTAGGTCTTTTAATTATTTTAGATAGTGCAGGTCAACATCAGGACTTTTGTCTTGCCTATTTTACTTGTAACCTGCTTTATCAAATAAATCATGTATGTATGTATGTATGTATGTATGTATGTATGTATGTATGTATTCAAAAAATGAGTTAAATAATCTTTGATATTTCTTAGTTTTTATTTCAGCTCTTTTAAGAGCAGAATGCATACAAATTTCAGTTGCATCAGGGTTATTTAACCTGTCGATGACAGTCTCCTAGCAAAAATATTCTGAAAATGTATTGCAACTGCTTTCAGTGATAGATTTTTCTCATTTTTGCACGAACATGTTTCTGTACTACATGTACACTTCCTAGAAAATCCATTGACCATCAATTAGGCCAACATCCCCTGGTTCCGCCACGCTTCTAAATAACAATAGCCACGAGGAAAATTAAGCACGCCGCGGCAGTTACCTAAAAAGTTGAAAGCGTACGTGTGACCGCTGTTGAAAAAGCGTCGCCGGGGATAGCAGCTAATCCAACACTCAGTAGAACTGAACTCAGTAAAGCAGTCCTTTTTGGTTGACTCAAACTTTATTACTCTTCAATTGTGTGCTCTTTACAGTTCAGTAACTACATAATGTTCTGCTTACAACTTTTCTTACCTAGCTTTTATCTGGGCTGAGAATTAGCTATCAATCAATGTCAAAATCAGATCAAACAGTAATACAGGCTATCGTAAGGCTCATCATCATGATTGGTTAAAACAAATCATTAATATATGTTCCTTCGATACGTTTGTCAGTGTCGAAGCTGACTACTCTTTCAATTTTCACTAACGTTCCGGAAAGGTTTACATGTTTACATATTTGGGGGAGAAGATATAAGTGAAAATTACGTTTGAAATTCGTTACAACGTAGAAAAACTGGAGGTGACAAGCGTTTTCATCATACCTGATTGGTTAAGTTTAGTCCAGCCTTTTCCATATCATTAAAGTGATACGTGTCAACGAGTAAACCTGTATTGCACTGAGTGACCTTGAGCGATCTTCATTGACAAAAGTTCCTTTATTATTAAAATCGTATTTTACCTTATTTGTGTGAAGGTAGCATAATAATTCAAAATGATTAAATCGCCTCAACGATATGTCCGAAAAAGTTACCTTAATCGATATTATTTAACTGAAAAATAGGACAGTTGAATGAGAATAAGTTACTCTAACTAAAAATGTACTATTTCCAGGAAGAGCGCTTAGAAAAACTTAACCTGAGTTTTATTTCACTATCCCGACTCGACACCTATTGCGGCATAAGTCCAATAAGTCGCAATGATCGCAAGGTTGCTGAGTGAAATTAAATACAGGTTTAAACTGGAATTTCTACACAAAATATCAACTGGTCAGGAGAAAGTATAATTCGGTCACTTTCGAATTAGCAAGAGTACGAGTAAAGGGCGAGTCAACAATCTTTTTAAATGTCCCATGATTATTTGTCTCGTCACGCAACGCTCCTCCCCATTCAGTAGAGGGAGGAGCGTTGCGTGACGAGACAAATAACGGCTGCGTGGGCTACATGATTATATAAGTCTTATTGCATATTATATTCAACACCAAGAACAAGTTTCCCTTAATTTTTAAACATATAATCGATAAGTACGTATGACGTTTCATTGCTTGCATTTTTATTGTTTTACACCGCAGCTACTGTATGGTGAAATTTACGTGGGTGAATGCTTTACAATATTTCAAAAGTGTCTCACAAAAACCGAGAAAATTACCAAGCTTCGAGTCCTAATAAGTCTAAGTAAGAGATAATTCCCGAGCTCCGAGGCCTTTTTAAAAATAATGACCGAGCGCGTAGCGAGTTTTCATTGAGATGTTTCCTTAAGACAATTTATGCTGTAGGGTTACCAACCTCGTTCCCAGGGTCTCTCTTCTTCCCGAGAGATGGAAGAAGAGAGACCCTGGGAACGAGGTTGTAGGGTTACCAAGAGAACGTGCAGTATACTGAAAGAATTCAACTGATGTCCATATATAAGATGAGGCAGATACGATTTCTGTTAAGAGTAAATCTAAAGAAATCTATTGTAACAGAGTAGAGAAAAAAGATAAACACTCTAATTTAGATAGCTAAGGTTAACTTTTTTAAAATTAATGAACAGAAGAAGATTTCAGGAATAATTGTAATTGTTAATTGTTTCTTTTCATGAAATTGTCCTTAAAAGAACTTCATATAATTTATTTCACAAAAGGTGGTCAGTGGGAACGCAGTTTGTATTGATGCCAAAAATTGATTTCAAAAACATTGCACATTTTGTGACGCAGGATTGTAGTCATATCCTACACGTATATTTTATGGGTGTTTTTTGCTGTTCACACCCCAACTGGAACGTGATGTTTGTCATAATAATTAGGTATAAAGTTAGTTCCTTTAATCTATCTTGTTAAACTCCCTGATGAAGTCTGTGCGATTAGACGAAACCGGTCGGAGAAATAAAACAAGTTGACAAGATATGTTGCTTAGTGCTGCTCACTATTATTCATCTACAACATTAAAAAAAAAATAAAAAAAATAATGGTATAATCACTACAATCCATTTTCATGAAAGCTTTAGCAGTTTTGCTTGCTGCAATACTTGTTGTCTTTTACGTTGTTACCCTGTTATCGGATTAAAATCCCCGCTGAATGAAACATGCTTTACTGCAAAGACTTCATCATCAATGCTTTGTGGGCTTCCATGTTGACCTCTTGTACTATCCTGACATTGGGTTCCTTTCCAAGATGTCCTCGCCAATCCACAACCATCTGGCCTCTAGTCAAATGTCCATGAAGTTCCAGTGTAGCATAGACACTTGTTTCCTTGGTTACAATGTCTGGATGTACAGCCACTGCCATGGCGAGAGGGTCACAGATTGTATAACCCGATCCAAAACAAGCATAGTTCTTCTTGTAACATTCAGAACGTTGTTTTGAAATCTTCTTTACGAAATGAGATTTTTTTGTTCCCAGTCCACAGTAGGAATCATAAAAATCCCAAGAGAATCTATGGTTAAGGCAAACTTCCCAGGTTACCAAAGAAATTCGCGATGTGAATGCATTTAGAACAATATGAGCTGCTTCTACATCAGCATGGAAATTGAATTCTGCACTCACAAATGTGTTGCCTTTTGCTTCAATGTTTCCTCCCATGATAACAATGTCTTTTAGTTTTGAGCAGATAGCTGGATCAAGTCGGCAAGCAAGGGCAATGTTAGTCAACGGGCCAATAGGAACCAAGGTTATCTCACCAGGATGTTTGTTAATAAGTCTGATCAGGGCATTTACAGCATGTTCTGACTTCAACAATGACATGTCTGGGTGCGGAATGTCTTCAACATCACCAAAGCCATCAAGACCATGAACATGGGAAGCAAAGCCCAAATCACCTGCCAATAAAGTTAAATGACATTTGGGTTATATGTGTGCTTTTTACTGGTTCATATTATCATGTGTAGTGTATAATTTATGTGGCTCTCATATGTCAAACACAGGGTATTCTGCAGTTGTTTTCTTGCATGGTCTTTGCAACTTTGCATCTCAGGTATATTAAGGACTGGCTTTCCCCCTATTTTATCAAAAGAGTAAGGGGGTGGTCTATCTTCAAAAGGAAACGTGTCATAAGTATGAAACTTGGCAACGGCATTTGACTTGTTAAGACAGTTCTTTTTGTTGATGTTTCCATGGCACCCTATCATGTGACCAATTGAGCTTTTACTTCCGGTTTGTTCCTTCAGTGCTCTTGCAGACAAGGAAAAATTGTGTTTTGTGAGAGTTTTAAGTGGCATTATTTCTACCCTTTTAAGGTATTTTCCAAACGTAACTGGAAACGTGGTCCTCAGTAAGACCTCTATTTTCATTGGCCTTGAGGGGGTCTTCGTTTTCGACGGGTCTTCGTTTTCGAGGGGGTCTTCGTTTTCGAGGAGTCTTCGTTTTCGAGGGTTCTTCGCTTTCGAGGGTCTTCAGTCTTTGGTCTTCGTTTTCGAGACACCCAGATGAAGCCTGAGATAAACTGAACCCAAGCCATTAATCCTCCGGAAGGCCCCAAACCCAAGGTGTGTGTAACCACAACTATTATATCTGGCTTTGCAAATCAAAAGAACTTATACCTGGTATGACGGGCTTCCTCCGACATACGAAATCTATATATGATATAGAAACAAAACAAGGTAGCGTTTTTTCGAAAAAACTGGTCAGTTCTTGATACTTTTTTAAAATAGTTTCTTTCACAGTACATCACTGCTCTCTTCATCTCTAGCTCCGGCTTTTTCAATAGTTTTTTTAACCATATCTCTCGCAGTCCCATTTCGTTGATCCACCTTAAATCTTTTCATGTCCAAGCAGTTACTACCGGTATACAGCTATTTCAATTAACGTTGTCAGATCCTAAAGCTCAAAGCCAAGACCGCAAGGTAGTATGGGTAGTTGTGAATAGCTATACTACCTTACTACCATACTACCTTGCGGTCTTGGCTTTCAGCTTTCATCCGACAACGTTAATTGAAATAGCTGTATGCCTGACACTTTGTTTGCTTTTATGTTTGAGTCAGCATCAATTCAATGTTCTGTAATTACACTTAACTTGTTTACTTTATTGCCTGTCTATAGCTATTACCCTGTTGTTTTTCTGTTACCTTATTAATCTGTTTTTTTTTTTCATTCATTCATTATGCAAATGCAAATGTAAATGTAAATGTAAATGTAAAAGCCTGTAGTGTTTAAGAAATAAATAAATAAATAAATAAATAAATAAATAGCCCAAAGCGACACGATTTGTTTGGAGACATTGAAACTGATCAGGGTAGTTTGCGACATTGAAGTCTCAAAGTGTAACAAGATGGTCATGTCGGTGGCAAGCGGTGAAAGCCGTTGACCAGCAACTTGAGCGAATAGTGAAGGCATTACTAGTATTATCCACCGACAAGGAGGCTAAAACATACTCCGAATGTCGCTCACTTCTGCATGGAATCTGTGATTTCCATTACGTCCTCGGTCTGTGTGTTTTGAAGATTATTTTATAAAATACGAGCAGCCTGAGTGATTACCATTAGGGAAAGACTGTGGATGTTGTCACGGCGAGGCGGAATGCCAGTTTGACCTTAGCGACCCTACGAAGCTGCCGAAATGAGGAGAGCTTCACCTCAGTGTGGGAACTGTGTCAATGTATCAGTGTTAAGATGAAATCATCGATTGCTGAATCGAATTTTTCATTCTACGATGCGGCTCATGTGCCACGACGACAACCCTCAAGGCGCTTCCACGCGTTAGTCGGCGAAGACCAAAATGTCAGTGCTGTTCCTCCGCCATCGAATCCAGAGGATTACCATCGTGTCAACACCTCTTTCACCTCTCTGGATAAGGTCCTGGCCGAAATTGAGAGTCGGTTCAGTGGAAATGACCAAGATGTTCTTTGTGCGTTGTGACATCACGCTTAGTGATTCGCCCAACAGTGATAGCTTTGACCTGGTTGCCAGGTACTATAACCTCGATAAGGAGCTACTCCAGGTAGACCAAAGCCTGTTCAGTCAATTCAAGACAGCACATGTCGCGAAATCAATAGAAACAGCTGCAGAAGTCATTGAAGCATTGCACAAAAACAAGCTAAAACAGCCTTTTATGAAATGATCCAGAGTTCTCGAAGGTCGCGTCCATTCTGGCCGTCATCCCTGCAACATCATGCTCCGATCGGAGCGCTCGTTCAGTGGACTCCGGCGCTTAAAGACTTATCTTCGGAGTACGATGGGACAGAATAGACTAAATAGCCTTGCTATCGTCTGTATTGACTGGTATTAAGCGCTCTTATGGCAATAAAGTCATTGTCAACAGTATGGACGTGACAATAAACATTTTCGAACAACGCCACGGAAGAAATAACTTTTTCTTTTAATAAGTTTCTGATTTTACTATTTTATTATTTTTATTTTATTTTTTCCCCTCCCCTCTTCTCACGCTTCGCGCGAAATGCTTCGCTCGCCCGTGCGAAATGCTTCGCTCGCCCGCGTGAAATGCTTCGCTCGCCCCGCATGGCTCATTAAGCGACTGTCATGCAGGCTAAAGCCTGGTTTCCATATAACCGCAACGATCGCAGCGATCGCAGCGATCGTTACGATCGACGGTCGCTGCGATTCTTGCGATTCTTGCGATCGCTGAGACCTCAGGTTTCCACATGATCGCAAGGAAACGTCGAGTAGGCCTGGATCCGATAAATTTTAAGTGCATTATGGGATACAAGGCTTTGGTATGCAATGCTTTCTGGGACATTTCGGATCGCAAGGATCGCAAGCAGAGTGGTTTCCATATAAAAACCTCACAATCGCAAAGATCGCAAGGATCGCAGAGATAGAAATTTTTCTATCTCTGCGATTGCAATCGCAAGGATCGCAAGGATTGCAAAGTTTTTGGTTTCCACATGATCGCAAGGGTCGCACAACACTTTTTTCTGCGATCGCTGCGATCCTTGCGATTATCTGGAATCGAGTAGACTGTCGAAGTCATAGAGTGTCACAGAGCGACTTGCAGCATTTTTTAGGTTTTCTAGAAACTTCTATATATTTATTTTAAAATCAATTACAGATGAGTGATGACAGATAATGGGACCATAATCAAGAATTTGGTGTAAACAACTTAAAAACGCAACCTTCCGAATGTTCAGTAGAACCAAAGGCAATACCCATTCTTACGCTAAAACTCTCTTTTATTTTATATCTTGCAATTTTACTTTATTTCTGACAGTTGAAAACCGATGAACTGAAAATTCTCTGTTTTACGTGACTTTAAAAACAGAACCCTTATAACTAAATAGACAAATTCGGCTAACGTATTGTTGTACCCACAGGAAGCCCAACCGTGGTTTGTGAGCCACATCAAATTACAGATTCGAAGCCGGTACACAGCACGGAATTGAGAAGCGATAGAAAAATCGAAAATATTACCTATAAAGACTTCTTACTTTTAGTTTATTGTCCCTTGGTGTGTCCTGACCGGTTTAAATGCATTTTTACCTCTTTTGTCACTCGCGCCACTATCCACTATCTTTTATAGTGGATAGTGGCGCGAGTGACAAAAGAGGTAAAAATGCATTTAAACCGGTCAGGACACACCAAGGTACAATAAAATAAAGGTAAGGAGTCTTTATTGTGTAATATTTTCGATTTTTCTTTCGCTTTTCAATTCCGTGAAAAATCGTGTTATTACCTATATCTGTAATTTGATGTGGCTCACGTACCACCGTTGGGCTGCCTGTGTTGTACCCAATTCAAACATTCTGGGAATGGGATCCTTTGTTCACAGTATTTCTATATAATTTCCATGTCAATGCTTCATTGATATGGAAATATGACGAACAAAGAGTTCTAATCCCAAAAGGTTTGAATTGGGTACAACAATGCGTTAGCCGAATTTGTCTATAGTCAGAGGTCGGGACAGCTTGTCTCCAAAATTGATTGACACTAGTTTTCCTTTTCTTAATGCATTAGCTTTTATACTTTCGGTTTTTTTGTAGTACTTGAACCTATCTTAATCTCTTGCCCACTTTCCGAAATTGAGTCAATACAGAATAAAGGGTGTTGTCTTTTGTTTACTACAAACCAAACCATTAACTGTGATTTTGGTTGTAAAAACGTATGATAACTTAAATATAACTTCACCAAAATATAACTCGTGGTTTTAACTTTAGTTTGATTATATTCATTTATTATTTAGCTACCCTTTTCATATATAAGAAAAGTTTTGCAATGAACATTTTACTCTCACTATGATCATATGTTAATCAAGCGAATCATATGCTGCAATCGATCAAGTACTTTTAAATAACGTGTATGAATGTTCAATTTATAAAAGAGCATTGTGAATTAGATTAAGTTTAGAAGAAGAACGTTGAAGCAGTGAACACCAAGACTAAGCTTGTAAAGAAGAGAGTAGAAGTTGAATAAACCTATAGCTGAATATTGTTTGCTGTTATCTGGTTCTCTGCGTCGTTTGGGCAGTCCCCCAGAGGCGCGTAAGACTTCGCAATCCTCAACAGAATATGCGAGGTTTCGAAAAAAACTATTTTTGGAATTATAACTGTTGCATTAGACGTAAGAATTGTAAACGTTTTTGTTTTTCGTGCAATTTGAGTGCGCGTTGGTATCCCGATTTCAACACCCACGCATTCGGGCATTGTGTAAATTTGTCGGGCAAGAAGGTCACCACCCACCCAAGTCCAAAGGTGCCCATACGCCTATAACATCGCCCACCCCAAGGACGAGGTTGCCACGGAGTATTTTGCAGTTAACGCAATTGTGTATTAACTTCTTACCAACTAATGGACCAGGAGCCCCTTTGAAGACAGGAATATCCGTTCTGTCGCATAGTTCCAGTACTTTGAGAACATTGACGCAGACACTGTCGAGCGGCGTATTCCCTGCAACACAAGTGATCGCAAGGATTTCAACATCTTCATGCGATAAAGCGAGAAGTATGGCTTGGGCATCATCAATTCCAGCGTCACAGTCAATTACCAACTTTCTCTTTGCCATATTGTGTTAGAATAGTCGCTCAAAACCGTCTATTAAATAACGAGATACTTGTAATAGTCACACGAATATTGCACAATGCGATGCATGCCCTGATCCTGGATTGACCAGCGGTAACGTACGACAAAACAAAGTTTGTCAAATATGGTAATTAAATGTGCCAAACTTGTTTTCCCTGCCTACAGTGGTCAATAGCAGAGATTGGGACCTTTTTCTTTTTGGAAGATTGAAGGACGATTTGCAGTTCAAATCATGCCCAATGGATTATTTTCTAAAACAAGGCCTCAAAACACGATACGCGTTACAGAAAGTTACTTAACCTTTGGAGGAAAAGGGAAAAACGATAAAGGTCGAGGAAATTACACCAGACCGTGTAGACTCATATCTCAGTACTGTTTATGCCTCCCTCAGTTAGACATTGTTTTAGCTGTCATTTGCAGTTGTCATCAGTTTCCATAATTTCCCTTTCGTGAGTATTATCGAATAACTCTTCGAAAAGAAGCAGGAGTCAATGCAGCGCTCGCTACCTTTCGTCCGCCATGATGGACTACGTGCGCACAATCGCCGGATAACCGACCGCTGCTCATGAGAACAGTTTTGCAAATCCGTTTTTGGATTTCCCAATCGAATGCAAAAGTAGCAAATCCATGAAATCCGGATTTCGATTTCTTTTTGAAATCCATCTTGGAAAAGGATTTTGCAAATTGGAAATCCGTTTTTGGATTCGGTTTTCTTTTTGAAATCCGGATTTCCCAATCGAACGTACCCTGTATTTTATTCGGAAAATAGTCGTACTAGTTATTCTAGAAGGAGAAAAAGTTGTTTTTGTGAACTTTTGTACGGTCTAAATGTACTGTGCAGACGGTCGCGTAATACTGTTTTTGAGAACTTCTAAACTTGAAAAATAGCCCGGTCGTCAATCTTAATTCTTGTGCTTCCGACCTTTCACCTTGTTAGGTTTCACCTTAGTTAAGCATGTTGCGGGAGAGCGACGCTGTTAGGCTCAGCCTATCTATATATATTATATTTACTCTATGGTTTAGATGATTTTCACGATTATGTTCAACTAGAATAGGGCGCTGTCCTTACTAGATCAACTTTTGTTGGCGATTTTCTATTACTTGAAGTTAACTTAATTCATATAAGAGACTGTCAATATGTAGCCTGTAATTCTGTTATTTAGGTTATATTAATAATTTGCTGTTAAGTTACTTCGCTCTAAAGAAAAACCTCCGTAAGAGATTTTCAATATTAAAGCTTATGTTAATTAACTAGCAAACATTTCGTGATCGGTAAAAGTTGTTTTGAAATATTTGTGTGTAATTAATAAGGCGATGAAAATATATATATTTAGAGTAAGGTTAAGTCGAAAGAGAATAAGTCGAAAGAGGACAAGTCGAAAGAGGACTAGTTGAAAGATGAATTGTTAAAAGAGAGTAGAAGTTGATTGTAATAGACATTAGTATATACTGAAACAGTGGATAGCATTGTTGGCGCGCTCTGATTGGCTACTGAAACTCGGAATAGCAAGTGCTATTCACCTCCCAGCAACTCGCGAAAATTTGCGCGCGAAAATTGTAATCGTTGACAGGAATAAATGAGTTAAAAAGCATCATTTTCGTTATATTATCTCACTGTTTCAGTATATACTAAGACAACTATTCACCTCCACTTCGGTAAATAGTTGTTAAATATTCGTATTCACGGTATTGAACTGGAACTAGCGTGCAGTCGAGGCTCATGCGGGGGAATGTTTTCACATGCAAATATTTTTGATGATATTCCTCCGCATTAGCCTCGACTGTAAGCTAGTTCCAGTTCAATACCGAGAATACGAATATTGTCTATTGTAGTTACAAAAAGGAATTAAGAAGAAAGCTAAGAAGAGAAATAAACCTATAGCTGACAATAGCTGAGAATATTGTTGTAAAGTGATTCCGGACCTCTGCTTGCCTTGAGCAGTGATTCAAGAGGAGCGTAAGACATCGCTCTTTCCACACATGTATACAGCTATAAACATGCGGTTGTGAATGTTGCAATGTATGATGATTATATTCTAATTAACTTATTTTCTTTTTTGCTTTTTTTTTGATATGACAAGGTATTGCAATTAGGTGTTTATGTTGTGGTGCAATTTTATATTAGATGCAAATTTTATTTTCCTTTGTTTAAAACTCATTATCATACATTACTATACCCCAAAACAAAGGAAAATAAAATTTGCACCAAGGATAAAATTGCACCACAACATATATATTCTTTCCCCTTTTCAGTTCATTTGTGTTTGGGACTGAATGCAAAATTATAACACCCCGAGACTCCAGCCAAAGCCCCACGGAAACAGGAAAACACATAACCAAAGCCCAACGGGACCGTAAATTGCAAGATTGCAGAAATACGGAACCACGGTACAATGGAGATGAGACCTAGAGCCAGAGAGGACAATAAGACAGAAGAAACAGGGAAATATAAATTGCATGGAAGTTAAAGGGGAAAGAAAGGGATGAACGCATTTTTGATGGAATTGCGTCGCGAGTGAACTGACAGGGAACTTAAGCATATCTGCTTAGATTCTATGGAGGAATTGTGGCATCAGGGTTAAGGTTACAGAGTACCTTATTGGTACTAATTTTCGCGGGCACTTAATTTCGCGAAAAAAAGGTCGGCATATTTCGCGGGTCTTTATTTTCTCGATTTGGGTGCAAAATTATTTTCTTAGGGAATTAATTTTCGCGAAAATGAAAAAAAAAAGCAAAACAAAACAAAACAATTTTATTACTATTTTACACTTCTTAGCTTATTGCTGAAAATCATCAACTCATAACAAAACCAAACTATAGAAACCGCATCGTGTACCATAGGCATAGTCAAAGACATTATCCTTATGCTTAACGTTCTTTGCAATTGTATGTGTAGCGCGCTTGTTTCGGCTGATGGATTAAAAAACGAGATATATTCGTGTGTAGCGCGCTTGTTTCCACTCATGGATAATTATACAAATTTACATTGTAGCCGTGAATTAGACTAGAGCTATGTGTACCATTGGCATATAGTTCTTGAGCCTCTAATCAATTTCTAGGGCAAGCTCGGTGTCAGTGAACGGGTGTATCTATGTTTATCATCTGTAGGCATGCCATAGAGCTTTTACACGTTATACACAATACGTGGACATGTGTTTCTTCATTAAATTGAGAAAACAAGAAATATAGGAGGTATTAAATTTCGAGACATTAAAGTTCGCGGGAATTTTTTTTCGCGTCGCTTTAAGTTCGCGATTTTTTTTAAATCGCGAAAATCGCGAAATTAAAGCGACGCAAAAATTAGTACCAATAAGGTACCTTCAGATCGAAAATGTTTTCAATTTTTTTTTTTTTTGGCGTCAAAATGAAGTTTACAGAATGAATTTTCATCCAAAAGAAAATTATCGAAAAATAGTGAAAATTGACGGAGAAATGACGGTATAACTTTTGTGGGCGGAGTTTGTTTATGAAGCGATATGTTTTTTTAAGCGCTGTTTTCTCAAAGTTAATTTTTCGCTTGTTGGGGGACACTTTAAAGAGCTACAACTCAAAGGGAATTTGTTCGATTTTCCTCAAATTTGGACAGAAGCTAGGCTAACATATAATCAACAAAAATATGTCGGCGAATTTCTTATTTCCGAAAACTTTTTCGTCAAGAGCCATTTCCGTGCGATCATTCCAATTTTTTTTCTCCCTTTTTCGAAAATATTCTGTAACGTTTCACTGCAATTGAATATGGGAAATCGCCGACACGTTTTTTTAGCGCTTCGTGTCCAGAAACCCGAGTACAAATCAAATTAGCAAAATACAATAATCGCTTTGAGTTATACTGTTTTAAAGCTGATTCGGACGTTCGAATTTAGACGTCGTAAAAATTTCGACAATTCATTTTATTACCAAATGGTTTCCATATTTAGATAGCCAGCTCTATAAGCTTTAATTTGATGTCTGGGTTTAGGTATATTAAGTGTAATCTTAAGACGCTAGAACTGTTATACTGGAGACACCCCCGAAGGTACACTGTAACCTTAATTTCGGTGGATTTATTCGCTTCGAGCGGCGGACACTCCGGAAATCAGTGTTCTGCCTTGTCTTCTTAGCAGTAGAACACCCAAATAACGATAACTTCCTGAATTCGCGTTAAATCGCTCCGAGGAGCAGACAAACAACAAAGAATACAACACAGCAACAGGGTAAGTCAATTTTATTCACAAGACATTCGAATTTTTAAGTTCTAAAACAAACCCGTTGCATTCCCATAACACATTACCGCTCATAAAGCAAGGGTCGCGTCCTGGTTATCTGACAGTGATCTTGGACTGCCTGTTCGTTCAATTCCGAGACCTTAATTTCACCCCAAATTCTGGATACGGTCCCAACACATATTAATAGCAACTACGAAACAATAACCTCCTCTTTTCTGCACACTATTTTTTAATCTTTTACAACGTAAAAGCCTTAAAGATATGTCATCTGCATTATTTACAGTTCATGCTTGCTTTCAGAAGAGCGGTTCTCGACATCCGTTTTTTTTTTGTACTCACAGTCAGCCAAAATATCTTTAGAGACATCAATAACCGCGTTAATTTCTTCATTTTCAAAATTTCCCCCGTCTCTCGCGTTAATTTCCTTTATTCGAAAGAAATTTTCCCTCCAATTCGCGTTAATTTAAGTTAATTCGTGTAAATTTACAGGAGCGTTAATTTCCTATAATAAGGTATTTCAAGCTTAAATGGAAAGGAACGGACAGAGTTGGGTTTATACAAAGTTCTCTTTGATTCTTTTCGTTTTCTGTGTCTCACCGCACTGCAATCATCGTTTCGGGTGAAATTAATCATCTTGATCCTTAGAATAGCTTATAAGGATCGGCTATATTTCTATAACGCCGAGTTCACCTTTTACTTCTATCATCCAAGAAATTTATTATTCGAGGCTGTTTTCGCAAATCCTTTATCATACATAGTTGTGTGTGTCTTTCTTGGTAGTGTAGGCAAAATATACGGCGTATTTTCCTACTCAGCGACAAAATATCCTATTGTAGGTCTTACAATGTCCTCATAATAGCCATCTATGAATTTCTCTAGCGAAAGCCATGGACGATGATACACAAAAACAAACTCTTCACAACTTTCATAAATACTAGGTACTGCCACGACAAAGGCAATTTCTTTTAACATATATTTCACTCCTTCTTCTAAGTCAAGCGTTTTTTCTCCCCTTTCTTTCTCCTTTTTGTAGCCTTCTTTCGGTTTTTCTCGCCCGCTTTTGAGGTTTCTCAAAGCAGCTTCGGTGGATTCTCTGATTTCCGTTCGGAACTCTTCGTTTGCTCGGTACAATTCTTGGATATATTCGTACGTTTCGGAGTATTTCGGACAAATTTCCACCTCCTCTGTCCATCTGACGTAACTGTAAGCTGTGTCGCTGAGACCACTACTCTTAATTGCTTCATTGCATTTGTTCCTCAGACGGTTGATTTTGAGGCGAGCGGATTTCTCGGGATTTTTGGATCCGACAGCTCGGTAATTGTGCTCGTGTATTTTGTCAGGGATAAACAATAACACCTGAGAAGACAAACTATGCGTTAGGCTGGCTTGTACTAAAGGTAAACGAACAATAAAACAGAAGTACGATCTAATTCAGTTACTCCTTTCAAAGCCTATCTGCTTCTGCTTAAAACAAAGTGTCATAAACGAGAAAAGATCGGAATCGAGCTAGTAATGCGCCGGTTCTAAAATCAATGGCGTCTGTTGTAGCATATTGCTGGCTAAGTTTCAGATCACCAAGTTACTAGATAATATTCACATTTTAATTTCTATAGTTGGAATAAGACAGAAACATTATCATTTTTTCCCAGGATTTGTTATAAGTGACGAGTTAAAATCCGTGGATGAATACATGTAAATTATACATCTTTGGGTTCACACCACCTTTGTACTCCAAGAGTCAACCTTGAGTCCTGTAATGCGATTGTAACTTTCGAGTCTATGGATGAAATCGTAGAGTGTGCCCATTCAAATGAAAGCTATTGAGCAATATTTTCCTGTGGTGCTATTTATTATGCTGTACAAGGTGGTTCTAACTTTTGAGTCTGTGGATGAAATCCTAAAGTGTGACCATTCAAATGAAATCTATTGAGCAGTACTTTCCTGTGCATGGTACTGTTTGTTATGTTGTACAAGGTGGTTCTAACTTTTGAGTCTGTGGATGAAATCCTAAAGTGTGACCATTCAAATGAAAGCTATTGAGCAGTACTTTCTGTGGTGCTGTTTATTATGCTGTACAAGGTGGTTCTAGGTCTTCTAACTTTTGTGTCTGTGGATGAAATCCTCAAGTGTGACCATTAAAGCTACTGAGCAGTACTTTCCTGTGGTGCTGTTTATTATGCTGTACAAGGTGGCTCTAACCTTTGAGTCTGTGGATGAAATCCTAAAAGTGTGACCATTCCAATAAAAGCTATACTGAACAGTACTTTCCCGTGGAACTGTTTATTATGCTTTACAAGGTTGTGGGCGGCACGGTGGTCTAGTGGTTAGCGCGTCGGACTTTTAACCTGAAGGTCGGTGGTTCGAGGCTGGTCTCTGCCGTCGCGTTGTTTCCTTAGACAAGAAACTTTACTCCACACTGTCTCTCTCCACCCAGGTGTATAAATGGGTACCGGCGACAAAATGCTGGGGGTAACCCTGCGATGGACTAGCATCCCATCCAGGGGGGAGTAGCAATATTCCTAGTTGCTTCATGCTACGTAAACCGGGTTAAGCTCCGGCCGTGTGGGCCATCGTGGCCCGAGTGCGACTTTACCTTTTACAAGGTTGTTCTAACTGAGACTGTGGATGAAATCCTAAAGCTAGTGTGACTGTTCAAACTTGAAAGTTACTGAGCATTACTGTGATGCTGTTTATTATGCTGTAGAAGGTGGTTCTAACTTGTGAGTCTGTGAATGAAATCCTACAGTGTGACCATTCAAATGAAAGCTACTGAGCAGTACTGTCCTGTGATGCTGTTTATTATGCTGTACAAGGTGGTTCTAACTTTTGAGTCTGTGGATGAAATCCTAAAGTATGACCATTCAAATGAAAGCTACTGAGCAGTACCGTTCCTGTGATGCTGTTTATTATATTGTACAGGGTGGTTCTAACTTTTGAGTCTGTGGATGAAATGCTACAGTGTGACCATTCAAATGAAAGCTACTGAGCAGTACTTTCCTGTGATGCTGTTTATTATGCTGTACAAGGTGGTTCTAACTTGTGAGTCTGTGAATGAAATCCTACAGTATGACCATTCAAATGAAAGCTACTGAGCAGTACCGTTCCTGTGATGCTGTTTATTATGTTGTACAGGGTGGTTCTAACTTTTGAGTTTGTGGATGAAATCCTAAAGTTGACCATTCATATCAGTGAAAGCTACTCAGAATCTATGTTTTTTTCCTGCAGCTGATTTTGTCCGCTCGGGAGTCCGAGAGAGTGATGGGCCGCATCCTACCTTGTCTGAGTTCTTTCTCGCAAAATCAAACAGCCGCTCCAAAACATCCAAGCGATAATAGTATGGATTGCCAGGACTAATACCTAGAATCACTGGTCTTCTATCTTGCAAAAATTTCTTGCCATTCAAAATTACTTGAGATTCTGTGGAGGCTTGCATGTTTGCTTTAAATCAGGTTCGGTGCGCCGGAATGGTCGAGGATTTCTCTTGCATGCGATTTTATTTCGTCATCTTCGCGCCCCCAGCATTCCTTTTCCCTTCTCTCTGATTGGTTACCAGTTACTTTAGGCTATCAACCACATTATCGGACATACGTCATACGAATTTTTTATTTATACTCGAATTCAAGTGTAGCTCAAGAAACTAATGTCTTCGAGCAAAAGTAATAAGATAGCAAGACGAAAAAAAAATTACCATGTTCTATTCATAGAGACGTCACAAGACATGGTGCATGAATTTTAAAGAAAGTTTGCATGAAATATTCGAGCCAAAAATATATGATTTTTTAAAATTATGCCGGATTATCTTGTAGCCGTGGTTGTGATTAAAATGACCACTTTTGTCACCACAAAACCTGGGAGTCGGCAACAGGTAAAAGCGTTACGAATCTGATTAACGAAATAAAAATAACAATATATGTGTGCTATTATTTCTTAGATGGCATGAGCGTAAAGTGTGAGACGCTTGTAGTGTCGATATAGAGCAACAAAAATTAGACTTAGTATGTTAAATATTATGGTTTAACGTGGAAGGATTTTATTCTATTAGTGTTGTATTAGCTAAAATAAAAAATGTCTTCGTGGTGGTTTCATTGCGAAACAGATCAGTTTTATCAATTTTCTAGAATTTTTATTGCATAACATTTAAGGGTTGCGAAACATTTTTAATAATAAATGAACTTTTTCAATTCATCTCTTTGCAGTTGTATGAATTATTATGGAACCCTCGTAATGTGTCACCTTAAAGTTTGACGTCACGAAGTTTGTTCACTACATTTATAATGATATAAAGTTAAGTTTGAATTAACAGCTTTCTACTTTTAAGTTGTAATATTTACTAGCTATCTCATCTAATCTTGTGGCAAAATCTGTTAGCCCTTTGGCTAATTAAACTTCCCATAAAGGAAAATTATTTTTCGATATATCGAAAGTTTCACTATTTGTGATCTCAAATTTAAGACCATTTAAGGGATTAAAGTTTTAGAGAAGATATGAAACGTATTTTTGTTGTCTCAAAGTTTGGTTATTCACGTTAACAAATGGCTCCAATTTACCCGCAGCCAAACTGAGCTCCTTTTTTTCGCCGGAAACCGTTATTATACGGATAAGAAAAACGTTAGTAAAATTAAGTTTCTGGGGACCAAACTAGTAACTATCGTTGTTATATTTAGTAAAATAACTCAGAATGATCTTGAAAACAGGATAATATATCAGTTATCTCATCTAATCTTGTGGCAAGATCCATCTGCTGTGGACACACCTGGCGATCTTTCTGGTTCAAAATGCTAGCTTCCGTCCCGTACGCCTCTACAAAAAACGATTATTTTAGATGTTGTAAAGCTTCGCTAAAAGTTCTCTACTGGGATTCGTGGAAGTGGACTTCGTCAGAAAACCTTTTCCTTCCATCTAAAAAGAAAGGACTAGAAGGCACTATATTATCAGATGTGCTTCAACAGAAGACGGGAATAGTTGCTGAGAAAACCTCTAATCTTTCTGCTCTACTTTGCCAACCGCTTGTGCCACAAAAATCAGAAAAACTAGCGAAGGATTTAACTTTATTATAAACACACGAAATGTAGTAAATCCCAAGTTTGTTCAGCCGATTGACTCGGAGGTCGAGGTCACAAATATCGTTCCAAGGGCGAAGCGAGCCTTGCCGACTTCTGTGTCAACCCCAGACTGTCAACCCGCCGAGTTAAAGTTGTGGTGTTGTGGCCAAATGGCCGCACAGACGTGAGAGTGCCAGACCGAAGGGAGAACATTACTCTTTAATATAAAAAACATTGCCTCAAGAAAAAGTGTTGGTGTTAAACGCAACACACTTTTTGACAGCTAGACTGTCCGCTTCTAAGAATTCTCTGTTTTCTTTGTAGTTTTGCTGGACAAAATTAAGATTAACCTTTACCAAACTCTCTGCTTTTATTTCTAAGTATCGTTCCGGCAAAAGAATGACTGGTCTGATAGCGTTTCTCTCTTGAATGCGTGTTTTTCTGTGAATACAGCTGTGAAAAATCGAAAAGGTTTCAAATTACTTTTGACATACACTGGACATAGTCGAATTGCGTGGTGAGCCAAAGAAAACAAAAATACCGCTAAAACAACTGAAAAGTGACCGGCCAAAACACCAGAGCTCTCTCGATAGCCGTTCAAATGGCTGGAAATCTTTTATCTAAACGGATACTAACCAGATCCTGGTGCTTATACTAACATTAGCCGTTCGAACGGCTAAATATTTTTTCCGAACTGATAACCCTAGCCGTTCGAACGGCTGAAGATTTTTTTTTGAACGGACCAGATTTTACCTACAGCACTTGAAAAACCGATATCGCCCTCGTCACTTCGCGATTCGGGCGATATCGGTTTTTCGCGTGAAATTTAGCGTGAAATGTAGCGTGGAATTTACTCGTCAGGCAATGAATTTTTCTATAGAGTGTTTTCACTCACGTGGTCTGCAGCTATGCTAATTTCTTTGAACAAAACAAAGTGTTTGCATTAGAAAAGAGTTCAATCCCCACAGGATTAGCTTGGAACACCAATATGGCCGCCGTTTTATTGTTTTGGGACACCAATATGGCCGCCGTGACGTCATGTGAAAACACTCCATAATGTCGCAAGAGGGAGGAAAGATTGCGCGATGAGCCCTAAGGATGTCTGCATTAGAGACTATCACTATGACTATGCGGAGCTAACCTCTCGTCGTATGCCCGGGCGCATAAAACATTACAAGCGAATTAGTACTAAATAATACTACATGTAATTAGTCTAAGCAATGGAAAACGACGAATTCTGTACAATTTAGTACTATATTTATATTTATATTTAACACAAATTCATGCTTATTATTCAAACAATTCAGTTACATGCATTTTTGGGAAAAATATATAAAAAACAGTATTCACCACAGAGCCTATTGACAATCATTATGAGTATTGACACTATTTGATGAGTAACATGGCAGCACTTCACTGGCTCTCAGCTATTGCTTGTAAAGGTTTGTATGGGAATGAAGCGGTTTTGTTTTAAAACTTAAAAATTCGAATGTTTTGTGAATAAAATTGACTTACCCTGTTGCTGTGTTGTATTCTTTGTTCTTTGTCTGCTCCTCGGGGCGATTTTAATAACTCGATTTCGACGAGTTATCGTTATTTGGATGTTCCACTGCTAAGAAAAAGACAAGGCAGAACACTGATTTCTGGAGTGCCCACCGCTCGAAGCGAATAAATCCACCGAAATTTACGGTGACCCACAAGGATCAGCTGCAAACAAATAAAAGTTGCTGCAAACAAATAAAAGCAGCTGCAAACAAATAAAAGTTGCTGAGGCAGCTGAGGTTAAGGTTAGGGTTAGGGTTAGCAACTTTAATTTGTTTGCAGCAACTTTTATTTGTTTGCAGCAACTTTTTATTTGTTTGCAGCAACTTTTATTTGTTTGCAGCTGACCCTTGTGGGCCACCGTAGGGTAATTAACCCTGATGCCACAATTCCTCCACAGAATCAAAGCAGATATGCTAAAGTTCCCTGTCAGTCCACTCGCGACGCAATTCCATCAAAAATGCGTTCCCTGCGAAACATTTGTTTCGAGTCAGCTTCGCTTCGGGCGCGTAAAGAGTCGCGAAGACACATTCACCGTTCGCGTGGTATGTCGGATAAAAATATCTAGCCTCACGGGAAGTCAGCAGCCAGTTGTCGACAAGCAAACCAAAATGCTCCCCGCGTCCTCTCGAGAGTATTATTGTCAAGGCCAGAAAGGCGCATTGTTTCAATCGACCAATCAAAATCAAATCAAGTCGTGTTTACAATATGACAACTTTCACTGAACTCAGAGGAAACCCATTGCAAGTACTAGCTTTTTCGCAAATCATCTCTGTTTTTCGTTGCAAAATCCAACTTTTAAGCGCGCGCCATGTGATGCATGAAAGATTCAGTGCGTACCAAAATGTAAGTACAACGACTAGGTCATCTCAGGGGGGGGGAGGGTGCACCCTCTGCACCCTCCCCCTAGATCCGCCCCTGACCCAAATAACGATAACTTTCCGAATTCGCGTTAAATCGCCCCGAGGAGCAGACAAACAACAAAGAATACAGCACAGCAACAGGGTAAGTCAATTTTATTCACAAAACATTCGAATTTTTAAGTTTTAAAACAAACCCGTTGCATTCCCATAACACATTACTGCTCATAAAGCAAGGGTCACGTCCTGGTTTTCTGATAGTGAGCTTGGGCTGCCTGTTCGTTCATTTCCGAGACCTTAATTTCACCCCAAATTCTGGATACGGTGGAAACAATAACCTCCTCTTTTCTGCATACTATTTTTTAATCTTTTGCAAGGTAAAGGCCTTAAAGATATGTCATCTGCATTATTTCCAGTTCATTCTTTCTTTCAGAAGAGCGGTCTCAACATCCTTTGTTTTTGTACTCACAGTCAGCCAAAATATCTTTAGAGACATCAATAACCGCGTTAATTTCTTCATTTTGAAAATTTGCCCCCTCTCTCTCGTTAATTTCCTTTATTCGAAAGAAATTTTCCCTCCAATTCGCGTTAATTTGAGTCGCGTTGATTTCCTATAATAAGGTATTTAAAGCTTAAATGGAAAGGAACAGACAGAGTTGGGTTTATACAAAGTTCTCTTTGATTCCTTAATTGATTCCTTTGATTTTCTGCATGTGTCTCACCGCACTGCAATCATCGTTTCGGGTGAAATTAATCATCTTGATTCTTAGAATACTTATAAGGATCGGCTATATTTCCATAACGCCGAGTTCACCTTATACTTCTATCATCCAAGAAATAAAATATTATTCGAGGCTATTTTCACAAATCCTTTATCAAACATAGTTGTGTGTGTCTTTCTGGGTAGTGTAGGCAAAATATACGGCGTATTTTCCTACTCGGCGACAAAATATCCTATTGTAGGTCTTACAATGTCATCATAATAGCCATCTATGAATTTCTCTAGCAAACGCCATGGACGGTGATACACAAAAACAACCTCTTCACAACTTTCATAAATACTAGGTACTGCCACGACAAAGGCAATTTCTTTTAACATATATTTCACTCCTTCCTCTAAGTCGAGCCTTTTTTCTCCCCTTTCTTTCTCCTTTTTGTAGCCTTCTTCCGGTTTTTCTCGCCCGCTTTTGAGGTTTCTCAAAGCAGCTTCAGTGGATTCTCTGATTTCCGTTCGGAACTCTTCGTTTGCTCGGTACAATTCTTGGATATATTCGTACGTTTCGGAGTATTTCGGACAAATTTCCACCTCCTCTGTCCATCTGACGTAACTGTAGGCTGTGTCGCTGAGACCACTACTCTTAATTGCTTTATTGCATTTGTTCCTCAGACGGTTGATTTTGAGGCGAGCGGATTTCTCGGGATTTTTGGACCCGACAGCTCGGTAATTGTGCTCGTGTATTTTGTCAGGGATAAACAATAACACCTGAGGAGACAAACTATGCGTTAGGCTGGCTTGTACTAAAGGCAAATGAACAATAAAACAGAAGTACGATCTAATTCAGTTACTCCTTTCAAAGCCTATCTGCTTCTGCTTAAAACAAAGTGTCATAACCGAGAAAAGATCGGAATCGAGTAATGCGCCGGTTTTAAAATCAATGCCGTCTGTTGTAGCATATTGCTGGCTAAGTTTCAGATCACCATGTTACTAAATAATATTCACATTTTAATTTCTCCAGTTGGAATTAGACAGAAACATTATCATTTTTCCCAGGATTTGTTGTTAGTGACAAGTTAAAATCCGTGGAGGAATACATGTACATCTTTGGGTTCACACCACCTTTGTACTCCAAGAGTCAACCTTGAGTCCTAGCTAGTCCTGTAATGCGATTCTCACTTTCGAGTCTATGGATGAAATCGTAGTGTGACCATTCAAATGAAAGCTATTGAGCAATATTTTCCTGTGGTGCTATTTATAATGCTGTACAAGGTGGTTCTAACTTTTGAGTCTGTGGATGAAATCCTAAAGCTACTGAGCAGTACTTTCCTGTGGTGCTGTTTATTATGCTGTACAAGGTGGTTATTATTATGTTGCATAGGGTGGTTAATAATAATAATAATAATAATAATAATAATAATAACAATAATAATATTTAATATTTCTATAGCGCAAATTACATGTACATATGATCAAATGCGCTTAACAATCATAAAAACTAACTTAAAACATAAAAAAAACTTTAACTCTAACTTTTGAGTTTGTGGATGAAATCCTAAAGGTGACCATTCATATCAGTAAAAGCTACTCAGAATCTGTGTTTTTTCCTGCAGCTGATTTTGTCCGCAGTGATGGGCCGCATCCTACCTTGTCTGAGTTCTTTCTCGCAAAATCAAACAGCCGCTCCAAAACATCCAAGCGATAATAGTATGGATTGCCAGGACTAATACCTAGAATCACTGGTCTTCTATCTTGCAAAAATTTCTTGCCATTCAAAATTACTTGAGATTCTGTGGAGGCTTGCATGTTTGCTTTAAATCAGGTTCGGTGCGCCGGATATGGTCGAGGATTTGTCTTGCATGCGATTTTATTTTGTCATTTTCGCGCCCCCAGCATTCCTTATCCCTTCTCTCTGATTGGTTACCAGTTACTTTAGGCTATCAACCACATTATCGGACATACGTCATACGAATTTTTTATTTATACTCGAATTCAAGTGTAGCTCAAGAAACTAATGTCTTCGAGCAAAAGATAGCAAGACGAAAAAAAATTACCATGTTCTATTCACAGAGACGTCACAAGACATGGTGCATGAATTTTAAAGAAAGTTTGCATGAAATATTCGAGCCAAAAATATACGATTTTTTAAAATTATGTCGGATTATCTTGTAGCTGTGGTTGTGATTAAAATGACCACTTTAGTCACCACAAAACCTGGGAGTCGGCAACAGGCAAAACCGTTACGAAACTGATTAACGAAATAAAAATAACAATATATGTGTGCTATTATTTCTTAGATCGGGCATGAGCGTAAGGTGTGAGACGCTTGTAGTGTCGATATAGAGCAACAAAAATTAGACTTAGTATGTTAAATATTATGGTTTAACGTGGAAGGATTTTATTCTATTAGTGTTGTATTAGCGAAAATAAAAAATGTCTTCGTTGTGGTTTCATTGCGAAACAGATCAGTTTTATCAATTTTCTAGAATTTTTATTGCATAACATTTTAGGGTTGCGAAACATTTTTAATAATAAATGAACTTTTTCAATTCATTTTTTTTGCAGTTGTATGAATTATTATGGAACCCTCGTTTATGTGTCACCTTAAAGTTTGACGTCACGAAGTTTGTTCATTACATTTATAATGATATAAAGTTAAGTTTGAATTAACAGCTTTCTACTTTTAAGTTGTAATATTTACTAGCTATCTCATCTAATCTTGTGGCAAAATCTGTTAGCCCTTTGGCTAGTTAAAGTTCCCATAAAGGAAAATTATTTTTCGATATATCGAAAGTTTCACTATTTGTGATCTCAAATTTAAGACCATTTAAGGGATTAAAGTTTTAGAGAAGATATGAAACGTATTTTTGTTGTCTCAAAGTTTGGTTATTCACATTAACAAATGGCTCCAATTTACCCGCAGCCAAACTGAGCTCCTTTTTTTCGCCGGAAACCGTTATTATACGGATAAGAAAAACGTTAGTAAAATTAAGTTTCTGGGGACCAAACTAGTAACTATTGTTGTTATATTTAGTAAAATAACTCAGAATGATCTTGAAAATAGGATAATATATCAGTTATCTCATCTAATCTTGTGGCAAGATCCATCTGCTGTGGACACACCTGGCGATCTTTCTGGTTCAAAATGCTAGCTTCCGTCCCGTACGCCTCTACAAAAAACGATTATTTTAGATGTTGTAAAGCTTCGCTAAAAGTTCTCTACTGGGATTCGTGGAAGTGGACTTCGTCAGAAAACCTTTTCCTTCCATCTAAAAAGAAAGGACTAGAAGGCACTATATTATCAGATGTGCTTCAACAGAAGACGGGAATAGTTGCTGAGAAAACCTCTAATCTTTCTGCTCTACTTTGCCAACCGCTTGTGCCACAAAAATCAGAAAAACTAGCGAAGGATTTAACTTTATTATAAACACACGAAATGTAGTAAATCCCAAGTTTGTTCAGCCGATTGACTCGGAGGTCGAGGTCACAAATATCGTTCCAAGGGCGAAGCGAGCCTTGCCGACTTCTGTGTCAACCCCAGACTGTCAACCCGCCGAGTTAAAG
This sequence comes from Cladopsammia gracilis, assembly GCA_022457155.1. Taxonomy (NCBI): domain Eukaryota; kingdom Metazoa; phylum Cnidaria; class Anthozoa; order Scleractinia; family Dendrophylliidae; genus Cladopsammia; species Cladopsammia gracilis. The sequence continues at coordinate 141,847 of JAJGOT010000104.1, read as the reverse complement.
TTGTGGTGTTGTGGCCAAATGGCCGCACAGACGTGAGAGTGCCAGACCGAAGGGAGAACATTACTCTTTAATATAAAAAACATTGCCTTAAGAAAAAGTGTTGGTGTTAAACGCAACACACTTTTTGACAGCTAGACTGTCCGCTTCTAAGAATTCTCTGTTTTCTTTGTAGTTTTGCTGGACAAAATTAAGATTAACCTTTTCCAAACTCTCTGCTTTTATTTCTAAGTATCGTTCCGGCAAAAGAATGACTGGTCTGATAGCGTTTCTCTCTTGAATGCGTGTTTTTCTGTGAATACAGCTGTGAAAAATCGAAAAGGTTTCAAATTACTTTTGACATACACTGGACATAGTCGAATTGCGTGGTGAGCCAAAGAAAACAAAAATACCGCTAAAACAACTGAAAAGTGACCGGCCAAAACACCAGAGCTCTCTCGATAGCCGTTCAAATGGCTGGAAATCTTTTATCTAAACGGATACTAACCAGATCCTGGTGCTTATACTAACATTAGCCGTTCGAACGGCTAAATATTTTTTCCGAACTGATAACCCTAGCCGTTCGAACGGCTGAAGATTTTTTTTTGAACGGACCAGATTTTACCTACAGCACTTGAAAAACCGATATCGCCCTCGTCACTTCGCGATTCGGGCGATATCGGTTTTTCGCGTGAAATTTAGCGTGAAATGTAGCGTGGAATTTACTCGTCAGGCAATGAATTTTTCTATAGAGTGTTTTCACTCACGTGGTCTGCAGCTATGCTAATTTCTTTGAACAAAACAAAGTGTTTGCATTAGAAAAGAGTTCAATCCCCACAGGATTAGCTTGGAACACCAATATGGCCGTCGTTTTATTGTTTTGGGACACCAATATGGCCGCCGTGACGTCATGTGAAAACACTCCATAATGTCGCAAGAGGGAGGAAAGATTGCGCGATGAGCCCTAAGGATGTCTGCATTGGAGACTATCACTATGACTATGCGGAGCTAACCTCTCGTCGTATGCCCGGGCGCATAAAACATTACAAGCGAATTAGTACTAAATAATACTACATGTAATTAGTCTAAGCAATGGAAAACGACGAATTCTGTACAATTTAGTACTATATTTATATTTATATTTAACACAAATTCATGCTTATTATTCAAACAATTCAGTTACATGCATTTTTGGGAAAAATATATAAAAAACAGTATTCACCACAGAGCCTATTGACAATCATTATAAGTATTGACACTATTTGATGAGTAACATGGCAGCACTTCACTGGCTCTCAGCTATTGCTTGTAAAGGTTTGTATGGGAATGAAGCGGTTTTGTTTTAAAACTTAAAAATTCGAATGTTTTGTGAATAAAATTGACTTACCCTGTTGCTGTGTTGTATTCTTTGTTCTTTGTCTGCTCCTCGGGGCGATTTTAATAACTCGATTTCGACGAGTTATCGTTATTTGGATGTTCCACTGCTAAGAAAAAGACAAGGCAGAACACTGATTTCTGGAGTGCCCACCGCTCGAAGCGAATAAATCCACCGAAATTTACGGTGACCCACAAGGATCAGCTGCAAACAAATAAAAGTTGCTGCAAACAAATAAAAGCAGCTGCAAACAAATAAAAGTTGCTGAGGCAGCTGAGGTTAAGGTTAGGGTTAGGGTTAGCAACTTTAATTTGTTTGCAGCAACTTTTATTTGTTTGCAGCAACTTTTTATTTGTTTGCAGCAACTTTTATTTGTTTGCAGCTGACCCTTGTGGGCCACCGTAGGGTAATTAACCCTGATGCCACAATTCCTCCACAGAATCAAAGCAGATATGCTAAAGTTCCCTGTCAGTCCACTCGCGACGCAATTCCATCAAAAATGCGTTCCCTGCGAAACATTTGTTTCGAGTCAGCTTCGCTTCGGGCGCGTAAAGAGTCGCGTGGACACATTCACCGTTCGCGTGGTATGTCGGATAAAAATATCTAGCCTCACGGGAAGTCAGCAGCCAGTTGTCGACAAGCAAACCAAAATGCTCCCCGCGTCCTCTCGAGAGTATTATTGTCAAGGCCAGAAAGGCGCATTGTTTCAATCGACCAATCAAAATCAAATCAAGTCGTGTTTACAATATGACAACTTTCACTGAACTCAGAGGAAACCCATTGCAAGTATAGGTTTTTCGCAAATCATCTCTGTTTTTCGTTGCAAAATCCAACTTTTAAGCGCGCGCCATGTGATGCATGAAAGATTCAGTGCGTACCAAAATGTAAGTACAACGACTAGGTCATCTCAGGGGGGGGGGGGGGGGGGAGGGTGCACCCTCTGCACCCTCCCCCTAGATCCGCCCCTGACCCAAATAACGATAACTTTCCGAATTCGCGTTAAATCGCCCCGAGGAGCAGACAAACAACAAAGAATACAGCACAGCAACAGGGTAAGTCAATTTTATTCACAAAACATTCGAATTTTTAAGTTTTAAAACAAACCCGTTGCATTCCCATAACACATTACTGCTCATAAAGCAAGGGTCACGTCCTGGTTTTCTGATAGTGAGCTTGGGCTGCCTGTTCGTTCATTTCCGAGACCTTAATTTCACCCCAAATTCTGGATACGGTGGAAACAATAACCTCCTCTTTTCTGCATACTATTTTTTAATCTTTTACAAGGTAAAGGCCTTAAAGATATGTCATCTGCATTATTTCCAGTTCATTCTTTCTTTCAGAAGAGCGGTCTCAACATCCTTTGTTTTTGTACTCACAGTCAGCCAAAATATCTTTAGAGACATCAATAACCGCGTTAATTTCTTCATTTTGAAAATTTGCCCCCTCTCTCTCGTTAATTTCCTTTATTCGAAAGAAATTTTCCCTCCAATTCGCGTTAATTTGAGTCGCGTTGATTTCCTATAATAAGGTATTTAAAGCTTAAATGGAAAGGAACAGACAGAGTTGGGTTTATACAAAGTTCTCTTTGATTCCTTAATTGATTCCTTTGATTTTCTGCATGTGTCTCACCGCACTGCAATCATCGTTTCGGGTGAAATTAATCATCTTGATTCTTAGAATACTTATAAGGATCGGCTATATTTCCATAACGCCGAGTTCACCTTATACTTCTATCATCCAAGAAATAAAATATTATTCGAGGCTGTTTTCACAAATCCTTTATCATACATAGTTGTGTGTGTCTTTCTGGGTAGTGTAGGCAAAATACACGGCGTATTTTCCTACTCGGCGACAAAATATCCTATTGTAGGTCTTACAATGTCATCATAATAGCCATCTATAAATTTCTCTAGCAGACGCCATGGACGGTGATACACAAAAACAACCTCTTCACAACTTTCATAAATACTAGGTACTGCCACGACAAAGGCAATTTCTTTTAACATATATTTCACTCCTTCCTCTAAGTCGAGCCTTTTTTCTCCCCTTTCTTTCTCCTTTTTGTAGCCTTCTTCCGCTTTTTCTCGCCCGCTTTTGAGGTTTCTCAAAGCAGCTTCAGTGGATTCTCTGATTTCCGTTCGGAACTCTTCGTTTGCTCGGTACAATTCTTGGATATATTCGTACGTTTCGGAGTATTTCGGACAAATTTCCACCTCCTCTGTCCATCTGACGTAACTGTAGGCTGTGTCGCTGAGACCACTACTCTTAATTGCTTTATTGCATTTGTTCCTCAGACGGTTGATTTTGAGGCGAGCGGATTTCTCGGGATTTTTGGACCCGACAGCTCGGTAATTGTGCTCGTGTATTTTGTCAGGGATAAACAATAACACCTGAGGAGACAAACTATGCGTTAGGCTGGCTTGTACTAAAGGCAAATGAACAATAAAACAGAAGTACGATCTAATTCAGTTACTCCTTTCAAAGCCTATCTGCTTCTGCTTAAAACAAAGTGTCATAACCGAGAAAAGATCGGAATCGAGTAATGCGCCGGTTTTAAAATCAATGCCGTCTGTTGTAGCATATTGCTGGCTAAGTTTCAGATCACCATGTTACTAAATAATATTCACATTTTAATTTCTCCAGTTGGAATTAGACAGAAACATTATCATTTTTCCCAGGATTTGTTGTTAGTGACAAGTTAAAATCCGTGGAGGAATACATGTACATCTTTGGGTTCACACCACCTTTGTACTCCAAGAGTCAATCTTGAGTCCTGTAATGCGATTCTCACTTTCGAGTCTATGGATGAAATCGTAGTGTGACCATTCAAATGAAAGCTATTGAGCAATATTTTCCTGTGGTGCTATTTATAATGCTGTACAAGGTGGTTCTAACTTTTGAGTCTGTGGATGAAATCCTAAAGTGTGACCATTCAAATGAAAGCTACTGAGCAGTACTTTCCTGTGGTGCTGTTTATTATGCTGTACAAGGTGGTTATTATTATGTTGTATAGGGTGGTTAATAATAATAATAATAATAATAATAATAATAATAATAGTAATAATAATAACAATAATAATATTTAATATTTCTATAGCGCAAATTACATGTACATATGATCAAATGCGCTTAACAATCATAAAAACTAACTTAAAACATAAAAAAAACTTTAACTCTAACTTTTGAGTTTGTGGATGAAATCCTAAAGGTGACCATTCATATCAGTAAAAGCTACTCAGAATATGTGTTTTTTCCTGCAGCTGATTTTGTCCGCAGTGATGGGCCGCATCCTACCTTGTCTGAGTTCTTTCTCGCAAAATGAAACAGCCGCTCTAAAACATCCAAGCGATAATAGTATGGATTGCCAGGACTAATACCTAGAATCACTGGTCTTCTATCTTGCAAAAATTTCTTGCCATTCAAAATTACTTGAGATTCTGTGGAGGCTTGCATGTTTGCTTTAAATCAGGTTCGGTGCTTCGGATATGGTCGAGGATTTCTCTTGCATACGATTTTATTTTGTCATTTTCGCGCCCCCAGCATTCCTTATCCCTTCTCTCTGATTGGTTACCAGTTACTTTAGGCTATCAACCGCATTATCGGACATACGTCATACGAATTTTTTATTTATACTCGAATTCAAGTGCAGCTCAAGAAACTAATGTCTTCGAGCAAAAGTTATAAGGTAGCGGCAACACGAAAAAAAATACAATGTTCTATTCATAGAGACGTCACAAGACACGGTGCATGAATTTTAAAGAAAGTTTGCATGAAATATTCGAGCCAAAAATATATGATTTTTTAAAATTATGCCGGATTATCTTGTAGCCATGGTTGTGATTAAAATGACCACTTTGGTCACCACAAAACCTGGGAGTCGGCAACAGGTAAAAGCGTTACGAAACTGATTAACGAAATAAAAATAACAATATATGTGTGCTATTATTTCTTAGATCGAGCATGAGCGTAAGGTGTGAGACGCTTGTAGTGTCGATATAGAGCAACAAAACTTAGACTTAGTATGTTAAATATTATGGTTTAACGTGGAAGAATTTTATTTTATTAGTGTTGTATTAGCGAAAATAAAAAATGTCTTCGTGGGAGTCGTCATTGCGAAACAGATCATTTTTATCAATTTTCTAGAATTTTTATTGCATAACATTTTAGGGTTGCGAAACATTTTTAATAATAAATGAACTTTTTCAATTCATTTTTTTGCAGTTGTATGAATTATTATGGAACCCTCGTTTATGTGTCACCTTAAAGTTTGACGTCACGAAGTTTGTTCACTACATTTATAATAATAAAAAGTTAACAGCTTTCTACTTTTAAGTTGTAATATTTACTAGCTATCTCATCTAATCTTGTGGCAAAATCTGTTAGCCCTTTGGCTAGTTAAAGTTCCCATAAAGAAAAATTATTTTTCGATATATCGAAAGTTTCACTATTTGTGATCTCAAATTTAAGACCATTTAAGGGATTAAAGTTTTAGAGGTGATATGAAACGTATTTTTGTTGTCTCAAAGTTTGGTTATTCACGTTAACAAATGGCTCCAATTTACCCGCAGCCAAACTGAGCTCCTTTTTTTCGCCGGAAACCGTTATTATACAGATAATGAAAACGTTAGTAAAATTAAGTTTCTGGGGACCAAACTAGTAACTATTGTTGTTATATTTAGTAAAATAACTCAGAATGATCTTGAAAATAGGATAATATATCAGTTATCTCATCTAATCTTATGGCAAGATCCATCTGCTGTGGACACACCTGGCGATCTTTCTGGTTCAAAATGCTAGCTTCCGTCCTGTACGCCTGCACGAAAAACGATTATTTTTAGATGTTGTAAATTGTAGATGTCATTTTCGGGTTATTCGGGGTCATAGAAAGCCTTGTTCGAGATTGTTGTAGTGAAATTGCTGTAATTTTCATTAGCTACGTTTTCAAAACTTCAGCTATTACATAATGTATAGTGGTAAGTACATGCGGTAATATGATTTTGTGGTTTGGCACATTACTCGTGCCGGATCCGGTGCCTTCGTTTTTCTTTTTATAATTGTGTTTATGTTTTCGTGACTCCTTTTGTGCATCGCATTAGATCTGGGTACGAGAATACGCACGCATACATTGCGGGAGACTTTTGAGAAGAAATAAGAGAAGAAATAAGAGAAGAAAGAGGAAAAAATAACCGTAAAATTTACCTTCCAAAGAACAGCTAACCCAAAAAAATACCTACAAAAATAATTAATTTGACAATTTCAATAATTTTTTGTTACCCTGTTATCAGATGAAAATCCCTGACTAATGAAACATGCTTTACTGCATAGACTTCATCATCAATGCTTTGTGGGCTTCCATGTTGACTTCTTGTACTATCCTGACATTGGGTTCCTTTCCAAGATGCCCTCGCCAATCCACAACCATCTGGCCTCTAGTCAAATGCCCCATGAAGTTCCAATGTAGCATAGACACTTGTTTCCTTCGTTACAATATCTGGATGTACAGCCACTGCCATGGCGAGGGGGTCACAGGTTGTATAACCCAATCCAAAACCAGCATATTTCTTCTTGTAAAATTCAGAAGACTGTTTTGAAATCTTCTTTACGAAATGAGATTTTTTTGTTCCCAGTCCACAGTAGGAATCATAAAAATCCCAAGGGAATCCATGGTTAAGGCAAACTTCCCAGGTTACCAAAGAAATTGGTGATGTAAATGCATTTAGCACAATGTGGGCTGCTTCTACATCAGCATGGAAATTGAATTCTGAACTCATAAATATGTTGCCTTTTGCTTCAATGTTTCCTCCCATGATAACAATGTCTTTTAGTTTTGAGCAGATAGCTGGATCAAGTCGGCAAGCTGGAAAAGTTTTGGCTGCTGCTATGTTAATTTGAAGATTTCATGCATTCGGAATAGTATACCCCGTACTAGGAAACGCCTCTGAAATGGATACCCCTTTCTAGATCAGTAGTCTGGAGTCCCAAAATCACGACCCTGTTGGGTGGCACATACCCATATCAGTATTTTGGGGGAGTACCCCCCACCTGTGTAAAACACAGCTGCTATTGTTTTTAGGGCTAGGAGCCATTGTTATTGTTGTATTGTTCTCTCTTCCAATGGCGTGAGACCATACAAGAACTGCTACATTACCCACCCCGAGGACAAGATTACCACGGAGCCCGAGAGGGGGGGTGGGGGGGGGGGGGGACTCCCATATAAAAATGACCAGGGTGCTTGTCGCACCTTTTAGGGGTCAAAATTTGCAGATTGGTACAGCTTAGGGTACTCAATCTAAAATGACCACAGTCAGAATTATTGCGGTACCTTTTAAGGTATATGGCCGAAAAAATAAGACAGAATCAGTGACATGTGTTGATTTAGAATTGGTACCTCTTAGGGGTAAACATTTATTTGAGCCACACTCATCAAACAAAATTCTGGTACCTTTTAGGGTGTTTTTCAAAAATTTCCGTCATTTATAAATGGGAGTCCCCCCGGCCCGCTGCCCGGACTACAAAGTATTTTGCAGTTAACACAATTTTGTATCAACTGGGACCAGGAGCCCCTTTGAACACGGTAATATCCGTTCTGTCGCATAGTTCCAGTACTTTGAGAACATTGACGCAGATGTTGTCGAGCGACAAGTGACAAATGATCGCAAGGATTTCAACATCTTCATGTGACAAAGCGAGAAGTATGGCTTGGGCATCATCGATTCCAGCGTCACAGTCAATTATCAACTTTCTCTTTGCCATATTGTGTAAGAATAGTCGTTCGAAGCCGAGCTATAAACATAAACGAGAAGATTGACCACACGAGCGCGAGACCACACGAGGCCACACGATCCACACGATGTGATCCGGAGTGGTCAGCGGTAACGTACGACAAAACAAAAACAGAACCAAAATCTGCAAAGGACCGCAAATGCTGCAAACGATACGTCGGATTGGGACGGCTTTTTCCCCGCAACACGTGATGTTTTACGCGTGATGCGGGTGACAATATGGTTCTAAGGTACGGAACTTGATATTGTGTACGGGTCATTGTGCAATCTATTTACGACTGCTTTCTTGTAGTCGTTCTTAGTTTGTTACTACACCGCGCTGACGAGCCCCACCCTGTTTATCGGTTTCTGTCGCATTGGTGTCTCGCAAAATCTACCTGTTTACGTAGTCAGATCAGCCTTGCAGTATGTTTTGACAAAACAAAGTATGTCAAATATGGCAATTAAAATGTGCCAAACTTTGCTTGTGGTCATATGGCAGGGATTTTTTGAAGATTGAGGGACGATTTGCAGTTTAAATCATGGCCAATGGATTTTTTTTTCTAAAAAAAAAGCCTCCAAACATGATACGCATTACTGAAAGTTACTTAATCTTGATCGGTATCCTAGCCAGGGGTTTGCCTTTTTGTGAAATTTGGAACGAATGTGCGACCGCAGCTACCGTCCGGTGAAATTAATACGCGGGTTCGAGTCCTAATAAGTCTAACCTTCAACAATGATGGTTCAACACACTGTCTTATCATAACGAAAAAAATTCTACTATATAAATATAGACTATATATAAACTATAGAAATAATTGTCAGTCCACGCTTCTTTTGAAAATTATCTGGCTGTCAGCCAATCAGAGAGCGATTTTTCTTTGAGATGTTTCCTTAAGATCTTTTATGCTATAGGGTTACCAAGAGAACGTGCTTTTTACTGGAAAAATTCAACTGTCCATGTATAAGATGAGGTCTTTTGAGTGAAAATTTATTGAAATCCATTGTACTTAAAAGTAAACAAAAAAGAACTTCATATAATTTATTTGACAAAAGGTGGTCAGTGGGGACACAGCATGTATTGATGCCAAAAATTGGTTTCAAAGAATGGTATCGTCACTACAATCCATTTTCATGAAAGCTTCAGCAGTCTTGCTTGCTGCGATACTCGTTGTCTTTTACGTTGTGCATGAAAAGGAGTTCACTCGGCTTAATTGGAAAAAATCAATATCACCGACTCATATTACCGATGTCAAGTAAGCTAGAAGTCAATTCATGTATTTTAATCTGATTACGGGCCTACTTTACCCTCAGGGTCAAGCGTTGAATCACTGCACAGTGTATCCAACTTTTGACTCCGCGGTGGATGATATCATCGTGTTATTCTAACGTTTGGTCATTCAAATGAAAGTTAAGGCCCGGACACACGTAGCCTGCGAGCAAGCTCTCGGGCTCGGGGTTTCGGGTTTGGGGTTTGGGGGAGCGAAGGGCGAGATCCTTTCCCGCAGTTTTAAAATGCAAGCGAACTTGGTAGAAAACAACAAGGCACAGAAAGACGGAACTAATTTTTTTAAAACTTGATTCGAAGTTGTTACAGCTAAAGTAATATTAATATGTTGTTATGCAGCCGCTGCACTGAAATTTGTTGAAAGTAACTATTGGTGTCATGACAACAGGCTGCATATATGATGATGATGACGATAGCACTGCGAAAAAAGAAAACAACAACTAACATTTAATATTGGGCAAAGTGTCTTTCATTCGCAATGGATACACGATGTTATTTTATCCACAGACTCAAGAGTTACTTTGGTCAGTAGTAAAACTGTAAATGTTATTAATAGTAATGTTTCAACAGACCTTAGGACAGAACGGCTCCAATTCTTTCTTAACACTAAATTTAATATTATTTCATTCATAACAGGTACGAGAAAATCACCATTGGCAGGTCAAGCTCGTCCAATGGCCGCAGAACAACGTCAACACCAAAATGCTGGCCACAAAATCAAGTCCTTTTTCTGAAAACGCACAAAACTGGTTCAAGCACCATAGCAAATGTCTTGTTTCGTTATGGAGACTTCAGAAATCTCAGTTTTGTTCTTCCATCGTTTACACTGTTGGGATGGCCGCATAGATTTCACGTTTTCTTTGCTCATCGTCTTGACAGCGAAACACCGAATATCTTATGCAGCCACGCAAGATTTAATAAGAAGCCAATGAACCGGCTTTTCCCCAAAGAAACTAGCAGGTACATAACGATTCTGCGAAATCCTGTGGACAACTTCGAGTCTGTCTTCAACTACATGCAGCTTGGAAAGCGCATTGGTCTGGGTAACAGTCCAGACTCTTTGCAACTGTTCCTCAACCGCAGTGGTATTCCCTTTGCTACCATGCGTAAAATTAAAAATGAATGGCTTCTGATAAGAAATCCTCTACTTCACGATCTGGGTTTGAGCTTTAAGTTTTATCAAAATCTTACCGCTGTCAACGAGTATATTCACTTTCTTGATGAAGAGTTTGATTTGGTTATGATCATGGAGTACTTCGATGAATCGCTGGTGTTGTTGAAACGACTGCTATGTTGGAAAATGGAGGACATTTTGTACTTGAAGCTGAACGACAGAGTAGAAGAGGAAAAAAACACAGTACCAACCGATGGCGATGTTCGGGAAAACATCAAACGGTGGAACAAAGCTGATGTGTTATTATTTGATCACTTTAACAAGTCGTTCTGGAAAAGGATTGAAAACGAAGGCGAAAGCTTTCGCGAGGAACTGGCTATCTTTCGTCAGAGAAATAGAGAAATCAAACAGGCCTGTTTAAGTAACAAAACACGCTTGCAAATCCTCTATGCGGGGAAGTTTGTGAAGGGGTATGACCTAAAGAGTGATTTACCAAAAGGACTACGACTTCTGTGCGAAAAGATGACAATTAGCGAAAATAAGTATCTCGGACATTTGAGAGGAAAGGTGGCGAAAGCAGAACCGATTGAGGTGGGACCACTAAACTACACATACACAGAAGTAACTGAAGTACGCGAGGAAATGGAGGAGGACGAGGAGAGCTGGGACTTAGCGAATGATCTAATTTATGAACCAGTTAAACCGGTTTGATTTGCCTAAAAATCAGCTTGGGTAAATAAAGGCAAGTAAAGGTCGATAGAGACAAATAGATGAAAAAATCAAGGCAAATTTAAGGCAGAAGGCAAGTTAACGAAGTGAGGACAGTGGGGGCCAATGAAAGGAAAGGGTTCCAATGTTGGCGAGCAATGATTGCCAATGTTGGGTATGATGGGAACAAAAGTTACAGTTACGTTGGGGAATCCACCGTAGGAAAAAAGATGGCGGCTGTTCATTTTACCACAATACCTTGCGTACCTAATACAGCACATAAGGCACAAAGAAAGCCAAATTTTTACAATATTTGTTCCAGTACTATGGAACAAATGTGTAGACTAGGTTTGAAGATTTGATAACTTTTCGTTACATTTTTATGAACGTTGTTAAGATTTTTGTGCGCTAAGAATTATGGGTAAATGTACCAGTCGCGATCTTTTTTTCCTACCGCGGATTGTGTTATCAGTCAGTGTACTGTTTAGATAACGGCTCTGCCTTCAGTTGTGTTTGGGGAAATGATTTACAAAAGTGCGCTTTGCTTGATTCAGTTACTAAGAATTCTTGTAACTACAAAAATAAAATATTTGGAATCACTGTAGTCATAAAATAAAGGAAACAAAGTTATCAATGCTAAACACAAGTTTAAGTAATTTTCAGCTAAAATATATTTACACATGGCAATGAATAGGAAATGTTTTTTTTACGCTAAATAACACTAAACTTGCTAAATAGAATATTATTCTGATTAAATATTAATTACCTATCTACACTAGGTTAAAGAATATATCCAGTGGTTAAAATGCACATTTCTTAAAAAAAAAATTATGTCAAGTAAACACAAACTGAGCTCAGGGTATAAGTCAGTTTAATAATAACATCTACATGCAAGAAAAAATGCTCTCTTGCCACACCTTAATCTCATACCCAGATTTCAATGTGTTATACTACTTTTCAAGCCGTTATAGTTTGCTAGAATAGCCACATCTATTGAACTCAATTGACTTCATGTAAAATGCACTTGAAACTGTCAGTTGCCAGTTAAAAATGCTAGTGCAATATTAAACGGTATGGCAGCCGGAAATATTTAATTAACCCTTTCACTCCCAGAGTCAATTATGAAGACATGTATTGTAGTTCTAACTTTTGAGTCTGAGGACAAAATACTATGGAGTGACCATTCAAATGAAACCTCTTCAGCAGTACTTTTGCATGGTACCATTTGTTTTTCAATATTTTGCAAAATGGAATTTGGGATTTTCCCTGAATTTTGATATTTGCCACTCTTGGGAGTCAAAGGGTTAATTTATCAGCAAAGTGTAATGTACCTCTATAATACAGACACCAAAGGAAGTTATATCAGGGAGATGTGACACTTAACTTACTGTATTAAAGAGGCACAGTTCAGGGACCACATAGAGACTTAGCCTGCACACAGCTGCCGCTTACAGTCTACCAAGCATTCATAAAGTAGAGAGTTATGAGAAATGCTCTTTTTCCCGGGGGGGGGGGGAGGTACTCCCTATAATGGGCTACACGGGGATGCTCCGCCCGAAAGGGGTACCTTTTTGAGGCTGGAGGTATATGAAAGGGTAGGGATTTCACAGGTTGAAGTATATGAAAGGGTAGGGATTTCACGAAGTATAGGAAAAGGTAGGGAAAACACAAGTTGAAGTATAAAAAAGGTAGGGTAATCTGCCATTTAAGTATTATAAAAAGCGCCATTCAAAATACATCAAACAGACGCAAGTAAAGGCTATATGAAAGAGGTACCATTTTCAATGAAAGGTATATGAAAGGGGTACCATTTTCATTGAAAGGTATATGAAAGGGGTACCTTTTCCTGTTAAAATCGGTATGTGAAAGGGTAAGGGTTTGGACCTTGGGGCGGAGCATCCCCGTACAAAACTTTGTTGGGTACCCCCCGGGGCTCTTTTTCCCCCACTCTTTTGAGCCTATCCCCCTCCATCAACCCCGTGCAATATTTTTCCATGCATGATACCCATCCTGCCTGGAACACGCTGGGATTTCCATAACTTATATTTTAGAATTGTTGGTAAGGCAAGTTATAACTGTATCAATATAGTTACTATTTTAATTGTATTTAAGACCTGGCTACCAATGAGCATTAAGCCTCTTGGCGACTGCTTTGACCAAGTCGGAGTGGTTTGCATACAAGGGTAGTTCATGTGAGACCTCCATCCATTTCACATTCTTAGCATCATCTCCAGCTTTGAGTGTAAACTTGTCAAAAGCTTTTCCAGTGTCATCATGATAATTAACTGCTTGGCTTTCCATCCAGGAATTATCTGTGTTCCTAGGATCATCTATGTAGCCTTTAAAAACCTTTAAACAAAGGAGAAAATCAAACTATAATAAAACGTTAAAAATGTTGACATCTTAAATGCTCCTGCATGGTTCACACTGGCAAATGAAAGGGTCATGCATAAAGCCCCCCCCCCCCCCCCCAAAAAAAAAAAAAAAAAAAAAAACATGTTGTGTCAGATTCTAAATGAAGGGGTGAGTGGAATAAAGCCCTAAGTGAATTCTGATCAACTGCTAGCTTCTCCTTCCAGTTTGTCTTGTATATGCTCATATAACAAAAGGAGAATTTGGCTATAGATCATGACTCAGTCACTTGAGGCCTTATCCCAAACTGGAATAAGGCCTTCAGTGATTCCTGATATGAAACCAAATTCTCCCTTTGTTACAATTGAGCATATACAAGACAAACTGGAAGGAGAATCTGGCAGTTGATCACAAGTCACTTAGGGCTTTATTTCACTCACCCCTTCAAATGTTACCAGATGACTGTTTAGTGATCACCTGCCTTATCCATGGGGATGGCATTGAAGAGAGGGGATGGATGGATAGATAACTGGGGGGTCTGTGGAGCAAAGGTAGGGTTGGTGAACAATGAGCCCACAATATGTAATGGTCACCTGCCTTCCCCATGAGGACAACATTGGAGGGAGGGTAGGGTGGGGATTCGGATGCAGGGGGTGCTGGGCTGGTGGAGTAAAATGCCTAGGAGAGGGGAGAGTCGGAATGTTTATTCATGAGTTGGTTCATAGGAACGTTTGATCATTACAGTTGACTGGTGGCTAAAAAAACCCTCTTTAATTGCTAACCCTTAGTGAGTAAATTTTAGTAAAAGAAAAGAAAAGTTAAATAGGTTAATTTTCATACAACTATAAAGTAAGGCTTAGCATATATTATTAATAAATTAAATAATATTGTTACTGCAGTTCCATGATGAAAGAGATCCTCAAGTGATTCATGAAGTCTTTTATTCTCCTCTGGTGACAGTTCCATAGAATTCAATGCCTCCTCACCAAACTCTTTCTTGAGTGTGTTTGTAACAGTGTCCCCAGGATCAACCATGCCCTAGCATAAACAATGACATTCTCAGGGCTGGAAATAATTTTGGGACGTCCACGGGTCAAGATGACCGGCCAAATAAATTGTAGCTCGGTCATACTTCATTTCTGGCCGGTCAAGTATAACGAATTTAACTTTCCACAAGTACACAATACGACCCCCCCCCCCCCCCCCCCCCAAACCAATGGCTAACTCAGCGGTGAACGTTTGTGGTAGCTTTGCTATAGCCATTTACCGTAGCTTTACGGTTGTTTTACCAGCACTTTACGATAACGTTACGATGGCTTTGCGATAACTTTACAGTAGTTTACGGCAACTTTATGATATAACGTTACGGAAACTTTACGATAACGGCTTAGTAGCTTTGCGATAACTATACGGTAGCTTTTCATAACTATAACGTTACAGTAACCGTATTAACCGTTTACAATAGCGTTACAGTAACCGCAACCGTTTACGATAACTTTACAGTAGCTTTCATAACTATACGGTAGTTTTACGGGAACTTTACAATAACGTTACGGTACCTTTGCTATAACTTTTCGGTAGTTTCACGGGGACGTTACGGTAAATCTAACGTTACGGTAGGCGCTTTGCGACAATTTTACGGTAGCTTTCGTAACTATACGGTAGTTTTACGGGAACTTTACGATAACGTTACAGTAACCGTAACCGTTTAGGATAACTTTACAGTAGCTTTCATAACTATACGGTAGTTTTACGGGAACTTTACAATAACATTACGGTACCTTTGCTATAACTTTACGGTAGTTTCACGGGGACGTTACGGTTAATCTAACGTTACGGTAGCCGCTTTGCGATAATTTTACTGTAGCTTTACGGGTAACTTTAAGATAACTTTAGGATAACTTTGCGATATTTATTAAAGTCATAGTGCATAGTAAACAACAGCTATTTTATTGTATTTCTAACGTTTTGAAAGGATCACTATGGATGTGACCGGTCAACATGACCGGCAAGACGAACGTTTGACCGGTCAAAGCCCCAATCAGGCCGGACATTGTCCGTTGACCGGCCGTTATTTCCACCCCTGATTCTTAAGATGAAGAGTAGAGATATGATGGTC
Organism: Cladopsammia gracilis; assembly: GCA_022457155.1. NCBI lineage: Eukaryota > Metazoa > Cnidaria > Anthozoa > Scleractinia > Dendrophylliidae > Cladopsammia > Cladopsammia gracilis. The sequence continues at coordinate 126,154 of JAJGOT010000104.1, read as the reverse complement.
CAATAGCTTAACACGAGAGAGAGCAGGTCATTTGCTTGCTAGAGTCTTGGGGCGCGTTTTTTGGGACATATTCTGGCCATTCCAAAAACAGAATACCTCTAATTATTGCACCTATTCCTCTCGTAAAATATGAAAAGAAGTCACTACTTTGACTATATACACCTGGAAATAATTTGGCTTATGAGAATGTAAACAACATAGTTTTGTTAGCATATTCTGATTTCAGAATGACCAGAATAGTTTCCATAGTTTCATATATGATTTATTTCATATATATCATTTCACAGAATAGTTTCCATAAAATGCGCCCTTAGTCCATACCATCTCTGGGAGGGGGTAAGTACTTCTTCCAAAAAATAGGCTGATAGGGATGAGCCAATGGATGGGGTCGCATTTTCATGACTGCATTTCAACAGTACTAGAGTGCGGTCATATTTTCAACATGACTGCCTCATTGTAATTTGAAAGAGCTTAAAACAGCTCAAATGATTGAAATGCATCTGACCATTTTGGAAATGACTGCTGCAATGTAAATTATCTCAGTATGGCAAACCGAGACAGTCCAGGCACAGCAAAAAGTAATGACATTGGAATTGCATAATTTACATTTGCAAAAACAGGAACTAGATGGGGTCTATATTGGTGACAGAATGAACTATCATGGGGTAAAGGCTCTGAGAGGCCAGCGGCACATACCCAGTAAAAGCTGACCCTATTGTCCCCATGAAACTCAACACTATTAACCCTATGTTTTTCCATGACCTTTCATGACCCACAAATAAATTTCATGATTTTCTAGGTTTATTTTTAATAACTATAAAAGACCAGGCAATCATTCAAGGAACGCAGGATAAATTTGTCAATTGACAGCACATAACAAACAATACCTAGTTTAAATAAATTCACTGTAGGTAGACACAATGCACACTCAGATTTTTTCACCTACCCCTGGAAGAGCCCATTCTGAGCAATCTGTTCTCTGAATTGCAACAAATTCCAGGACAGGTTTTCCATCTTTAAGAACTTTTTCTCCAGAGCTGTCCCTCTTCCACCTAAAGAAAAACACATCACCATATAAACTTCTGAAAATGAGCCCTGATGCATATTTGGAGAAAATGTTGCATGCTGTTACGAGCAATGCCCACAAACTTTCCAATAATCACACCTATCGCTTTTAAATGGACAAAGTAAGTATAATTCTAGTAATCCCTCCCAGTAACTGATATTAATCCGTTCAATGTTTGTAGCATACCTTGTTACCAGTGGATCAGCTGCATGGTTTGGACCCCATCTGCCAAGCAATCCTCTACCAACCATACCAGTCCTACCAACTGGATTCCTTCAAATCAAACACAGCTAGACTTATTAGTAACACAAACCAATCTTAGCACTACTCACTAGAGAATTTAACCAGAGAGGTGTTCAGATGTCCTGTGGATGTCTATGTTTTGAAAGATGCTGAAAGCACTATGAATTTGTTTTTTAAAATATTATTTGCCATGCTTTTGTCTACTACGTAAATATACCCTGGGACCTGAACTAAACAAGGTATAAAAAGTCAACCACCCAAAATGCTAGAGAACAGCTAATTTTCGGGCCAAAAGAGACATTTCCAAAATCATGCATTTTTCTACCCCCCCCCCCCCCCCTTATCATAGTTGTGTCTATTCTGAGATCACTTTGAAAACTTAAGTCAACAAATTTAAAAGGGGGACAGGATGAATACCAGTAGTTTCTTTTCAATTGTTAGTTAGGACAAAGTTAGTTGTAGGCAAGATAGTCACCATGAGCTGACAAAAATAAGAAATACAGTATATTACAAGAACCACAAAAAACAGAGCACAGAGCTAGTGTGAGCGAATCTAAAAGGGACAAGCGGAGATGACCAGATGAGAAATGAGAAAGGAAGGACCTTGAGAAAGACTTAGCAACTAAGTTAATCAAGCTCAATGAATACCTTGGAACTCCTTGTACTACTTCATATTCTCCTAACAAACTTGTCCTGTCAGTGTTGTAGAAAGTGTCAAGTGAATTAAATTTAAGGGGCTCCTTCACTGGTCCAGCCCTATAAGAGAAATAAAAATTGTATATATTATATAAATCAATGTTTGGTCTTATTAATGTGAACAATAACATTTTTTCTTTGCCCCCCAACCTGCTTGTGACATATCATCACTTGAAATTATCATTCATTTGTTTCCCAGCTCAAAATTCACAAACTTACATTATTTATCACCTCATGTGACACTTTGACAGTACCGTACCTAAAAGTATGCAGAATGCCTGTCATATTTGAACCTAGTAGTAAAATGCCTTGTCATTTAGTGAGTCCTTCTTGGCTCAATGCATTGAGCATCCAACCGGTTTTTGGAAGGAATCAGTTTCATTCCAGTTGGGGACTGGAAAAATACTTTTGCTTTAGGGTTCCTGATGTAAGATTGATAAGCATCAGATTTGCACCGGCCAAAGACTCAACAGCGACTTTTGTTGCACAATATCAACATTTTTTTGCTGTTGCAAGCTGCTGTCACAGATACTCTTACTTGGTGTTAAATGAAACAAGGATGATAACCTTGTAAGACAAATAAAAATTACTGTTAACAATAGTATGCACTTCTCACCTAATATCTGGATCAGCCCAGGGTGGTTGTTTAAGTACTGTATCTGCTGTGTAATCCACAGGCTTATACTCTGGAAATGGAACTTTCCAGTCCACAAACTCAGAAGGCACTGGGAATCTTTTTACATATGTACGAGGGTATTCCAGTCTGAGGGCCTTGGAGTGCATCCTCAAACGACACTTTGCAGTGCTTGCTAACAAGAGGACAACAATGGTTTAACGAATCATTCATATTCGATATTTCTATTTTTTAATGCACTAATGAACCAGAAACGTGCCACTGTTTCTTGTACGCTTCAAAACAAGCTTCCGATTATTCAATTTGCTGAGAAGTTGTTACAGCCATATTTGGAAAATCAAGATAAAAATATTAACCAATCAATTCGCTAGAACAACTTGCTTCCAATCTCGAGGGTCTGAGGGGTTTCCAAATATGGTACTAAGCAAAAAATGAATATTCGGAAGCTGTGAATACATGTTACACATTTCAACCCACTATATGGGTTTCTGGTTGAACCCCATGTTATGGCCACTTTTTTTAAAGCTGGAGAAGGTGAGTCACATAACAAAACATGAGAGCAATCACACCGCCACCCCGTTAATACATTAAGATCAAGATTTTGGTGACCCAGTGATGGCCGGATTTATGAGATTCCACTATATTTTTTAACCAATCTATATTTATAAATTAGTAAAGAAATGTATTTCTGGCCAGTGCCCCCAATTTTTCAATAATTATTTTCATTTTAATAGGGACGTTATAGCCCGCACTACTCGCCAGAGCAACCTGTTACATATACCATCAGTAAGAACAGAAATTGCAAAAAGATCCTTTTACTATCACGGTTGCCTCATTTTTAATATTTTTAACTGTAAATAGCCGAATTTTAATCGCATTAACTTTTTACTGTAATATATATATATATATATATATATATATATATATATATATATATATATATATATATATATATATATATATATATATTAATATTCATATTTTTTATATAGATATTTTTTTTCTTCATTATTTGTACATTTAAAATTTGGTTAATTATGTTTCTCCCAGGGCTCCCATTGATAGCAGTGGGTTTTTTTTTAACCCTCTGAAGGGACTACCCTGGGAGAACATAGAATTTTATTTTTGAATAAAGGTGTCTGTCTGTCTGTCTGAATAACATACTTGATTAGTACAAACGTGCCTGTTGTTGTCCACGAAACACTTCAATGCCTTGTTGTTTGATGTTACAATAACAAGCAGAAACTATTTGGCAGGCAAGGGGAGAGTAGCTATTCTTCCCTCCCTTCTGTGCTTCAATGCTCCGTGCTCAGGCTCACATGCACAGAAGCGTCTGTTGGGCAGGCCACCTTCCCCTACCCTGGCAAGGCTTCTACTCTTAGACCAAGATGTGTAAAAATGCCCCACACTGGGACTCACAGGAATTGACTGATGTATTTTAAGTGATTTTCTTGAAAACATATTATAAAATATCCAGAGAATTGCACCATATGCACCAAAAAAAGTACTCAAACCTTGTTATATTCAATCCATTGTTTTGTTAGGTCCAAGCAGTAATATTTTAAATTATTCGTTTTAATCAACGAAGAGGCTATAAAATGTAAATGAGCTATGATCTTGGTCACTTCTGCTGTTATGTTCTTTTAATTTTCTACGTTTCGGCGACATCTTTTCACATTAATCATCCAAAAAACCGATACGTACGTTGATCTTTGATGCAAAAGTAGACAAAAGTTTACCGTGGCAAAGTTTTACAAATTAATTGATTGCTTTACAAATAAACATTTGTTGAACAAACGAGCTCGAACACATTATTTATACCCCAGCTAAAGTTAAAACTTTGACATATATTTGTTCACACTTGGAGAAAATTTAAAAGAAGACAGCACCACAGAAACGTTTATTTGAGTAGTCACTATAGGAATTTTTATCCACAGACCTAAACGTTAGACACACTCACGACTCAGTGATTTCAATTCGAGAAAAAGCTAAGTTGCTACGTACACGACTCACCGGATTGGCTACTAACGAGCGACGAAGCGGCCACAAAAGCGACAACACCCACAGGAACTTTCACAAATCCACGCAGAAACATAGAGATTAACGGATGATGGTAGCGTTCATAATAATGCTGCAAGTATACAAAACAGAAACCGAAAGATAAAACAATCTTCAGTACTTCCTTCCTGAACCACCGGCTTGTTGACTCGGCAGGGGAATGGGGCGAATGCTGTTGCTTGTTCGCAGGGTGGAGTGGGACCGAGTGGGACAGGGTTGTGCCTAAATCATACCGTCCAGAAGGACGTCGGACACCATATTGAGACTTATATAACGTAATGTCGACACTTAGAATTTTATTTTCAATAAATTTTTAAGTGTAAAAAAGAAAATCTAAAATCCCCACTCAGGATTGAAGGTCATTGAACCTATGACCTCAGCTAAGCTTTGGCTTACATAGCCTACCGTACCACTGTACCACCTAGTTTATCGGGTTTCTTAGTCCTAAATTTAACTATATAACCACTTACTCCGTTATGTAAGTCTCAATAAGGTGTCTGACGTCCTTCTGGACGGTATGATTTGGGCTTGACCGTGGGACAGGGGAGTGAAAAAGAAAGGGCTGCACAGGCATCACAGGCAGAGTAACTCGGATCACAAAGGACGGCTACATGATTTGTATAAAATTATTATTGACGTTACCACCATCGAAACTCTGGAGACCTTTCTTTGTGGCTGTCTCTCTGGTTCTGGCAATTCTGTTTTCCAACTTTCCCAACAATGTTGAAAGTCAGATACTGAAACGAAGGGAGAATACTGCGTTTTTTGGGGGGGAAGGCACTTCTCAAAGTCACTGAAAGAAGAAATTTTTAAATAAAAACAATGACAACAACAAAAGCACCACTCTTGGGCTCAAGTGCTTATTTATTTATAAATAAATAAATAAATAAATAAATAAGCTTCACATGGTTTCAAGGGGTGCAGCTCATATTCAGGGACAGTGCTTATAATAGGTAAGTTCTGTGCCCCACCTCTTGAGACCGTTACCCATTTTCAAACCAAAACAGCTCAGAAACCATACCCATTTCTGCCACTCATACACACCTAAATAGCTTACATGCTCTTATATAAGAGGTCACCCCTCCCCCCCCACCCCCTTGGGGGAAATATGGTATGAACTGACAGTACACGTCAAGCTTATGATATGGATACTTTTAAAGCACTTTATTGCATAAATATTTGCCCTTTACAGTCTTCTTGGTTTTATAAGTTACAAATCTATGGACGAAAATACTTAAGTCGGATAAGCCAAGTATACTAACAATAAACAAGAACAACAACTCTTCGAGTAGCGAGTAAGTGCCCCTAAGGTATGAGAATTACCGGTAATTCAATATATTGTTATGATTTGTTTTACATGTACAGTTGCTTTTCTGGTCACACTAGGTGATCTGTCACGGACGTTACTACACTGTACATCATTTGAAACCTTTAATCAGTCTTTTGCAATCACTCGTGCATGAAAGGTCAAGTTCCAAACCCGCAAGTTCCTTTTACTTGATATGTTTCGTTTCGTCATTTTTCTTTTTCTTATGTTGTAAATAAATCAAATCATCCATGAGCTTGAAGTTGCTATATCAACTGATATGACGTCGCTAACACTTCGCCTCAGGCTATAAACCACTTGAAAATCCGGACTTTTTTCTGCCCAATTTAAATAATTCCTATGATGCTCAGTCACATGTTAATTTTTTCCAACTGAAGAGGAAATTTGTCAAATCTGTTCTTGGTGATACATGTCTAGCTTGATCTATTATAAATGGCATTTAGCTTTGATGCCAAAAGATCTAATTTCTTTTCTATTCCATCCAGCCTCTTCTCCAAGCTTTCATTGAACTTCAAAAGATCAGTAGCATTTGTTGTCATGGCAACCTTTTTCCTCCATTTCCTGAAGCCTGTCAAAGTGAAAGCAATCAAGACAGTAATTGCGGCAGGTATTGGTTTGTTGGAAACAAGGGAGCCCATCCACAAGCAAACGCCAATGCAGAATGCCAATCTTCGTATGCACCAGACAGGACCAAAAAATGCATGCACCAGGAAGGTGCTGGACATCAGAAGAAAGAATTTGTTGTAGGACATTCTGGAAATGCAAATCAGGCCTGCAATGATCCAAACAAGAAATAAGATCAGCGACAAAAGTTTGTTCCTTGCTGTTCCAACTTGATCTGGCAGAGCTGCTCCTGCAAGAATTAAAAGATGTGGCTGTTATGGGGCTGACCCTACTTAGGGGCACATGTGTTCAAATTAAGAGATCATTAAATTGAAAAATCTTCTCCTAAAATCCAATTAACATATATTTAATCCATTAATATTAGCTTAATAGTTATCCATCAATTAGGTTAAAAGTTATTAATAACCATGAATTCTTACCATCTATACCAAGGACTTGCTGTAGAATTTCATCAGTGTATCCCATGCCATTATTGTGGATTGCAATCAGACCATCTGCAATAACTTCAAGCACACTTCTGACAGCTGGTTGTACCAAGGAAAATGCACTAACAACCAAGTCAGTGAGAATAGCTGAGCCTCTCTTGATGTCTTCAAACAACCTTTCAGTGCAGTACTTGTGAATTCTCAGAGCAATTTCCTCAATTAAATCAATAATTGACGGCATCCATGAACGAAGGATGCTGTGCACTTGGGCGAAGAAGTTTTGAATGTTCGGGAAAAAAGTTGTAACGTTAAAGGCCGCAGAAACAAGAATGAAGGAAATTACAATCTTCAACAGCGCCATTCTTGTTGACAGTTGAACAGTTTTAACGTGCCGGTTGAATATTGTTAACGATGAATAAATTGAAGCAGATTTGTCATACTCCCAGTCGAGTCGAGGTTGAATGTTGTAAACGATGAATAAATTGAAGCCGATTTATCACACTCCCAGTCGAGGTACAATACTGCAATAAAATTGCAATAAAAGCAAATTCTTGCACACTCGCTTGAGGCGATTTTCAGGTATAAATTTACAGCTCGCTGACAGCTGGCGTTCCCACGAAAGTTGATTTTCCCGCGTAAATGGCTCTTTAAAACGCTTCGTCACAAATCAACGATTCTCTTCGTTTAAACGAATTTTTAAGACAGCTGACGTAAACAACGCCATAAATGTTATTATGCCTTTGGCACAAAAACAAGGCATAAATATAAGTTATATTTTTAGGCTGCAGGTGCAGATTAATAGCGTTGCGTTACCTGCGGTCAACTTGACATTTTGATTGTCTTACATGACGATAAAAGTAGTTTCCACTGATCATGTCACTGAAGGCTCAGGTTTCGTGCTGCTGAGAATGAATTGACAAAAATAATGTGATCTTTTCGTTTAGTCCTTCTCTTGTTATATTTTTGGCCAAATTACTTATATGCGGCCCAGAAATAGAGGATCAATGTCCATTTCCTTGGTGGTTCTCAGATTTGAAGTTGCCGACGATTTGCCTTTACCCCAAGGCTTAGATTACTGTGGTTAGTACAACTCTTAATATTTCTAAGCCACTCTTTGTTTACATTTATCCTTTTCTGTGAAGTCCTGTATCTATGATGATTACAGATTAACTTCCCCTTTCAATAAATGCAGTTAAACGGTTTAATCATATGTTGATCAGAAATTTGATCATTATATTATTAAATCTAACAATAACATCATAATTATTATGATGTGGATATTTAATAGAATGATATATCCAGTGAAATGTTTATCAGCCAACACAGAAGCTTATCACGTACTCTGTTATGAGCTTCTGGCCAACATAATAGCTTGTTTACATAAAGAGGAGGATATTACTGAAACTGGGACATGGTTTCTACTTTCCATTTACAAGTAAAGGTTGCAGCGCTAAGATACATGTTATTGAGCACAAGGATGAAACCTTTTGCATGTAAACTGAAACCAGAACACAACTCATGTTTAGATGATCCATATTTTAGGGTGACTTTTTTTAATCCTCCTTTCATGTAAATCATGTAGATGTAGATGTATAGTAAAGAGGCCCTAAATCTCCACTGTTCAAACAGGATCTATATCTTAAAGAATTCACTTAAAGCAATTAAACAAAGTGTAATATTGAGTGACTATCATACCAAAATAGACAAATTAAAGATTCTGTTTTGAGAGAGTTACCTTTGGAACCACAATTTGGTGTCTATAAATTTTGAGAGAGTCTGTAGTAATGGCAGGAGTTACTCTTTGCTAATCTTATTTGCCAGAACTTCAACTCCTTCTGTCCCTCCTCTTTTTTTTTTAGATTTTTAGCATTTACTACATTGTTAGGATTTTTAGGATTTTTAGCAGTTTTATTGTAATAGTTTTATATTTTCTATGAATGAAAGGGGTCCCCTCAATAAATGTTATTATTCGATGCATTTTTTTCTTCTCATTAGCCGAGAACCCACCACGTGACCTGTGAATAACTGCCTATGATTAATTATGCTCATGCGCATAGCGGTGCAAAGTTGTTTTGCTGTGAATAATTGTTCTTCCCCTGCCCTCTACAATGGCAGCCCAATTTCTGCTCTGTTTTAGCAGTTGTGAATAAATATTAAATTGAAAAACAAACTCGGTGATCAAATGTTGAAACAATGATTGAACTCGGCTATTGCAAAATATTGTGTTTTGTCAGTGTATCGCGAATAATTTATTGATTCGCTCGCCACTAACAAATCACAATATTTTGCTCAACTTCGTCCAATAATTGATAATTATTGATATTATTAAATTATTATTGACAGTGTATATTATCGCCAGTTGTCTTGCATGCCGAACTTAATAGAAAGTATTGGCCTGTAACTTTTGAATATGCCAAGTATTGGACAATATAATATCTTGTCCAATGCTTCGCATACCTTATTATAGGAAATTAACAATGCACTTTATTAACGCGATTTTACAATATTCACGTTAATTTAATGTATCTTAATGTCGATGTAAATTTAATGCACGCTATTTTACAACATTTTTATTTTAAAGCACCTTTATTTCATTACAAAACCTTATTAGTTCATGACTCCTCTATTGGCTCTTCAGAGTCACATTTCAGGGAGGCTTTGAAAGATCTGTTGAATTGATAGGGTCTAGTTGGGCTTCAAAACCAAATTTTCGGCTTGAAATGAAACATCTGTCCACTTGTCTTAGAAGGTTTTATTGACGGAAGCCAAAACACAGTGCGAGTTTGCAGAATTATGAAAATCGCAGTAAACAAAGCAAAATGCTTATCGAAAAATTCGCGTTAATTTGATACATGTAAACCTAACTTTTGCCAAATTTGCATTAATTTAGTGTAACGTAAATGTTCTTTGCGTTGTCCCACATGCATTGTTAATTTCCTATAATAAGGTATTCACGAGACAGTTAAAAAGTATCTTATTGATGGACATGAATTGTGTTCCAGCCCCTGGGTTCATCAGTAAAAAAATTCAAAACATGTCTGAATCAGAGGCAACAAGAGAGGAAGGAGGAAGTGGAGGTGGAGAGGAAAAGGATCCAGTATCCAGTGACATTACTGAAGAAAAGATGAAAGTTAACAGAGGAGAAAGATACCCGCATGACATTCAACTAGAAACAGTGACGACAAGCAGTGGTAAGATTAAATACTTGTGATGTATTGTGTGTCTCATGACATCCCAGTTGACAGATGCATTAACCGTCTCCTCAGCTAATCCATTAAGGCTGATTTACATGAATGACGAGAACATAAAACAATAGGCTTTACACGGTACAATGCCTTCATGTTTTTATCCATGTCTCTTAAATTTGATCCCCATTGTGCAACAGTCTTGAATATAATGTGGCTAAATGTAATTTAGGCAAAGTTAACCTCGAAACAATTATAGTCAGCAGTTTTCCAGCTATACTGGGGGTGGCCCTTCACCGCTAGCAGGGGCACCTCGTGACTCATATACGCAGTTGCTTGCTTGCAGTTCTTTGCAAAGTGCTGTCGCAATAGCCTGCTGTTTGCGTACCTTTTCGTGCTGTGGTTTGTTCCCATCCCTCCCTCCCTAATGAGGTAAGGGTTAGGTAAGTATTGGTTGGTAAGTATTCCACTGAATTGTTCAGTGTGACGGTGCCTGGTGGGGGCCGCTCGCAGGGTTGCCATGGATACCTCCATTTCATGCTAGAGCATTGCCCGGCTCCACCAACTTTGTAGGCACCAGCTCCCAAGCTCATCTATTGGTGATGAGTTTAATTCCTATTTCCAGTATGGCTAATGTTTTTTTATAGTAATATGAGTTGAAGAACAAGGTAGGCATAAGGAAAGATTTCCTTGTGGTCCTATATGCTTGCATTGTTCATTTACACATCTGAGTGTGTCTTATGTCAGGCATGCTTGCATTTATGCAAGATGGAAATAGATAGTAACTTCACTTGAAATGTGAAGTTCAACATGCCTCCACAATGCTCTTTTTCAAATCCTGGATAAAGGCATGATATTGATAACAAATAATATCGATGTATTTCAATCATTCTAATCATTCAAATCAGAAGAAGGTGTTAAAGATGCAGTCATTAAAGAGGACAAGCCTGGTGAACAGCAAAGCAAGATAGCATTCTTTTGTGGAAATCCTATGGTTGAAATAATCAAGGGCATTATACACATCTATAAAAACAAGTGAGTTTACAAACTACATAACACCCCCCTCCCCCTGAAAATTTAGTTCCTGGTTACTAATGAAGGGCAAAAGGTGTATTTGTATGCATTTCAGGTACAGTATCACAAATATAATTCTGGACTGAGTGGAGAACAATTCAGGAAGTAATTGGGCGAGTAATTTCAAATCAGCCGACTGCTTAGTGCGAGGAAGATTTGAAATTACAAGCACGATTACCCCTGAATTGTACGACACAAAGTTCAATTACTAATTAATCGCATCAATAACAAAATTTGAGATTAAAAAGTCTATATCGACTCTTTTGTACTAAAAGCATCTAGGATATTTTCTATCAGTTTGAAAGTAGAAGGAAAACCAATTACAAAAAGTTGTAATTGGACACCCACGTGACCGTGTGCCAATTACTAGAGAAATATAATATGGCACGCGAATGACCAATCACAATTGAGAATTTTGTTATTGATATGATTAAACTTATAATCGTCTGCTATATGCTTATGGTACAGTACAAACCTTATCAATTCTTTATCAGTGAGATGACATCCTTGGGTAAAGGTGTTCAGCGCAGTGAGATGCTTTGCATGTTAGCTGTACCAGCCAAGATGACCTGTATTGATCTCATGCAATTTGTGGCTCCCTCAGAGTAAGTTTGTTTGCTCTCAGTCCTTTGACATTAGTTGTAACGCCCTGAACAAATTATCAGAGACACTGGTTGGTGCAAACTTGCATCGACTTACGGTGTGACTATAATATTTGCATGTACTTACATTGACTTGTGGCACCTTGTATCCACTTTGATTGAACTATAACTGATCTGAAGGCTTTTTCTTATTATGAGTTTCACCTTGCCAAGTGGAAACTCAAACTTGGATCACATCCATCCTTTTTTTGCACAAAACCCTCCAACCAGTACATTTGTTATTCATTTGTTTTATTTATACTGCTACTGCTACTGCTGCTGCTGCTGCTGCTACTGGTACTGCTACTACGACTGGTACTGGTACTGGTACTGTTACTGTTACTGCTACTGCTACTGCTACTGCTGCTGCTACTGCTGTTACTGTTACTGTTACTGTTACTGTTACTGTTACTGTTACTGTTACTGTTACTGTTACTGCTACTGCTACTGCTACTGCTGCTGCTACTGCTGTTACTGTTACTGTTACTGTTACTGTTACTGTTACTGTTACTGTTACTGTTACTGCTACTGCTACTGCTACTGCTACTGTTACTGTTACTGTTACTGTTACTGCTACTGTTACTGCTACTGCTACTGCTACTGTTACTGCTACTGTTACTGCTACTGTTACTGCTACTGCTACTGCTACTGCTACTGCTACTGCTACTGCTACTGTTACTGCTACTGCTACTGCTACTGTTACTGCTACTGCTACTGCTACTGTTACTGCTTCTGTTACTGTTACTGTTACTGCTACTGCTACTGTTAATGTTACTGTTACTGTTACTGTTACTGCTACTGTTACTGCTACTGTTACTGCTACTGTTACTGCTACTGCTATTGTTGCTGTTACTGTTACTGCTACTGTTACTGCTACTGTTACTGCTACTGCTACTGTTACTGCTACTGTTACTGTTACTGTTACTGCTACTGCTACTGTTACTGCTACTGCTACTGCTACTGCTACTGCTACTGTTACTGTTACTGTTACTGCTACTGTTACTGTTACTGCTTTTGTTACTGTTACTGTTACTGCTACTGCTACCGTTACTACTACTGTTACTGTTACTGCTACTGTTACTGTTACTGTTACTGTTACTGTTACTGCTACTGTTACTGCTACTGCTACTGCTACTGTTACTGCTACTGCTACTGCTACTGCTTCTGCTACTGCTTCTGCTTCTGCTTCTGCTACTGCTACTGCTACTGCTACTGCTACTGCTACTGCTACTGCTACTGCTACTGCTACTGCTACTGCTACTGCTACTGCTACTGCTACTGTTACTGTTACTGTTATTGTTACTGTTACTGTTACTGTTACCATTCCAACTATCAGTTGACCTATTCTTTCCTTCTTTAACATACTCCTATTTTAGAGAATTTATAGAATGTGTCAAGATCATCAGAGACTCCACACCAAATCAATACATGGTCCTTGTCAAGTTTAGGAATCAGGTGAACTAAGATTAAAACAACTGATCGGAATGTGAATATTAGACTCTTGCTTTTCTGGAACCCCTAAGCCTGTATAGGATTATATGTGCAAGCCGAGGACAAAGTTTTAATGGCCAAAATTTTCCTTGCTCGAAAATAATAAACAATCCTGCCATCTTAGCAGGCTAGAAACTCCTCACTATCTCAAAACAAAATCTCATTTCTCTTGGATACTACAGTACTACCTCTGCTAACGACACCCCCCATAGGAGCTCATAGGAAGACACCTCCCATAAGCAGATATGGTCGAACACTACATTTTTAACCTCCCATAAGTGGACACCGATGGTATCCGTTTATGGGACGTTCGACTGTACTTTACTCAGTCCTGTATAATTATCTGTAACTGGCTTTCTTGAACTTACAGTTTATTTAAGAATGTTGTGAGATAGCTGGAAATGAACAGTGAATTTAGGAGGGTTTCCAATGGGCCTGGGCGCCTTTCTTTTTTGGTAAAACATAAAAATAAAATTAAGTTAACAGAACGTAGGTCCTTTGCAAAATTTGTGTGTGATATGTTAGCTAACAATGGTTTTGATTTGTGTTGTGTTGAAGGAACTGGCAGATGAGTTTTACAATACATTTAATGGTCAGCCGTACAATCTCATAGAAGACGAGGTAAAGTAAGAAATCTCAAAATATTATATGGGGAGGAATGGAATTGAACACCTGGAATAAGCTTTACACACTAACCACTCTGTCACCATGTCAGTCCCTGCTGATGCTTACAGTTCTTTATGACTCTAACTATTTCCCTCGGGACCAGACATTAAGGGCCGGTTACAGGGGCGGATCCAGGATTTTTCTTAGGAGGGGGTGCACCTCTAAGGAATGACGTAACTGAAGGGTGACGTAAACAAATTTTAAAAGCGAACAACGCAGACTAGGTCATCTCGGGGGGGAGGTGGGGGGGGGGGGATGCGCACCCCCTGCATCCTCCCCTAGATCCGCCCCTGGGTTATTCAAACGTAGTTTAGACGGGGTTTACCTGGCCAACCCTGATATTTAAACGTTGTTTACTGTAAACAATGTCCAGAGGATATATGACACAGATTAGAAAAACTTTAATCCCACTTATAAACTGATATGGAGGTCCATTAATTGTCCTAAACCACGGTCTAAGTTAGACTTCGCTTAAATAACCAACCCTATTAAAGTGTATATTATTTTTAATTCTTTACTTTCTTTCAAATAGTTTGACTTTGAACATCCAATTCTTCCGTCGTATTTATCTTGTTCAATTGAATTGTTCGCATATTTTAGCAGTCGATCCGAGCGTAACGGCCACCCGTTAATAGGGGCCTTTAAATCGACTACGAGTGCGAGAATGAGTTAGTGGACGACTTTACAAATTTAGTTCACGTGCTCTATATACCTTATAACAGGACATTTTCGCGTTTTTCGCAATGTTTTAAAACCGCACGAATTTGATGTCGCGAAAAAGGAATGTCGCTTGTTAGACATGATTACAAGAAATGTTCCACAAATTCCTCAAATGCCCAAAAACTTGGTGTCGCGAAATACCGCCCTTCCAAAATCGCGTATTAATCTGTCGCGAAAATTTCCTGTAATAAGGCATATAACGTAATCACTTGCCATACCAAACGTTCATAATTTGTTATGACTCTAGGTTTGTCGTGTAGTCTATGTTGCCAAGGTGGAAACCATGAAATTATCAGAGGTAACACGTTAATGAAAGTTATAGATTCTCATTGATGTGAATATTTATATTTAACAATAAGATTATGAGCTCGAAATTTCCATCGCGTGATAGTTGACGAGAACGAGGTCCGAATCAACTATCACGAATTAAAATCAAGAGCGAATGATCTAATTGTTTTAGTATAAATCTACTAGACTTTCAAAACTTAATAACAAGACAGACTCGCGTTTTTATCGAATAATGATATAAATAACAACAGCACACACTCACTTTCTACAACAGGAAAGATAGCGAGTAGCGTAGCCAATAAAAGAGAACAGCATTCGCGATAGAACGCTAGTAGATTTATACTAAAATAGGATAGATAATGAGTAGCGTAGCCAATAAGGGAACAGCATTCGTGATAGAACGCTAGTAGATTTATACTAAAATGGGATAGATAATAAGTAGCGTAGCCAATAAGGGAACAGCATTCGTGATAGAACGCTAGTAGATTTATACTAAGTTTGCATATTACTTATATGTAGTAACGCTGGCAATCATGAAACCATCCAAACATTAATATTTTAAAATAATTATTGTACGTTTCTTTCAAATGAATAAGAGAACGTTTCATTGACGTGGTTTAAAGGGCACTTGCTAGCAGAGCAAAAATTAAATCACTTTTTAAAATTGTTTTCACTTTTCTTTTCTTTGTGTTTGCGGTCTGACTTAAGATAATTGATTGACAGACGGAATTACAGAATAAAAAACATCTGTTTATTAAACCCTTTCTTTTGGTAAAATAATGCAAAATTCTGCCCAATCTTCAGACATCATTAATAATTTAAATCACAATATATATTTTCATCGGGAAAAAGACTATCTTTCCGGCGTTGTGGTAAGATTAACGCATTTTCTTCAGACTTGTCGACCTTAACTCTTTTGTTCAACTGTGCAGTATCAAAGCGGTTTTAGCTTATGTGACTACATCGTAAAAAATAATATTTATACCTTAAATATTGATGTTTTTGTTTCTGAAGGGAGCCAGTCTTCCGTGCGTTGGTCTAACAGAGCTGCCGAAGTGTCCGGTGTGTTTGGAACGAATGGTAAGCCTTTAACTACGGGGTCCTATCTATTGAGTCTGTGGATTTAAAGTGTGGTCATTCAAATGAAAGCTACTGAGCAGTATTTCCCTGTGATGCTGTTTGTTATGTTGTACAAGGTGGTTAAACTTTTGCGTCTGCGGATAAAATCCTGAAGCTTGCATTTAAATAAGCGTTTTGAAGTTCTTTGTTTGTTTTTGTGTGTATTTGATTCCCAGTTTTGGTGTTGGAAGATCTTAGCAGTCAGCTGAGCAGTGAAAGGTGCTTTTATAAACCACCTCAAGCGTGAATTGATATCTGTAAAATTCTATTCGATTCCTGATCTTTTCTTGACTAGCTGTTTCGCGTTCGCAGACAGTAGACAGGTAATAAGGAAATGTAATTGCATTATGACAAATGAAAAAAAAAGCAGAAAAGAAGAACAGGGAATTTTCAATACACATCACACAGTGATGGTCAGTGATTTTAATGAGTTCGATTTCGAACGATACCACAGTCCACCACTAAACGTGTTTTTGCAAATCTTTTAACGTTAGTAACTTCAACTGGCTGTCGTTCATTTAAATAGTAACATGTTGTGTTTGATGTTTCAGACGAGCCTTTGTAATGTATACATAATGAAATTCATTTTGATTAAAAGCGAGTTATGAAGTATCCTGTACAACAGGCGACTCAGACGTCACACATTTGCTTTCCGTTGCGTTTTTACACGGGATGTTCAGGAAATTTCGCTTTTTTAAACAAATGAATACAATCTGGTAGTGCCTTGGTTATTTGTTGTTTTTGCTACTTTTGCCTGCTATAAAATGAAACTGAAAATAAATGAAACCGATTTGTCGAGAATAGGGGCTTGTCCGACAGAGTTGTTATCATGCAGTACTGATTGTTAAGCGATAACACGTGTGCATTGTTTTAAAAACAGAATAATGGCTCCATTATACGCGATAAATTAGGGAAAATGTTGACCTGTTCAAGCGTTCATGTTGTCGCAATATTTTCCCTCAGTCGCCTGCCGCCTATCCCACTATAGTCGTAACATCTGGAACAGGCTACATAGGAAGTATACATCCTTTTTTGAGTATATTTTTTACTTGATTCTGACCTTTAATTTTCAGTTTTGCTGGTAATCGTGTCAAAATAAATAGATTTTCTACTTACTGGTAGTAACTCGAGTAAGGTTTAGTACAAAATTTCATTGAAGTAAAGTTACAATTCACCACACTCATTCAGTTCTATTTTATTTTCAGGATGAATCAGTCGAAGGAGTTTTAACCATTCTGTGTAATCATTCGTTTCACGGAAGCTGTTTATCGAAGTGGTCTGATACAACGTGAGTGTTTCCGTCTGAAAAAAATTGCTCCCTTAGGAAAGATCTTGGGCGCACAGAGAGCCTTGCTAATAGATCTGGAGTGCGCTTTTTCTTTCAGCCACATTACTGAGTCTTAAGTAAGTAAAAGTAAAGTCGCGCACCCGAGCCAGAAGGCTCACAACGGCCGGAGCTTAAACCCGGTTTCTATAGCATGAAGCGACTAGGAATATTGCTACTCCCCCCTGGATGGGATTCTAGTCCATCGCAGGGTTACCCCCAGCATTTTGTCGCCGGTACCCATTTATACACCTGGGTGGAGAGAGACAGTGTGGAGTAAAGTTTCTTGTCTAAGGAAACAACACGACGGCAGAGACCAGGCTTCGAACCACCGACCTTCAGGTTGAAAGTCCGACGCGCTAACCACTAGACCACCGTGCCGCCCACAACCTTGTATAGCATAATAAACAGTTCCACGGGAAAGTACTGTTCAGTATAGCTTATAGAGTCTTATGTTAAGTTAATTGAGGAGTTCTTTTTTTTTTTCTTCTCTAGTTGTCCAGTCTGTAGATACTGTCAAACTCCACAACCCGTGGACGGAAACAAGTGTTTTGAGTGCGACTCTTGCGAGGTGTGACTGTCCTTATGTGTTAGATACCGGTATATTCAGTTTTTCAGGCACGGACCATAACTAAAGTAATTGCTCTGGCCAATCCAACAGACGCGGGCAATCCAATGAACCTATCATTTCCAAGAGATTGCATTGCTACGCTTTGTGATTGGATAAAAGATCTCGCGCCACTTTCTCAACCAATCAGAAGTAAAACCAAAACAAGTTGCGAGTTGTTCGCAGGCGTTTTCCCGCGCTTGGCGCCCGCTACAAAAACATGTATTTACTTCGAGTTCTGATTGGTTCATTGGATCGTCTGCGTCTGTTGTGATTGGTCAGAGTAACTACTTTGGTTTTGGTTTCATGACACTCAAGTGAAAACCGCTTTAAAACCTAGAAAAGCAAAATATATTTTTCTTTATAAATTAATGGGACACCGTCCCGCCGAAATAGCAAAATTTCTCTTAGCTTATTTCCACGTTATATCGCCAAATGCCACCAAATATACAACTTAGTTGGATAAAAAGATTCTATAGAGTAAAACAAAAGCAGTAGTTTGGAGATAAAGTGCAGGATTGCAAGGATTGAAGTGGATTATAGTTCATGAAATTCGATTTATTGACCTCCTGTCAATAAATAAAACTTGCCATTCTTGTGAAATTTTGACCTTTCTAGCCGTTATTTTGTCTGTTTAGTTCATATTTCTTTGCTTCTATCACTTTTGGCGATGGTTTCTTCCAATTTCAAGATAATAAAGTAAGCTTAAAGCAAGCTCCTGGCCATAATCATGAAAACACGTTATTTCAGCCGGGACAGTCTCCCTTCAATTGGTTCGTGAATTTCGTACCTCTTTGTTTTCCTTCTCTTTAGAGCCTTTGGATTTGTCTTATTTGTGGGCACATAGGATGCAGTAGATATCTGAGATCACACGCTAAGAGGTCAGTGAAGACTCGTACACGGCTGCTTATAGAGTCACTTGATCTGATCGTTCAGACTCTTTCCTCTTCTAACTCTGGTGCAATCGAGGCCTAACGCAAGCTTATCTGTTTGTTTGATAATTACAGACATTTCCAAGAGACGCAGCACACTTACTCTTTAGAACTGGGGACACAGAGAGTGTGGGACTACACCGGAGGTACGGTTTATTATTTTTAAAAGTTATAGACATCTCACATTATGACACGTTATACTTGTCACACCAGGTCACACAACTTGTCACGCGACGTGTCACACTAGGCCACAAACAGATTTTCCTGATCGGATATAACGAATATTTCCCTTTTTTGTAAGGTTTGACTTTTGCAAGAGATACGCAATAATTGTCAAAAATAAAACAGAGTAGCGTTCTTATCGATTCGTGAATGATAAAGTCGAGTACTTTATCCTCAGATAACTTTGTCCATCGTCTGATCCAGAATAAGACGGACGGAAAACTCGTGGAATATGGTTCAGGACAACAGGTAAAAATGATTAAAGGAAAGAGGGTTACCGATGAAATGATAAACGAAGTAATAAGGTTGGCCTGTGTACAATCGTCCCATCCCCACAAGAATAGCGAGGAGGCGGCTGTACGCCGCCCGGTTAGCTCAGTGGTAGAGCTCCGGTCTGCTGAGCTCCGGTCTGCTGAGCGGGAGGTCGTTGGTTCAAACCTCGACCGGACCAACACTCAGGGTCTTAAAATAATTGAGGAGAATGTGCCGCCTTTGTAATGACTTCAGCAAATGGTATGACATTCTAGTCTTCTCGGATAAGGACGAAAAAACTGTAGGTCCCGTCTCACAGCACTCTCTGATCTATTCTTGTGGGACGTTAAAGATCCCACATCACTGTTCGAAAAGAGTAGGGGACGTAGACACCGGTGGTGTGGTCAACCTTGCGGGTTGTGGGATTGGAAGGGATGGCACCTTGCATGGGACCTGAGTCCCGTTCGTGCCTTTCCCTCTGTACTGTATGAGTCCAGAAAGTTGGATAATAAGGTGGAATTTGAAATCTTAATGTGTTACTCGTGGGTTACTGCATTACAACGATGTCAAGAAAATTAAAGTGCTTGCTGCAGTATACTCCCATCTTTCACTGCCATAGTCAAAGGTGAAGTCATTTATCGTGGTTTAAGTTTTGGGTCTGAGGATGTAATCCATTATAATGAAAGCTTTTTAGCAGTAATTTGCCGAATTTGTAATTTTCGAAGTTTTCAACCTGGGTAGTCTCCAATTAACGTAACTATCATAATTTTGTTGTAGTTCTGAAAAAAGTTCCTTTATACACCTTATTCCAAAATGGCAGCCATATTATTATTCTTTCATATCCATGTTAATTAGCACTCTTGGCCTCGTCAGCATGTTCAAAATACAAAAGAATTTTCAAGCGAAATGAGGCCAAGAGGGCTAATTGACATGCATATAAAAGAATAATAAATTAGCTGCCATTTTGGAATAAGGTGTATATGGTCTTGTGATCGCTGAAATAACCAGGGTTGTGCCTAAATCATACCGTCCAGAAGGACGTCGAACACCTTATTGAGACTTATATAACGTAATGTCGACACTTGGAATTTTATTTTCAATAATGTTTAAGTGTAGAAAAGAAAATCTAAAATCCCCACTCAGTATTGAACCTGTGACCTCAGCTATGCTTAGGCTTACATAGCCTACCGCACCACTGTACCACGTAGTTTCTCGGGTTGCTTAGTCCTAAATTTAACTTATAAACTGCTACCCCTAACCTCAACTGAAAGCTAACCAGTCACTCCATTATATAAGTCTCAATAAGGTGTCCGACGTCCTTCTGGGCTTGACCAATAACCAGGAAGGTTTAATTTTCTCAGACCTGATTTACTGCCACAAGTGACTACGTTCAAAACTAAAACAAATTTCTAATTTGGTTTTGCAAACTCCGTTTCGGGAAACAAGCAGCGCTATTCTAAACACAGCTCAAAACTGGTCAAAACTTGTTATCTCATCCAGATAGGAACACGTCACATGACATGCTTTGTTCATGGCCGTGAAAGCCAAAGAAGCCAAATGTGATTTTGTTAACCACTAAGTTCATGATCCCATTGTCATGGTCTTTTCACTCCTTGTGAGATGTTTTCTCATGTCAATTTTGTAGGTTATGGATGAAGAAAAAATGGATTCTCTAACGCTGGAGGTATTTTGTACGTTTCTTGTAGTTTTAAATTATTAAGCTTTGCCGGCTGAGCAGTTCTTTTCTCGTTATATCTGCCGCTGTTGTTTCCTGATTTTCGCATTTTCGTTTCTAGTACACGTACCTACTAACAAGTCAACTGGAGAATCAAAGGCTGTATTTCCAGGAAAAAATTACACAAATAGAAAAAGATGCTGTTGAACAGGTAAACATCCGTACTTTCTCGATGCAACTTGTCAACTTGTGGAATAGGACACTTCTACTGAATTCACTGAACATTAGAGACTTTTTCTCATTCCTTGGCGCCAGCTACATGTATTTACTTCGAGTTGTGATTGGTTCATTGGATTTTCTGCATCTGTTGTGATTGGTTGGAGTATAAATACTTTGGTTTTGGTTTTACGACACTCAGTTAAAAACCGCTCTATATAAACCGTCATGGAGTATTTTTTTCTTGTTCAATTCCAACGTTTTCTTTGCAAATGCGTTTTCAGATGGGCTCAATGGAAGAGCGAACGAAGAAAACACTAGAGGAATGTAAAAAGTTGGAATTGAAACTTTCCGAAGCTGAAAAAGAAAAGAAAAATGTGGACAAAAAATACACCCAGGTATGGTGCGCGGAGCTCATGTTACGGACACGAAGTTACTAATCATGTACACTAATAAATGTTGTCTTATTTTCACAGGTTGTAAACAAGGTTGGGAAACTTGTCAGTGATCTAAAAGAAGAACAAGAGGTTTGTATGGTGCTTATTTTCCACCTAGCTCGGTTTTCTTTGTTCTTTTCAGGGGAATATATCTCATAACCCCGTTCATTACAGTGTCTGAAAAGCTGGGTGCGGCTTTGATTGTAACAGGGGAGGGGGGGGGGGGGGGCTGAAAACAATAGCTGATAACAATAGCAAAACAAAGGATTATATATTCCCTTCAATCAACATATTCCCCCCAACATATTCCCCTCGCTTTAGTCCCCTCTACTTATTCCCCTCATAATAGAATAACACAAACGGGAAGACAAAATAGGGCGTAACAAGGAAAACGCTCTAGCATCGGTCAATATTTTTTGTTTACAAAAAAAGACAACTTCATCAATCACATTCCTACGTAATTAACTTGCTGGTCGCGACCAAAAAGCGAAATGTAATAACATTATTGTATGGTATCGTACCTCAATTCAGGTTTCGGGTCTTCAATAATGTATGACGCCTCGTTTTACGCTTTAACCTGAATATGTTTCTGCCGCTTTCCCTTGGAAAACACACCGCAACCACTCCATTGATCTTCAAAAGATGAAGGCGGACAGTTGGGCCATGGCGAGACCACGAGTACTGTTCATACATTTTCTTCTCTCTCTCTCCTTCTACTCATAACGAAGCAACGTGCTCAATGCAAATTTGACAAAAGCAAAACATATTTACCGTCTCGCTTCGTAATGTGCCGTGATCCCAATGCGGCCTTGCGGAATCATGCTTTTTTGCATTTGAATTGAACGGAGTGTTACTCTCCGAAAAATTAATAGTTTCTTTGTTTTAGAAAACCTCACAAGGTGGAAAATAAGCATGTTATTGACCAGGAGCGAGGGGATATGTGATATATTCCCCTCGTGGCGTTCCCTCGGGCTACGCCCTCGGGTACGCCACGAGGGGAATATATCACATATCCCCTCGCTCCTGGTCAATAACCCTTAGCTACGGAATACTAATTCTCAGTTTTGCAGCAAGGTTTTTGCAAATTTCATAATACAAACACAAGAGGTTAATAACTACACTTGTTGTCAAAATCCACCAAACGGACTCCGATTTTTAAAACTGTTCTGGGTAGCATGCCCACAGACCCACCATAGAGATTCGCATTTTCGGCCCTCGCGAAAGTCCTCCATTCCATTGCCCTCCTCTTTCAACTTGTTGCGCTCTCTTGTGTTTCTTTTCACCTTATTCGCCACTACTGAGAGCTTATTCTCAGGCGTAGCAAAGGAAAGTCCGTTACATCACTGTATTTCTATTTTTCAGTTGAACAGATGTTTACTAGAAAATCAGAAGCTATGGCAAGAGAAATTGAAACAAACGGAAGAAAAACTGCAATTAGTAGAAGCTACGAAGAAACAGGTAATGTTTCGCTCTACTCATGCAACTGGACGGCACTTTGAGTCCACGAGATACCCATAGTGTCACTTTGATTTTTCCCCAGGAAGTGAGTGATCTTCAGGAACAACTAGCAGATCTCATGCGTCATCTGGAGACACAACAAGCGATAGCGAGCGCGTCAGATGAAACAAGACAGGTGATCAATATGCATCTGTTTATTGTGATTTCCAAGTGTAGTCAATAGACTTTTTTGTGAGACGTGATAAAGCAGTTTTCAATTGCATTTGAGTGTCGTAAAACCAACACCAAAGTAATTACTTTGACCAATCACAACAGACGCAGACAATCCAATGAGCCAATCACAACTCGAAGCAATTACAAGTAGCCGGCGCCAAGCGCGGGAAAACGCGTGCAAGCAAGTCACGATTAGTTTTGGTTTTACTTCTGATTGGTTGAGAAAGTGGCGCGAGATTTTTTAGCCAATCACAAAGCGTAGCACTTTCGACACAATTGAAAACCGCGCTATTCAACAGGTGAACTTTGAAGTGTATTTATCGAATGGTGGTTCAAGTTGTTGTTGTTGTTGTTTTTTTTTTTTTTTGGGGGGGGGGGGGGGTACTCAAAAAGTCTTAGAGGCGCCTCGTTTCGTCAAACATGGAAGCCTTTGTATGTTCCACGCGTACCAACCATGAACCACTTTTTTCCTGCTTTTACAGGAGTTACAAGAAGGTCAAATGTTTGTGGGCGAAGGATCAGCTGCGACATACCACACCAAGAAAACAAGAAGAAAGAAATGATATAAACGAGGCAATCTTCACTAAACGTCTGCTCCTTGCTTGGCCTACTGAAGTCAAATGGACTCTGCTTAATACCCCGAAATAAATCGAGTATTGTTGGCCAGGAGATTAATTCATACGTTTCAATTGTATGTAAAGAAACGTCACATTTAGCAAGTGCGCCTGCTAGAAAGAGGTGTCTGCTAAAACAAGACTGGAATTAAGATCAAGGCAATGAACGATAGAAAAGCACAAAAGAAATACGTCGTAAAGGCGTAAATGTTGGTAAAACTAACGTGGACAATATTGCTGCTCGACATCACTCTTGAGAAAGCAAGTTCAGCAGTACACAAGATGTCTCCATGACAAATAAACTAGAAGAAAATATAAGTAATGTATAATAAAAGGATTAATTTTGGAAAGAAATAAAATATTTGTGTTTGAGAAACGTTTGATAGGGGCTCTTCTCCTCGTTTAAAATAAACAACATTCTCGTTGTTTTCGTCTTGAGCCACTCGCACTCTTAGCCGGTGGAGCCCTGAGCTGGAAAAAGGGCCGCTTTGGGGACGAGAATATAAGATTACAAGTTCTCTAATCTCTCATGGAACTAAATATCACTGTTTGAGTCTGATCGCCCGAAAAAGAAAAACGTTCTGGTCTTAGAAGTTAATTGAAGAAGTACTAAGGTTCCAAAGACATATTTCTTTATTGAGTGTGCTACAAAAGAAAGTTACAAAACGAAATCATATTTGAATTTAAGGCTAAAAAGACTTGTTTACACTGAATGCTTGTTATTCTCTATAGAATATATACAAAAAAACACTCTTTACACAAAAGAAACTAGTGATGTCCCCGTAGGAAAGATAGATTAACGTTTCACTTTCATAATTCAAACACACAGCAATTGTATTAGATTAGCTAGAAAGTTAATTTACAAAGACAAAGTTTTTAACTACAAAGAGATCGAAAAAACACCGTGT
The DNA here is from genome assembly GCA_022457155.1 of Cladopsammia gracilis. Classification (NCBI taxonomy): domain Eukaryota; kingdom Metazoa; phylum Cnidaria; class Anthozoa; order Scleractinia; family Dendrophylliidae; genus Cladopsammia; species Cladopsammia gracilis. The sequence goes on along the minus strand of JAJGOT010000104.1, from coordinate 101,039 downwards.
TAACCGGCTACGTTGCTTGCTCATCACAATACATTTAACAGTGACTTGCAGGCCATTTTCTAAAAAACTAATATATTAGCTACATAACGCAGATGGGGTCCTGATCGAGATTTCTTACAACGTGAACTTGGAGAGACTTGAATGACATTCTTCCTGTAGTTGAATGCGCTGAATATTAGGAGTGAATTAGCTTGAAGAGAACCTGGTTACTACCAAGCAATTTTCACGCCAGGAGAGATACCCGGGTGGTCAGTCACCGAGCATTTTCTTACTGCGCGCTTTTCTGTCACTGTGATATTTCCAAACCACTTTGAAGATCCCCCTTCACAACAGCTAACTACGATTAGAACCTTTCACTCTTTTACGTTTTGAGTCTGTGGATCAAATCCTGGTATTGATATAAATGTCTTGCATTAAAAAATTTGGCTCTTTTTTATTTCAACTTCGAACCAAGACACTTCTAGGAATGAAAAGGTGAATATATGCTTTGTACAGCTTGTAGACCGGAGCGGTTACGAGAACATGTCATCTCTATCAGCGCCGATAACTTCCACATCTTCCATGGTACTGAAGTTAAGGAAGTGCGAAGGGCGGTGAACCTCATGGTAGAATTCTTTAGGGTTGGACAGCTGCAGCTCGTAACGCATGTTAGGAGAGTGACGAACACCTGTCAAATAACAAGTCAGTGCGTTAAACACGAGATTAAATGAAATACGGCAATGTTTAAAATCTAGCAGTGCTCAACAGCATGTTGTTTAGGCAACTGCTTGTACGTTGAAGCTTTCTCTTCCCTCTTCTGTTATGATGTAGAGCAGAAAATCTCATGTTACAATAACTGAAAGTCTCAAAAATATCGCTCCACACTTTAATTTTGAAAGAGTACTTTTGGGGGAAATAAAGTAGGGCTGCAATGATACATTTTCTCACGATACGATACATATCTCGATACAAGTGCCACGATACGATACACGATACGATACATCATTACATACATTTTGCCACCAACACGGGAAGACATTTTGCGACGAACCGCATGTTTTTCCCGTGGGCGTGCAAGGCTGTGTCAGCTGACAATTAATTTGTTCAAATATCGATATTCGTATCGTGACAAAAAATATCGCGGTTCACCGGTGTATCGTTGCAGCACTAGAATAATATCAAAACTACAATTAGAATAATATCAAATTACATTAGAGCGATTTTCAATTTTGTCGAAATTTATTTCGCGATTTCTTTTCGGTTTTGCATTGCTTAGCTTCATGATTAGCTAAAAAATCTCGCGCCATTTTCTCAACCAATCAGACATGCTCGCATGCGCTTGGCACCAGCTACAGGTATTCGTTTCGCGTCCTAATCAGTTCATTGGATTGTCTGTGTCGGTTGTGATTGGCTAGAGTGATCACTTTAGTTTTGGTTTTTCGACACTCAATTGAAAACTGCTCTTAGACGGATCTCACAAATACCAAGTACGAGCCGTCCACACGCGCGGAGGCACGCAAGAACGACACGCATTGGCAGCCGAACTTACCCATGAAGTTGAAGTTCCATGATCCTTGGGCGGGTACCATGAAGAAACCAAGGAATCGATCAGACAGTAACATCTGAACTTTCTCGTAGTGGGAGGGGAGGTAACCCCGGGGATTGTTCCCGGTATCCTTGTTGTTCCGCCCCCAGTCGTAACCCGAGGGGGTCAGTTTGTAGGCTGTCAGTGAACACGAGCCAGGAGTAAAACTGCAAAACACCAATAAATACATTAAATTAATTCAAACTGGAGATCACTGTATACTGAAGAATTCAATATAGCAAAACTCCACACAAACGAAAGAACGAGACGAAAAGCATTTCAGGAATGCACACCTGCACGTAATGATGACAGTTTTCTCGCCATCCCATGACGGATTGTCCGCCATAATCTTTGCGTGTGTTGTGACGTCCTGTGGTGAAAGCTGAGGCAGTTCATTGGGCTGAGTGTGAACCCAACCTAATGGTTCCATTTCCTACAAACAAGCAACAAAAACAACACTTAATTCTCTCAACACTTTACTTATTATTCCTCTGAGACTTTGGTGGTATCAAGAACATCCCTTAGGAAAGTTTTCAAAAGGCCACTTCGAAAAATACCATAATATTCTTTAAAGTGCAGGTTTGGGTGGTGCTTGATGTAAGCCTGATTTTTTCAATTTCTTTTGTTTTCAGTACGAACTGCACGTGCTATGCTTCATTTTCTTGGCAATTTGCATACAGCGCACATTTTTATACGAACACACAATGCTTCGTTCTAGCGTTCCTACATGTACTCTGAATTCCATTGAGCCATTCTAACAAAGGAGACTTGAATAATTACACCTCGGTTAAGGCTGAGCCTGCACATAAAAGATTATTATGGTATTTTTCGAAGTGGCCTATTAAGTGCCGAAAGTAATTCCACGATCGCTTTGGTTTTACACTGCTTTGTGATTGGCTAAAAAAATCTTGCGCCACTTTCTGAGCCAATCAGAAGTCAAACCCAAACCACTCGTGACTTGCTCGCACGCGTTTTCCCGCGCTTGGCGCCAGCTACCAGTATTTGTCCTTAGTTGTGATTGGTCCATTGGTTTGTCTGCGTCTGTTGTGATTGGCCAGAGTGATTACTTTGGTTTTGCCACTCAGAGTGCTTTTCAATTGAGTGTCGAAAGTAATTGCACAATTGCTTTGGTTTTGCATTGCTGCGCTTTGTGATTGGCTAAAAAATTTCGCGCCACTTTCTCGACCAATCAGAAGTAAAACCAATCGCGTTTTCCCGCGCTTGGCGCCGCCGACATGTAATTGCTTCGAGCTCTGAATTGGTTCATTGGATTGTTTACGACTGCTGTGATTGGTCAGAGAAATTACCTAGGTTTTGGTTTTACAACACTCAATTGAAAACTGCTTAGCTTTGCATGTGCGCAGACATCTCTTACATCCTTTCTTCGTGAAAAACAAAAGCATACTGAGACGTCTACGTGAAGGTTAGGTATAGCTGTGAATTTACCGACATTGTTTTAGTTCTCACCTTGAGGTAATCGTGTTGTGGTAACATGTTGGGTAAGTGAACAGTCTGGTGGGTCCCCCACTGTGGCACCAGCACAATACAGCGAATCTCCTTCACTTGAGGATTATCAGGTGGACTCACACCGTACAGGTAACCTGCGATCTAAAGTAAAATACACATCACTGAGTGAGCGTACTTCCCTCTTAGAGATAATTAAACCTTACGTTGTTTCACCTACGAAATAGTTGTGGTTGTTGTAATAGGTATACAGTAAACTCTCTGTAAACACCCCTGTAAGGCGTACACCTCTTAAGACGGACATCAATTATTGACTGGTTCTGGCCCTATTTCACTTGTTCGTCTGTAATTCTCTATAAGGCGGACACCTCTCCAAGGCGGACAGCTGACGTTTGTCCTGAAGGTGTCCGACTTAGAGAGAGAGTTCACTGCAGTTGTGTTTGAGCTACGTAATAGTGAAAATAGACGTGAAAGTACTGTTTATCGGTTTTATTTAAGGGTTATACCTTGACACTGTCCCGGCTGAAATATCGCGTTTCATTTACGGCCAGGAGCTTACTTTAAGCTTACTTTATTATCTTGAAATTGGAAGAAACCATCGCCAAAAGTGATCGAAGCAAAGAAACATGAACTAAACAGACAAAATAACGGCCAGAAAAGACAAAATTTCACAATAATGGCAAGTTGATTTCTTGACCGCCTTGTCAATAAATCAAATTTCATGAACTGTAATCCACTTCAATCCTGCACTTTCTCTCCAAACTACTGCTTTTGTTTTGCTCTATAGAATCTTTTTATCCAATTAAGTTGTATATTCGGTGGTATTTCGCGATATAACGTGGAAATAAGCTAAGCGAAATTTTGCTATTTCGGTGGCACAGCGTCCCTTTAAAATTTCAAGTTCCTTTGCAACCAAGAAGAACACCTTCACTTGCAAAGTACTCACTAACCTGTGTTCTCAAATCTGAGATAACGATAAACTTCTTCAGGATGTTCTTGGGCAGAATATAAGTGAAGCCAGTCTCCTTGATGTCATCAGAAGACACATAGATGTGATTAGTCCTCAAGTGCAGATTGGTGGCGGATATCGCCCTCACTCGCCACTCCGTCTTGGATGAGAATGTCTGCGTCTCATAGTTGGATGTAGTGGACACGATGATCTCATCGCCGTGGATGTTGGTGGTACGGGTGGTGGTAGCTGTCAGCTGCGACTGTTCCTTGGTCTGCTTCTCGATCACGGCAATCTGCTGCCTCTGTTGCGAGGGTGCTGAGATCTCCATACCCAGAATGATGTCTCGGATCTCAGACTGGGTCAAGGAAGCTACGTTCACACTAGAAAAAAGAAAACAAGCTGCTGTTAGACCGAGGGAAAGGGTGGTTAGCATGTAAGGCAAAAAAGAGTTTGATTGACGTTTAGGGTAGAATAAAGTTTAAGGAGGGGCATGTCAACCTACTTGTTCTTCTTGCCATAATCAGCCAGGATGAGATCTTTCAGAGCAACCTATACATAAGGAAAAAACAGTTAGGAGATCTACAAGGTAAAGAACAGAAAAATCGACGATGAATCTAGTGATCTAATGAACAAAAGAACAAACGAACTAATGGTATAAACTAACCAGTAAAAAATGACTGTTTCAGAAGCCCAATAGACAGGAAATTGCAGAACATTCATAGCCATTGATAGTGTGCAGGGTTTTCGTTCGAGGCCGGAGGCCGGAGGCCGGACGTTTCGCCCGGTCGTTTTCTATTCCACGTCCGGTACTTTGATACCAAAGTACCAAAGTACCACCCCACGTCCGGTGCTTTCAGAAATATGTCCGCTACTTTACAAAACTGTTGAATACCCTGAGTTTGTTTATCGTTTGTCTCATGATATAGTCACTAAAGATGTTTATCGCGACATTTCGACCGCTTACTGCTGGTATTCATCAGGCGATAGTGTCGAATGGCTGTGCGTCATTATAAGTAGCACCGTGGCTGTTGGTGACTGGTGCATTTCGATCTCTGTTCATAGCCATTGCATGTTTACAGGTTCAATGTGACACCCTTACGCTTGAAACCACAAACATAATGACACTCTTCAAACGAAGACATTATATAGTGACTTACTCGAGACGAGCTCTGGTAGATTATTGAATTTTAGAGACCTAACCGAACACAAAACGCACTACTACAACAAACGGTTGCATATACACATCGCGGAACCACATTTCAAACAGAGCGCACATACGTACCTCAACTGGTACCCATTCCTCATCAGTCAGGGTGGGCCAGATGTGATGGGGTTCAGTGATGGTGGTCTTGTCTGGTTTGAGGATAACCTTGGTTCGGTCAGCATTCACGTGCAAGGCTCGCAGGATGAGGATCAGACGAGAGAAGGCCGTGTATGAAGAGATTGTCTTTAACCAATCATCGTACAGGTTAAACAGGACCATCTGTGGCTCGGTTGCTTTCAAGATCATGTCTCCAAGCTTTTCTACCTACATAGCACATTAATACAGCTACTGTTAACACTTTCACTCCCAGAGTCAATTATGGAGACATGTAGTGTAGTTCTAACTTTTGAGTCTGCCAATGAAATCCTATGGTGTGACCATTCAAATGAAACCTCTTCAGCATTACTTTTGCATGGTACCATTTGTTTTCCAATATTTTACAAAATAAAATTTAGGATTTTTCTTGAATTTTTTATTTTTGGCCCGTATGGCAGTTAAAGGGTTAATTAAATTTACTTCCCTTCAAGTGAAGAATTCTAAGTTAGTTGCTAGCGTTTTCTTCAAAAAAACAGAGTTCACAAGTCGACGGTACCGTTCAGGACACAAGGTGACATAAAAAACAAACTTCGTGGCATGTTACCGCAGTATTTTAGTAGGTTTTCCCAACAGTTTGCGCGCACTTTTAATGAAACCTTGAAGTGTTTGCTGGAATCCCACTTCCAACAAATGACAAAGCCTGCTTGGACCAAAATCAGGTTCCTCAACCACGTATCCTAAAACAACAACATCGGCAGCTTGTTCTGCTACATGCATCAGGAATATATTTCCCTTCACTTTTGTGGATCTATGGTTTAACTCAGACCTTCAATTCTCAAAATTAACAATTCTAGTCCACTAAGTATCTATGAAATAACGTTTGTAAAACAAACCTTTAAGCAGGCCTGGAAAGGAAGCTGAAGTTCACTTCCCTTGATGACAATGTTAGGGAAATCCAACAGATGGACCTGCGTTCATAAAGAGAGATCTCTTAGTTTGGAAACGAACGAAACGAAAATTCACATCAAATAACACAGCTGACGTTCTGAACTGTTCTTCCTTCAAAGCTAATGCGAAAGAAAAACCTGAAAGATGCCTTGACATAAAACTAAACTTTCACAACTATAACTTTCAAAAGCTCTCTCGATATTATTCCATGATAAACAATTACAAGACTTTGGAGTTCATCTTTGGGACGAAACGTAAAAGGCTAATATAATCACCATTTTGGCCAAACAGCCGGTATTCAGGCATGACATTTTTTGAATTGTTTTTTTTTTCACTTTCAATACTACGAAGAAAGAATTAAAACATCAGTAATGTGGACTTTACCTCCAGAGGGTCAAGCATTCCTTTTCTTGTCACAATGATCTGTTTGGGTTGTTCTTCAACTGGCAGTGAACGAATCAAAGCTGCTACTTCTTCAGCTGTCTTCCATTTGGCCAACTAAAACGACAAATACACCTTTCAAGGATTTTGTTACAGAGCAAAATAGTTACCGCTATTTAAGTTATGTTTTGCGCAAAAAAAGCGCTTTTAACAGAAAAACCTGCACACGAGTTTTTCATTTTCTACTAGAACCCTGGGAAGAGCTTCCTCCCGTGCTAAAATCAGATACAGTACAACCCCCAATACAAAGAACGTGCTCTAAAGAATAAACATAAGTTGGAACTTGGATTTAACTTCTATTATTTAACAGCGAAATGTAAAAAATATCTGATTATTATCAAGTTTTGATAAGAAGGGAACACGTTTTGACAAAAATTGGCAACTTGGCAACTTGGACAAAAGAAAGTCGGGATTTGTAATATAACGTGAATATGTTCACTCATAAAATTTCTGCAAGTTTTTAAGTTAAACCATCGTTATTATGCAGTTTACAAGATCCTACTGCAATTTATCGTGGTGTGAATAGCGTTCAGCCCAGATGACGTCATATTTAGCAGCATTGCATTGTGGGATCGAAATGCGGACAAATATTTCGAAATGGCTGCCTCGGAAACACCAGTTTTTGCGATTCCTGTACATGTTGTGGACAATTGACGAGTTGTACCCAAGAACAGTGCTTCGTAGCACCTGTTTTTTCGTAGCTACCTGCATGGTTCTTGAATGAATGTTTGTACGCATTTCAATCCCATGATGCTGCGCGCCAATTCTATTTTTAGAATCTGGGCGGAATGCTATTACAATAGATAATACATAATTAACTTATAGGATACCATGACGTACCTGTCCCAAACGTTTCTGTCCCGCCCACACAGAAGTGTGAATGATTTTGAGGAAAAGTTGTCCCGTGCGAGGATTAAAGATGAAGATGGCACCATTGATTGGCTTCGTGGTCAAGTTACCTTCAAATGTCTGACAAGAAAACAGCAACAAATGCAATCAAATACATTTCCCACAAAGTTTGACAGCCCCCAACATGTAGGTGACACAAACCAAAGCCCTTACCTTGTGAATGGTGACTCTGTAGACATTGGTGTCGTCCACAAACCAGATGATCTGGTTTGAGAACAGCTCTCCGTAGTTCTGTGAGGAAAGGTAAGGCTCAGTGGGTTCACTGGAGTACAGTTGAAGACCTTTCCTGATTCGCTCTCTCAGTACGTACAGGGCGGGGTTGGCCTTCATGATCTTAGCCATGGCCTGCTGGATGAGGGGTTTCACACCAGGGAACCAGTTGCCAAAGGCACTGCAGAAAAAAGGGGGTGTCAGTGTGAGATGTAAATGAAAGGGTTTCCCATGAATCCTACCAAGGATGTATCTGTATTAAGATGATGCACACTACTATTCTTTACCGATAAATGCTATCAAATTGTGATTGCCATCCACAGAAAAAGAAAATGAAAAAAGGCACAGTAATTCCATTTCTCTTGTAGCGTATTATGAATGCAATGAATAAGTAGCGGAAAGAGAAATGATTTCCTTACGGACGAGGGAGGTCCTGGGTTTTGGTATTCAAATATATGATAATTAGGTTGTTTAAGACAACAGAGAAACAGATGCCAGATGTCTGTGGCAACTATTAATAATATATGGTTAACTCTTTCTGTAAAAATGCGGCATTACCTTGAAAATAAACAAACTCAACTAAGATTACATAACCATAATACTAGCACACCATTACTCTGCCACTCTAAATAAAATTGTTTGAAGATTGTTTCTTACCTGTGAAGATTGTAAGCCAAGTCAATACCAATGAGCACCCCAGTGGGGGAGGGGTAGATACTCATGTTATCAGTTGTGTAATCAAGGTATTTTGCACGTGCGTATCTCTCGATGTCATGTGAGTCGTAGTCTCCCCAGCGTAGCTGTACATCGACCCAGTACTTTTGAGTTGTGGTGCTGTCCATGACGTCACTACGAAGAAAATGTAAGCCTACTTTAACAAAATTAACGATTAACTGATCCAGAAACATATTGCTTAAGGTAAAAAATACAGTGAACAATTCTCATTTTGGAGTACTGGATTCAGTTTCTAAAGAAAGAGATAATTTTCACTGAATGAAAGTAAACACGGACATACTTGGAATCGGCCAGGAGAGAAGGTTTGGAGACATTCCACTTGTACGCAGCAAACAACAGGATATCAGCGCATGAGCTGTTCATCTTGTATGATTTACGAGGATGAATGGTTTCTTTCTGAACTGTCTCTATCTCAAGAGCATCCAGTTCTTGATCAAACACCTGTGATAACAGTACAATCAGCATTTTCACTTCAAACAGTGCTAAAGATGATCTTGAAATGATATATATGAAATAAATCATATATGAAATGCAGAAATGAAATCAAATGAAGAATGATCCTCGCAGTTGTGAACGCAATTTAAACAATTGCGAAAAGCCTGAAAAAAAAAATTAAGGACTTCAACGGGATTCGAACCCGTAACCTCGCGATACCGGTGCGATGCTCTACCAACTGAGCTATGAAGCCACTGACGTTGGGAGCAGGTCAATTGTAGGTCCATATGATCCCGTGAAAGGAATGAGTGTGAAGTGATATATATGAAATAAATCATATATGAAATGCGGAAATGAAATCAAATGAAGAATGATCCTCGCAGTTGTGAACGCAATTTAAACAATTGTGAAAAGAAGCCTGAAAAAAAAAATTCAGGACTTCAACGGGATTTGAACCCATGACCTCGCAATACCGGTGCGATGCTCTACCAACTGAGCTATGAAGCCACTGACGTTGGGAGCAGGTCAATTGTAGGTTCATATGTTCCCGTGAAAGGGGTGAGTATGAAATGATATATATGAAATAAATCATATATGAACTGCGGAAATGAAATCAAATGAAGAATGATCCTCGCAGTTGTGAACGCAATTTAAACAATTGTGAAAAGAAGCCTGAAAAAAAAAAAAAAAAATCCAGGACTTCAACGGGATTCGAACCCGTGACCTCGCGATACCCGTGCGATGCTCTACCAACTGAGCTATGAAGTCAATCTTGGGACCCGACTATGTGTAGGTAAGCGACACTGTCTCTGGGCTAAAATATCATGTTTTCATGATTATGTTTTGTAATAAAAACTAGTGGGATTAAAACGCGACGTTTCGACCGTTCTACAGTCATTATCAAGCAAAAGTGAGGATAAGAATTTACATAAATGAGGCCAAATGGAATTTAGGCAAAGTTAGATCCAAGCCAATGCAGCGGTTTCTCCAATTTTATGTGGGGGCGTCCAGGGGGACCAGCAGGGGCATTGCCATGTGCTTTTGCTTGCGTTTGCTTTGCCTGCTTGCTCGCTGCTTTTTTCCCTCCCTCACTCCCACATTCTTGGGTAAGTATTCATTCCACACACTGGTTTTCTCAGTGTTGTGTTGACAGGTGCCTGGAGGTGGGCTGTGGCTCAGTTGCCATGGTGACCTCTTTGCTGCTGAGGAGATTGCTGCTCTCCTCTGTTGCTACCTTTACGGCACCTACCCTCCAATACTTCAATTGGCTTGGAATTTAAGTACTAAATATATGGTTGAACAAAGAAGTGAAATATGAAAAACGGGGTGTTAAAAACAATAAAAGCATGCAATAAGAAGTAATTAAAACTATGTAAAAACTTTCGCACGAATTGAGTCACTTTGAACATTGAGACTTGGTCTCAGTTCGTTAATAAAAAACATCTCATAGACGAGACAGTCAAACTTGTTCTTGCATTTTTTAAGGAGTAATTATTTTAAAATGGGAAGAAAAAAATCGCCAAAAGTTAAGAATGCAAAGAGATATGAACTAGAACACTAGAAAGATTCACTTCCAGCTCAATTCTGAAATGACCGTTTCATCACTTCTGTGGTTTCCATACCAATTAAGCAATCTCTTTAAATGACAATGGACTTTACCTGACACAAGTCCATGACAACACTCTCGTGAACTTTCTGCCACAAGTGAGCTCTGAAAATCTGAATGAGTGAGATCTTCAGTGTGGGAATCTTGCCGTGCATGAAGATTCCTGTCAGGTCAAGTTGAACCTGGAAACCAACATAAACCTAAAACAAAAGAAGAGTGAAAATAGCATTAAGGCCTGGTTCACACGTGCGACGCAAATGCAAATGCAAATGCAAGCGCAAACGCAAGCGAACAAGTGTTTTTCACCTTGCGTTTGCGCTTGCATTTGCGTTGAGCCCGGTTCACACGTGTGAAACGCAAACGCAAGTGCAAATGCAAATGCAAGGAAATGAAAATTTTTCCATTCCTTGCGTTTGCGCTTGCACTTGCATTTGTGTCGCACGTGTGAACCAGGCTTAACACTAACAGCGAAAATAACAACAAGAGAAGTCAGTCAAAGCTTCTCAATTTTGCAAAACTGAGAAAATAACAGTGACTGAAACAAGACAACTTACATTAGCTCTGTTTATAGTGGGTGACCACCAAAGTGTGAATCTTCTGTTTGGAATCTGATTCAATCCAGACCTCTGTGCATTGGTCAGTTTCTTGTACTTCATGGATTCTTCAAATCCGCTGGCCTTCTCCCAGAACAGACCCTCCCATGTGGGGAAGTAAGTTCCCTTGAAGAGGGTGTGTTCCAAGATGCCCTCCACACCACCCAGCGCTTGGATCATGTCAGTGCGATAGTTGTTCAGGTTCCAGAGTTTACCGTCGTGTCGCTGATGGGTCCACCAGAAGGGATTCTGTTTCAGAACCTTTAAAACATCAAGACAGTTTAATGATTCAGTTTCAAGCTTTTCTTACAATTTCACTTTTTTGTAAACAACATTGATCGACTCAGCTCGTACTTCGATGTTTGAAAATTTGGTGCTGATGGAAGGGACTAAAAAGCCAAATCAACTGCAGGTATGATGTTTTAACCGTTTCTTGTATCCTTTAGCTGTGAATTTTTGTAAGACACACTGTCCACACTTCTGTGTTTTAATTCGTGTAGTCACTACTCTGTCCCGTTCTTTACACACACGAAAGCTACTAAGAAACTCTCAAATTGTGTACACTAAATTAATCTTAGCTTGGCAACATTTTCAATATTTGCTGCTAGTTGTGTAAGAAATGGTGCGAGGTAAAATATTGTTGTCAGCCTTTTTACTTATTAAAAGGTTGTATATCAAAATTAATTTTTTCTCGAAACTGTGATTTGTTATCATTGTGTTAAATTATAAAACAGTTATAGTGCTCAAGCTTGCGCAATATCGCCTGATTTTAGCTGACTCGGCCTATGGTCTCGTCGGCTAAGTATCCGGCGATATAGCACTTCGCTTTTGCACTGTAACTGTTAAAGGGAACCTCCATTGTTATAACAAATTGACGTTAAATTGTTGGAAATAAAGTTTAAATTAAAAATTATTAAAAAGCAGGTGCAAATGTAATTTTAGTGTACAAAAAAATGGATATGAATATTGCCTATTTTCGCTTTCCAATTTCCCGCGCATCGCCATTTTGAATATTTATAACATGTTATGGTTGTCTAATAGAGCGTATGCACATGACGTCACGGCGGCCATATTGGTGTACCAAAACAATAGAACGGCGGCCATGTTAGTGTACCAAAACAATCCTGTGGGATTTGAACGCTTTTCTTATGTTAACACTTTCTTTTCTTCCAATAAATTTGCATAGCTGCTTGCCACGTGAGTGTATACGCTCTATTGTTGCATACAAAAGAACTTCGATTCTTAACAATAGCGGCAACTGTCATAAATATTCAAAATGGCGGCACGTGGGAAATTTAAAAGCAAAATAGGCGATATTTATATCCATTTTATTTGTACACTAAAATTATATTTGCACCTGTTCTTTTAAAAAATTTAAATTTCGACTTTATTTCAAACAATTTAACGTCAATTTGTTCTGACAATGGAGGTTCCCTTTCAATATATGTAGTCTTGAAAAAAACAATGAAAATTGCACCACACAAGCTGTAGCACTGCACTACCCATCACAACATATTCAAGTCGAGAGGAACAATATGCACCACAAATTAACAACTTATTACTAGTGTATCCAAAAGATAGTAACTGCTGCGGTAAATTTGTTGTAATAATGCTGTTTTATCATCTCACTGGTATTACAGAATTTTCTCTTTCGTTTTTTGAGGGGAAGCAAAGCAAATGTAACCGGGATGAATCGACGAAAATTCCAGCTGATAAGACTAATTTTGTTTTGTAATTCACGCATCAAGTTCCTGCAATGTCTGTAGAATATTGTTGAGTAAAGGACGCGTTGACCACGAGGAAGGTGCGAAAATTTAGGTTAATTACTGTGTTCGCGTCTCCCAAGCTCAGCTCAGGTTTCGCGTCACCAAGCGCTCAGCTCAGTTCAGTCTCATCGACCGCTGTCGGAGTGATTTCAAAGTAAATTTGTCTTTTATTCCGTACAATCTTCGAAAATCTTTGCCATTCAACGGTCCTATCACCATGCCTCACAGTCCTCGCTCAACTCGTGGTAGTCTTCGACACTTCAGTTCCGATTTCGACTGGGACATGTTGGACCAAAATATTACAAATCTCGCAGCCAACAGCTTGAAGCAGCAAGCGAGGCTATTGTTCGTGGCGCAGTGCATTCTGGCCCAAAATGTGTTCGTGGCGCAGTGAATTCTGGTAAAAAGCGATCAAATCGAGATTTTTCCTAGCTTATATTTTTTTCTCATATATTTCTCTTAAATCCTCATTATGTTGCTGCTCACTCGCTACGCTCGTTCCGCAGCAACAAGGATCTGATCATTTTAAAAAAAAGGTTTGAACATATAACCAAATCCATCCTAACAAGAAAGTAAAAAATGTCATAGAAATGACCTGAAGTGATTTGTTTTTACTTTTCATTTCTGCTTAGAGAAAAAGTTAACATTGCAAAATGTTTAAAGATTTACCTGATACTGTTTGAAATCTGTTCTCACTCTCCATCCCTTGTCATATGCAAGTGTGTGTCTGTCCTTCTGAAACAGTGTGTTGATACGAGGGATTCCACGGTCCCAAGAGTCCTCCAAATCTTCCAGGGTCAAGCGTCTGAGGAAAGAACAAAGAAACACTATAAAGCAAAGATTTTCCTTAAGTTTATAATTCTCAAAGATAGCAGAACGTGAAAAGAAGTCAGGCCAAGATGGTTCTTGTAAACAGCAAGTAGAAAGCTGCCACTCTAATTTGCTAATTCTTTACTTTGATCACCTTTGCTTTTTCTATCTGTCTGTACATGAAAACCATAAGTGAGACCAGTCAAAAAGAAGGCCACTAAGCAGTACTTTGGAAAATAAAATTGTTTGTTTAAATATCGAAGAGAGCAAAAATATCAAAGGAATGAGCCGGCACTAACCTGTTCTGGGCATTAGCTTCTTGTCGTTTCAAGGCATACTCTGCCCACACTCTCTGAGAGTCAATGAACTCACTCTCCCATGGCTGAATGTACCTGTTACATCACCAAAGAGAACAACAACTCAACTAATTGAAGTGGTATATTGCTTTAATTTGATCATTCAACATCATGGTTCAATTCTCATATATTTCAACAGTTTCATATTCAGTAAACAACCCTTCTCATAAGCATTTACTACTACAATGCAGGTCATTAGTGTTGGGACACTTACCAAAATACTAGTCCAATAATCCCCCCCCCCCCTCAAGCAATGTTGAAACTGCTGATCGAACGGACATTTACACAGATTTTTTGGTCAACATTGGTTTGGGGGAAATGGAGGGGGAGGGGGGGGATACGCAGAAATTGCACCCCCAAAGATAACTATAGTAGTATCACGTACAGTTTTCACAGGTCATTAGTGTTGGGACACTTACCAAAATACTAGTCAAATAATCCCCCCACCCCCCCCCCCCCAAGCAATGTTGAAATTGCTGATCGAATGGACATTTACACAGATTTTTTGGTCAACATTGGTTTGGGGGAAATGGAGGGGGAGGGGGAGGGAGGATACGCAGAAATTACACCCCCAAAGATAACTATAGTAGTATCACATTACTTTTTTTCTTCACAGTTTTCACCGGTCATTAGTGTTGGGACACTTACCAAAATACTAGTCAAATAATCCCCCCCCCCCCAAGCAATGTTGAAATTGCTGATCGAACGGACATTTACACAGATTTTTTGGTCAACATCGGTTTGGGGGAAATGGGGGGGGGGGCTAATTTGTGAATACAAAACAACCTTCAGATCCCCCCCCCTCCTGCACATGTTGCTCCACCAAATGAGTGATGGAAAGAGTGACAATTTGCATATTTGTCCCCGTCTGCTATAGCTCATTGAACACTTTACATATTCACATTATTTACATATTCACATTATTTACATTCACATTATTCACATTATTTACATGAGTTAAAAAGGAAATGGCTAGTAGTCTGCCTAATCATCTTCATGATAACAGTGAGTCAATGAATAAACATCCTATATTAGAGTTACATGAAATAGAAAATGCACTTGCCAAATGGGAGACAAATGTGGAAGTTTTTGGTCAGAATGCCTGTCCTATGGAGACAATTTTTGGGACGAATTTATAAAAAAAGCTTTATGATCTTACAATTTTATTAGAGAGAATGCCTTCACGATGGCTTAAAGGGTGTGTCCGTGGAAGAGGTAGGGATGTTACATGTACCTGTACAAGTTAGGGATCAGCTGATCTTTGTCGTGGCTCATTCCTGATCTGAAGTGAGTAATTCCTGCATCAGTTTGTTGGGACCACCTGAAGAAGGAAATAAAAAGGAACAATATTAACATTTACATTAATATTTTTAATCAGAAGTTTACTCCAAAGGTCTGTGTTCTTGAGTTGAGAGTAATATTAGTAAATATCTTAGAAGAAACAAAAAACTTGACACCGCCAAGACATATTGCAGGGAACAAAAGAAAAGACAAATGAAAACCAGTGTACCTGAGATCTGACTGTGGAATGAGCACATGACCCATGGACAGCATACCAAGGCCTCCCAGCTCCTTAGGTGTGTAAAACACAACAGGAGGGAAACGACTAGGCATCTTAGAGTTCAGACCAATCTTGATACGTGTTTGAATCTGGAAAAAGAAATAAACGGGAAATTAGACAGAAAACAGACCCCTTCAATAACAACCAGGACCCAAGGTCTTAAGATGCATGTGGCCCAAAAAGTATGAGGAGCCATCAGTGACAACAAGTACCAGATGAGAGCCAATTTTACACAATGTCATATCCTTAAAGTGATTAAATCTCAACTTTTAAGAAAATAAATGCACACATCCTTTGACATTGGTAAAAAACAACAAAAACATACAGCATCATGAAAGAGAACTGCATCAGGCTTATCCAAACTATAAAATTGATCTATAATACAGTCTATCCCCACCTAATGGCAGCATATAGGGGCTTAACCCTTTAAGTCTCAATAGTGATCACATCAAATTTCTCCTTGTAATACCCATACACATGCAAACAGAGAAGCCATGAGAATTAAGGAAATGATCACCACAGAAAAACTGTCTTGATAATTTAACTTCTCCCACCTGGTCCTTTAAGAAATGTATAGAAACCAGAAAGGAGAATTTGTCCATTGATAATGGGGTTTATCCTACCTTGTTTTCACACTTGACCAACAAGTCCAGGAGTTCTTGAGTGTTGACTACAGACTCCCTGTAGTATGTCATCAAACCAATCAAAGCAGTGTTCCATTTGTTAACAATCTTGGTAAAGGTAGTGGAGCCTGAAGCCATGAGGATCTGACGCACTCTGTTGTGGAATCGATTCTGGGACTCATTATCAACCTTCAGGAAGCACTGAGCAGTTCGCTCTTTTGTCACCTGTAACATAAGCAAAGAAAAATAAAATTAGGGAAACCAAACAAAATGCTGGGGGTAATTCTGTGATTAACAAGTATCCCATCCTCAGGGGTAGTAGTAATACTCCCAAACCAGATACTATGAAAAGCACTGAACAGTGAGATGAAGCAAAATTTACCCAACATTGCACCACCCACTTTTGTTGATAAAATCTGTTAAATTCTGAGGAATTGTGTTTGCGTTTGAAGTCCTGACACAGTTTAGCGGATGTGAAAAACTGTGATTGTTGCTCAGCTGGACTTAACAAAGAAAAGAAAGAAGGGGAGTTTGTCACAGTCTTTTAATGGAAAGTTTTTTCTTTGATTGCTGGCAAAAATAGGGTGAAATATGACACAGCCTTATATGATACATTTCAGCATGATTCCTCAGGAAGGAGGACTGGGACGAGAAATGGCGGCGTAAAGAAGCTTTCTCCTTCCCGCTCGCTTCTCAACAAGAATTCTACTCAATAGATGGCTGCTACTATAACTAATTTCATTGGTAGGCGTAGAAACAGATCCTCTGGCAACTCTAGCGACGGAAACGGGAGCTCACCGGATTATAAAAAGCCAAAAACCTCTGCCGAGGGCATCGATAACAGCAACATTTCTAGTAGCGAAGAGTTCAACGATGAAGTCATGACTGCTCTTGAAATGACTGCAGATATAAATGGAAAATTTCAAATGATCCTAAACAAGCTGAACAAGCTCGATGAAATTGAAACTTCAGTGAAGAATATTGAATCCACTCTTAATGCTCTAGAGGAAAGGACGAGAAAACTCGAGGACTTTCAGGACACCGCCTCGCAAGACATAAATGAGATAAAACGGAGATGTAGCTCTACAGAAGGGAAATGTACAGCAGCGCAACAAGCTATCGATAAACACAGCAATCTGTTGGCAGACCTACAAAGAAAAGAAAAGGAGATTCAAGTACAAATGGAGGCGCTACACACGAAAGATCTTTATCTGGAAGCATACTCTAGGAGAGAAAATATAAAGTTCACGAACATCAGGGAGGTCACTTCACCGTCTGGAGAACGCGAAGACACCGAAGAAGTATTAAGAAACTTTCTAGAGAACGAACTTGGTCTACGAGATGCAAGATCGGTAGAAATACAGCGAGTGCATCGACTAGGCAAAAGAAGGAGCGACTCTAGTCCACGTCCGATATTAGCAAGATTTTTGCGATATAGAGATTGTGAAAGCATTCTGGCTCTAGGGCATCGCCTTCGTGATAGTGATTACCAGATGTTCCAGGATCTACCAGTAGAGATCATAAAGCGAAGAAAAGATCAAATGGCTACTCTGAAGAAAGAGCGGTGCCTGACAAGCTGTATATCCGAGGCAAGATGTGGCCACCAGGGAAAACTCTTGAACTACATGCAACAGATGAGTAATTGAAGGCTTTTCTGACAATTGACTTTTTGAATGTTATAGGCGAGTCGGGAAGAGCGAAGTGGAATAACTACCCCTGTAGACTTTTCCAAAAGCTACCTTCCTTCCCAACGCTATTAGGTTTTATTATTATTATTTTTATTATTACTATTATTATTATTATTATTAATATTATTTGTTATCTTTTTTTTGTTGTTGTCCTTTCTGCTATTGATGTTTTTCGTCTTGATCGTATATGATTACAGATTTCTTGGGTTGTTTACTTTTTCTATAGATACTATTCCTATGTGTGATGTTTTGTTTGTAAAACTTTTTTCACTTAATCATATGCAGAATTTTTGTAAGGCCAAACAGAAAGGGTATGACAAACACACCAAGGTGCTAACTTATGGTTCACTGATAAAGAAATTATTCAATAACCTACAATCACTATGGAATTAAGAATTGCTTCGTTAAATGTCAGGGGACTGAGGGACAATACCAAAAGAAGAGAAGTGTTTAATTGGCTACGCAAGAAAAATTTTCAAATTTACATGCTACAAGAGACGCATTGCACTGAAAACACCAACGATTTATGGCGCACGGAATGGGGCTATCAAGCATGTTTCACTTCCTATGAGAGTAACAAAGCAGGCGTTTGCATTCTTTTTAATAATAACTTCAATTTTCAAATTATGAGAGCTTTTACGGATCCCTTGGGTCGTTTTATTATATGTGACTTAAAAATCAATGAAAAAACTCTAACCCTAGCTAACATATATGCCCCGAACGAAGATAACCCAATTTTCTTTCAAGAATTATTCGATCAATTAATAGGTTTTCAATGCGAACATGTAATTATTGGAGGCGACTTCAACCTTGTTTTGGATGTCGAAAAGGATAAGAAGGGCGGCCTCGCCAGGTCACATTTAAATAGTTTGAAAACGGTCCAAAGCTTTTCTGATCAATTAGATTTACTGGATGTTTGGAGAATCTTTAATCCCGATGAAAGGCGATACACCTGGAGGCAGCGACTTCCTGAGGTCCATTGTAGACTTGATTTCTTTTTGGTAAGTCAGAGTATAATAGGTAACACTAATCAGGCAGATATCGTTCCTGGTTATAAAACCGACCATTCCATGATAACACTGACTTTATCCCTACATTCAAACTCTAGGGGACGAGGCTTCTGGAAACTAAACACATCTTTTTTAACAGAAGAGGCTTATATAAGCCTTATCAAAAACACAATCAAAGAAACACAGAACGAATATAAAGCAGACGAATCTGTTAGCCCCTCTTTACTGTGGGAAATGATAAAACTTAAAGTACGGGAGAAATCGCTCCACTATGCATCATCTAAAAAGAAACGGACAAAAGAACGAGAAACAGAATTAGAGCAAATAATTTCTACCCTACAGAGGGAAATCGACTCTTTAAAAGACAGTGATACGCAAAAATCTGAAGATCTAACAAAACAATTAAATACGTATAAGAGGGAATTTGAGAGAATTATAGAATTTTTTTATGATTCCTCAGGAAGTTAATAGTTTTTATCAACAGAAGTGGATGGGGCAGTGATGCAGTACATAATAAAGCCTGGCTGTACTTTGTATGGACCTCCTGTAGCCTGTCACTGTACCTCCCTCCTCTTGGCAGATTTTCATCCACATAAACAATTTACAATTTACTTAATTCAGTCAGTGTGTACCTCATTTTGCAAATTCCACACTCCATCCCTGTGTGTAAACTCCTCAAATGTTGTGCGACACTTGGGCAAGATACGACATTCAAATCCACACATGTTGAAAAGAAGATTTGGATTGTCTTTGCTGTAGACAGACACAAAGCTCTCATCCCAAGTGAGTGTCGTGACAGATCTTGGCAGGCGGTTCTTGATATCCCAGAACACAGCACGCCCAAGATTAACATCATGCTTCATGAGCCTCATGCGAGCATCTCTGGGCCAGCACTTTCTGTTGTTGTAGCCCACAATGTTTTCATTGTTAGGATCAGGGTGCTCTGTAAGGTAGCGCTGGATCAGATCACGAGCTTCTTCAGCTGAAAACCTGCAAAACAAGTCCTTGATAATCAAACAGCGTACAGTGTAACCCCAATCGACCTGGAAGAACAAAAGCCTTGCTGACAAAACACTTCCCTGCTTTGGTGCCCCATATTCAAAACGAAGCACCAAATTGACTCCATCAAAGTTCACTTCACACAGTGATAGGGTTATGCAGTGGCTCAATGGGCCTTGAATGCTTGAATGTTTTTAGGTGGCGGTGTGTTGCTGGGACTCCCTTAACCTGTACCAGACCATGTTCATCTGCATTTTGCAATCCTATTCTAGACTAGAAGTGAAGAATCCCTACCCTTTGCCAGACTCATTAATTTACAGAATCTCCTAAGTGGGACCACTCAAATAAAAGCTACAGTACTTTCTTGTGGTTCAGTTCATTTTTCACTTAGAAGCAAGAAAACTAAATTACCGGTAATAAAAGGTTACCTAAAGAAGATGTGCACTTTGTCAATGTATCTGGAGTACAATCTGATTGGATGCTGTGCTTCTGTCTGCACATCTTGGAAAGTCAAGAAGTCATTTGGCATCTGTGGGGGTCCTGCCATCTCGCTTGCCCTCTGCAAGCCCAACACCAGTAGATCCATCACTAATCCATAGTACTGTACAATGAATGACGCAAACTGAAGACCACGGATGATGCCATAGGAGTTGGTGTGGTTCATGTCCTGTTGGTAAAACACAAGTGGAGACATGCTGTTAGTGAAATATGACAAGTAAGTGAGCTGTTTTTGCCACTTGAAAGAGTTTGAGGTCAATTTTTTTTTACATTGGCATGTTGTCTAGAGTCTTTCTCAAGTATTATATAATCCTATAATTTGGGCGAATAACGCTACGACTAAATGACCTAAAATTGTATGCTCTATAACTTTCAGCATCGCAAACAAAAATGCCCAAACTTTTCAGGAAAGCATATGTTGTAGACAAGTTTAAAATGATTTTAGGTTAAAATGAATTTCAAACTAGTTTGATTTTCACTTTTCTTTTTCTTAAGATTATGGTTATAAATCTTGAAAAAAAATAGTTTGAAATCATTTTGACCTAAAATTCATTTTAAACTTCAATACATCTCTTGTACAGATCTTTCACAGAATGTAATAATTAATTATTGGTCTACTAGGAAACCGAGCCTAACCAATGAAAGATATGGCAGCCATTTTTCAACAAGCTCTATGGCCACTCATCTACAAGATACATATTGACCATACAGACTAGTGTACCTTGTAATTAATCACAATGTTGTTCTTTGCTGTCATGTAATCTGCAATGTTGTGATCCACAATCAGACGAAGCAGTCGATTCAGCAAGGTTAAATCAATCTTCTCGTACATCTTCTCAAAGTTGGACTCCATCATAACATTGCACTCTCCTTCTGATGTCTCCCAAACATCTTGCAAATTGTTGATTCCTGAAATCAAAATAAAAAAAAGTTAAGCCAAGACACTTAATCGTGATGCTATACAGTGTTCATTACATTCTAGCTCTCTACCTAATACTTGAGCAAACTGGCAAAATCCACAACAGATTATACAATCTACTAACCTTGGCACCATTTGTAAGTGAGCAGTGGTGGAGGTTCAGTGTCAGATGGTTTTACCCATGGAGGAAACAGGCGCCTCTTGTCAGCTTCATACCATAAATACTGGTCAAGGTAGGCATCTGTGATCTTCTCGAGTGGTTCCACGTCATATACAGGGATAAGATGACTGTACAAGTCCATGAACTCAATACCAACCTATAAAGAACGTCAAAATATAAATAAAAATCCTGTTATCATAGTGTTCATAAATCATTCTACATAAAATGGTCCTTCCCATCTTGGCACTAATACTCAG
The DNA here is from genome assembly GCA_022457155.1 of Cladopsammia gracilis. Lineage (NCBI taxonomy): Eukaryota > Metazoa > Cnidaria > Anthozoa > Scleractinia > Dendrophylliidae > Cladopsammia > Cladopsammia gracilis. The sequence continues at coordinate 79,235 of JAJGOT010000104.1, read as the reverse complement.
TAAACTAGCTTTCTCTTTCTCTTGTCTCTTTATCCTGTCCTTTAATCAATAGACCTAGCTCTTTAACTTGTAAATTTAGTTTTCTTCACATGCATGCATATGCATAATTTATGAAAAGACAAAGGACAAAATTCCCTTGAGAACATCACATGACCTACACTGGGAAAACAAAACATGAAAGCTAAAGAGATCTTTAGTGGTCAAACTAAACCAAGCAAGCAGCCACAACTGGGTGACAAAACTGTTGAGACACTTTCAATCTGAGGTGCACTTTTTGGTCCCATGGACAAGAAGGACCCAACCCGCCCATTGCCACCCTCCAATCAACGTTTTGTTCCCTGCAGACTACTTGACCAATGGTGCAACATGGGATTGGGGCGGGGGGAAGGTAGGAAGTTTTCAACATATATCCGTAGTAGACATAAGAAATTGAAGTAGACATAAGAAATTTAGTTAAAAATGTTGTTTTTTCAAAGTGTCTTGACATATTTTTGACACCCATTGTAGCCAGTAGGTACAAAACATGACTTCCAAAGTGCTCACCTCTTTAAATGCTCTCTGTGTAAGCAAGTGACGCTTGATTCTGCTGAGTGCTTCATGGGGGTTGTCATATGCTTGTTCAATCAGTCCCAACTCCTCTCTCTGGGACTGGTTCAAACGACTCTTTACACTGGAATAAACATGCAAGTTCATTAGACACTTAGCAAGGTCTTTGAATCATCTACCACTGGGTTGATAGAATCTGAAAACTTTGATGGTGGAAACTTTGTTGATGGAACCTGTGTCCACTTCTCTGCTAGTCAAATTTCTGGATACTTGGGAAGTTTCACAAATTCTTTCTGAAAACAAGGGTCTCATGGTAGAAAAAGTTTACAGCCCATGAAGTAAAACACAGTTAGTGAATGTTATGTCTGAAAATGACTATCTCTTTGTTTGGGCTTTTTCATCAAATAACATTATGTTGCATTTATTCAGAGAATTCATTGTGACAATGAGTAAATGCTGAATTCATGTCTTGATAGGTATTTTGTAATGTCAGGCTTATCAATGGTAAAGCATTTCCATTGGTTTATGCTATGGACACTGTCTAGCCAAAAAAAAAAACTGAGTGTAAGTTAAAAGTCACTTGCAAGATGACTGAACTATTCAACATGGCTTACTGTACTCCTGTAATCAAAATAAACAGTGACATGAAGTAGTTGCGTTCTTCTAATGAAACTAGAGCCAAACCTGTAAGCTTCTTTGAGTCTCTCCAGTGCAAGAATAAGCAGTTTGGTGTCGTGTTTGTAAGAAAGGGGTGGGAAAGGAATTGGCGAGAATCTCCTGCTCTCCAGCCAGTGAACTGTTGTGGTGTAGATTGCGACTGCTTCCTCTGCTGAGATGTACGGACCATCCTGTCAAACAAGAATCAACTTCATTTTAAACCATGTTACCTGTGAAAGTTAGAATCACAATGTATAACAAAATAAACTGTATCAAAGAAAAGTCTTTTCTCTTGAATGTTTTTGGTTCATTGGTCACCAATTAAGATTTTGTCTGGGCTCAAAAGCTGGAGCCACATTACAAAACTCAACTCTTGGACAGAAAGGAATTGTTCATAATTATTGTGTACCATACCATAATTATTGTGTACATACTACAACTTTGTTAGTGGTTCTGTCTTTGCATAATTTATTCATCCAGTATAAGTCATGTATTATAATCACAATAAATAGCTGATAAACATAAAAAAACATCTAGAATAAATTGCAAACCACACCTTCAGGTAGTTGTGTTGTCTCTCCTGCTCGGCTTTGAGGTAAAGTCTTGTGAGGCGACCCAGATTTTTCTTACAGACAGTTTTATCCACAGTAGCTCCACGGCGAATACGTTCTCTGTTGTAATGTGCTGTGTTTGTCCACCAGTCAGCCTTAGCTTTGACATAGCGAAGAATCATGTTCTCAACAGCTGTAGGAAGACCAGGAACCTAAAAATACAGTTTCAACATCATCAGCTTTTGCACCAATTATTGTTCCTATATAGAAATTATTATTTATAGTTTATTATTATTAATAGTCTTCATTACTGCAAATAACAAACCACAAAATCAACAGTTTGTATACATACAGTGTATCAAGAGAAAAAATGAATGACTTTTTTTTATAGACAAAGACCAGTTGAATAACAGAGAGATTAAGCATCACATTTGTTTATCCTGTGAACGGCAAAAATCCAACTTTTGCCATCTGCCATTTTACGTGAAAGTGTCATGAACGTTTGCCACATTTGTCATGAACACATGAATTATTTTCAATTTTTCTGGTGGATTTATTTACAAATTTGAGAAAAGTAAAGATGATCAACTGAAAGCTGCCATATTCTGTTTGCCTTAGAACGTGATGCTTAATCTCTCTAATACCAAAAATGTGAAAAAATCAAACCTTCCAAGGAATGTTAGCTTTCCAACACCTCCATGCTTCACTCAGATGCTGCAAAATCACACGGGCCTTGTTCTGTTTGATTCCCTCAGGCATCATGTCCAGAATGTCATGCATAACAGCAGCTCGCAACTCCAAATCAAAATGGCTTTCAACTCGCTGTTTTGTGACTGTCTTGGCCACGCCCTTGGAATGTCGCCCTTCAAACTGTCTGGCAAGAAGGTTGCCAAGCCATCGCTCTAAGAGTGGGACAACACCGCGAAGGAAAAACAGCCACACCCTCCAACCTGGAGCCCAGAAACCACACCCTGGTCCTTTGCCTACTGGTCCCTAAAATAAAAAAGAATACTTACCCAGTGTTCCAGTTAACTTTCAAAGGCAGGGAGTCGATGAATAATTTTAAGGGGTCAACAGGTTGTGGGTCTCTAAAACTTCTAAAGTAATAGCCATTTGATTTGTCAGGTCAGGAAGCCAGCCTTGTCGGGTTTTTGACCCGAGACCTGTCTCTTATCTGGAACACTGCTTACCACTAAAATCATATGACCATTAACAAGATACATATCACAGCCCAAGAACAAAACTACATGCATGTGACACTTTTTGACACTTCTAGCAACAATTTGAAACTATATTTTAATGTGGCTATATGTAATTTAGGCAAAGTTAAACATGAGCAAATGCAGTCAGCAATCTGCAGACTAGCAGTATGTGACCTGCAGGGGGCAATGGGTTTGGCAGGTGTCTTATTTGTGTCTGTATTGCATTTTGCAATTTCACTTTGAATAGCATAGTTCCCCCACCATCTTTCTAGGCACCAGTTCCCAAGCTCACCTATTGGGTATGAGTTTAATGTTGCTTTAATTTTCATTCTTGAATTACTACAGAGTTATACATCACAATGAAGTAATTCTGTGTTTTTTTAAATTAACTATTCACTAACAAGTTAAAACATACTTATTCACTTGCTATTAATTGCCATTGTACTATGAACCCTTCAATAGGCTTGTAATAAAATCCAGAGAATCTGTACTTACAGTATTGAATCTGTAGTAGATAAGATGTTTGATGTCTTTGCACATTCTGATTTGTCTCATGAGTTTGTACTTGTATCTGTACATTCCAGTCAACTGACCAACATGCGAGAAGATGTACTGAATACCATCAGCAAGCTGAAAGGAGTCCACATTGCCTAATCTGTACTGAACATGAGAATCTATAACCAGCTTGGTAAGTCGGAGAATCTCACGACAAAGATGGAAAGCATTTCCAAATCTTGACTTTTTTCTCTCTTTGGTGGTGAGCGTCTTGACTGGCTTCAGGTTGAAGTTGTAATCCAGATGAAGATAGTTCAGATTCTTTCTGTGAATGAGCAGGTTGAGCATGTTGTAGCCCTGGCGGCAAACTTGGAGACCCACCTCCACCCAGTCAAGGGTTGTTGTCTGGAAGAACTTGGTGGCTTTGAAAGATCGGAACAAATATCTGGGGAAAAACATTAAGACAACATAGTTGGAAGCTCAGAGAACACTTTTAAAAGCAAGCCATCTTGTAATCACTTGAAAGAAATGTAAGCACATTATAACACCAAACCTTGCTTTCAAAGTGCAAACCCGTGAAGTTTCTTATGAGTGAGAATTTTAAGCAATGATTAAAAGTATACTCCCAAAAACAGTGTTCACTCAAGCCAAGTATGTAAGGAATTCTGTGCACGTCTCAGGGACTTAAGCACCGATAGTAATTTGTAACAAAATCACTCCTTAAGGTTCCTAAGGTCTATTTTCTTAGACTTACACCTGTGATTTGACAATTTCTAATGAAAGTGAAATAGGAGCAAGTATGTTAGTTCATTATATTATTGTTTACATACATACTTTATTACCTTTCCCCAAGGGGGCTTTTCAAAGATACATGTAATTACAACTAACAATAAGAGTAATCACAAATATAAACTACATACATTATAATCATAAATATAAGTCGTATTTACAAAAGATAAATTGAATTAATTAAGTTAAGATACTAAAAATTCTCAAAGAAGCTTGCGCTTTAAAACTTGTTATACTTATTCTACTGCTGTTTTCACTGAAAAGATCCTTGTGATAAGCTTCTGCTTCTGTTGTTAATGAAAAGCAGCCTTGAGCATGAAAGAAAAGTACCTTTTCTTTTGAGCTTTGGGAGCCCTGTGTTTCAATGCATTCAGAACATAGCACTTGAGAAGCTTCTGATAAGACACTCGCACTTTGACTGGATGACCAGATGGACAGTGCTCACGATACCTGAGTAAAACAACAAACACAAGATAAACATTTTGTTACATATTTCCTTATTACCCTTTCACTCCTAGAGTCAATTTTCTGGAGACATGTAGTGTAGTTCTAACTTTTGAGTCTGTGGACTAAATCCTATGGTGTGACCATTCAAATGAAACTTCAGCAGTACTTTTGCATGGTACCATTTGTTTGTCAATATTTTGCAAAATGAAATTTGGGATGCTTGCTGAATTTTGATATTTGGCGCTCTTGGATGTTAAAGGATTAGCATAAAAGTGAACAGCACAGTGGAACCTACATGTATCCACAATGGCCACCTAGGATACATAGTTTGCTGTCTGTTGTAGAGAGGTAACCGAAAAACTGTGGCTGTTGTAGGTAAGTGGCTGTCAGTAGAGGTTTGACTGTATTAGTGTATCAAGGGATTACTTACCAAGTCTTCACCAAAGGTATATCAAGGGCTCGACGTGTTCTCGCAGATCTTAGACAGAACGGTCTAGGAGCCCACAGCAATGCAATACCTAATGAAAGAAAACATACAAACTATCAACAATGATAATATTAAACTCATTTTAAGCCAACAAAGACTACAAACAAGCCTACTTAAAACAATCACCCTCAACAAGTTGACGTAAAGTGGAATTTACCATTTGCTGTATTATCTGAGTACAGTGGTGTATCCTGCAAAAATGGCTGAATATCCTCTGGCAACTCAAACTCTTCATCATCATCAGGTAGGGGCTCTGTTGTCTGAAAATATAAGAAGTAAAATTTCAGGAAAGACATGTCTCCAGGATGCCCACTTTTAAACTTCTGGCTAAAAGTAAAACCCTGATTTTAAAAAAAATAACCAATTTGGTATGTCAAGATAGTTGTTATGCCCGAGTGTGTTAGATCAGGTTTGCATTCTATGAAGAGTTTGTTCCATCTACAGAAATGGCAAAAATGTGCAAGCCAGTGGGGTACCTTGACAGCATGTCTGTGTGCAATCGGATTCACCAAAGGATCAAAATAAAATGCTGGCAGATCAGGGTCCTCTGTCTTGATATACACCACAGATGGATGGTGATACCTGAAAATGAAATCATTATCATTAGCTCGAGTTTCATTACTTTTAAGGTGGCCAAAATATTCATAGGTGTCAGGGTTTACTGGGTATAGTATCAGACACTTGGGACTGTCTGTGTTTGACAAGGATGTTACACTCAAATTGTAAGGCACAAAAAGCAGTCTATAACAGCTATCGTTACAGACATGCAGCAGTACTCTGAGCCATGTTTCTCTAGCCACCAACCCAAACAACATTTTGCATACTTTGGCAGAGCTGTTCCCGAATATGGTGGCAAAACAGTTTAGTATCTACACTGTACATCGCTAATCACGTTCAAAGACGGCAATCCTAATTTTGTGTTGGTTGCCCTGTGCCTTTCATTACTTGTTTTTTTTTTGGTGTCTGGACTGCAGTTTGGCCGCCCCTATTGCTTTTTTCAGGGCCTCATTTCCATCGGAAATTCCTTCAAACGCATCTCCATAATCTCTGATTACGGCTAGTAATAATATTTCATGTACAATTGTTACATGTATGTGGTTGATCTTCTAACCAGCATCCTCCAAAAATATCAACCAAATACATTGTACAAGGTTCACATGGGTTTTCTTAAAGATTGTCTCTGAAGGTAGATGGTGAGATAGCTTACAAGAGTGGCTTACTGACTGACTTACCAGGGGAGATGCACTTTATAAGGCAAGCTGTTGTACAGATAAGGAAATGCAATCCTGTACTCTGTTCTCACTGGCTGTCTAATGATGATCTTGTTAATGTCGTTAAACTCATTCCAATCTTCATCGTGGAGATTCACATCTCGAACTAGAGGTTCAAATTTAGGTCCTCCAGGAATGGCCACATTCAATGCCTTTGCTGTAAAGAATGCCTTCAGATCAAACAAGTAAAAGTAGTTGTCATCGACAAGATCTGTCAACAGTTGGTTTCCCAGTCGATAGAGTGTTGAAAGTATTGGAAGTGTAATATTCCATCTTCGGTATGAAGTGCCATTGACCATCCTAAAGAAAAGAGAATGATGTAATATTAAATATAGCTATGAAAACATATGTGGCTAAATGCAATTTAGGCAAAGTTAAAATTGAGTCAATGCAGTCAGCGATCAACTTTGTGACAATATGTGACTTGCGAGGCATCCCATGGGCTTTTCACTGGTGTTAAATTTTGCATTGTATTACATTCAAGCTGCTTGTTGGAGATCAAGTACCTTGATTTTAAGCAAATCATTGCAGAGTCTTGTCCTGCCTCAGCCCTCCCACCCATTGTCAGTCTTTGTGAACTTCAATAAGTATGAGTTTAGGTAAGTAGATTTCCACTGAGTTATCAGTGTGATGGTGCCTCAAGGGGCAGCACACAGGTGTGGTTCCAACTCCAGAGTTGCCATGGATATCTCCCTGCTTGTCTTTTGCACCATACTTTAAGCTAAAATGGGGAGACAAAGGCTTATTGCTACAAATAAACACCATCTTCACTTACTTTGTATCAACAAGAGGATTATGATCATAAAACCATTCATAAACGCTTCCGTCTTCCTCAGGGTCCAACTCCATCTGGATTGGCTCCAGAGGTTCCACATCCAGAATATTGTCAGCATAGTCTAATGGAGGTTCCTCATCATCAAACGGTGGAAATCTCATTCTCTTGAAATGTCTTCTGTCTCTCTTCTCTCGCCGCATCATGATCCACATTGTGCTACATAACAATCACAGTCATTACAGTACCGCTCACGGGAAACTTACCACCTCTCGTCTCGCGAGAAACGAGACGCGTCTCAAGAGAAACGAGACGCGTCTCGAGAGAAACTAGAATCACTGAACCGTGGGGTGTGGAATATATTACTCGCGAGAAGGCAACTTGATGAGACCGCCGTGCGATCGACTCAAGAAATTTATCGACTCGCGATAAGCCGGGGTATATTTGTTTGAATCAAGATTTTGTTGCCAAATTGACCAGACCGCCAGTATCGAAAAGTGCAATCGACTCAACTGAGATATTTATCGACTCGCGATAAGCCGGGGTACATGTATATTTGTTTGAATCCATATTTCTTTGCCGAATCAATGAGAACGAAAGTATAAACTGTAGCAGCGAAAAGTGCGATCGACTCAAGATATTTATCGACCCGCAAGAAGCCGGGATTTTGTTGCCAAATTGACGAAACCGCCGGTATCGAAAAGTGCGATGGACTCAACTGAGATATTTATCGACTCGCGATAAGCCGGGGTATACATGTATTTGTTTGAATCAAGATTTCTTTGCCAAATCGATGAGAACGAAGGTAGCAACGAAAAGTGCGATCGACTAAACTGAGATATTTATCGACTCGCGAGAAGCTGGGGGTACATTTGTTTGAATCAAGATTGAATCAAGATTTTGTTGCCAAATTGACGAGACCGTCGGTATCGAAAAGTGCGATCGACTCAACTGAGATATTTATCGACTCGCGATCAGCCGAGGTATATTTGTTTCAATCCATATTTCTTTGCTAATGAGAACGAAGGCAGCAACGAAAAGTGCGATCGACTCAAGTGGTACATTTGTTTGAATCAAGATTTTGTTGCCAAATTGATGAGACCGCCGGTTTCAAACGAAAGCGATCGAACCAAGATATTAATTTTATTGTAATTTTCCTCAGAATTTGCGATGAATTTATGATGTTTTAGCGCGGTGGAATACTTGGAAATGAAGAAAGAAAACAGAGAATGTGTAGAAGTTTATATAAATACTTGTGACTTTCGCTTGTGCCAGCGTATATTCCGTTCTGACATATGCAAATTCGGTGCACTTTTACCACTTTTCCCAAGGGACCGCCAAGCACTTTTCTTTTAATACCGACAACTACAACAGACTTCAAACTTCTGCTACCAAACTTTCCCTACCGTCTTTAATTTCGATTATAATTTTTAGTTCCATTCAAGGTTTATTTTAATAATAAGTAAACATGAAGTGCAGAAATAATTTTACACATGAATTTTGCGTGATTACTGCACTTGGGACTCCAGGCCGCTTGTTTACATTCCGCGAGCGAGCAGCATTGTTTGTCATTCTACTCACAGTAGCATGTGACTATCAAGCGGCCATTTAAAGCTATTTGTTTTGCTGACTGGTTTTTCGATTTATCGGATTTGAATTTGAACGAGTTTAGACCGTGGCAAGTATTAAAATCTCGATCGCCAGATCACGAAACCAAAATGCACAATAGTGACAAACGCGGGGTCGAGGTCACGGAGCCGCACCGTAGCGAAGATTTTTAATATAGAGATAAGCGGTCAACAACGACGAATTGCTCATAAAACCATAGAGCAATATGTCAACATTGGCGCGCTATAGCTGATTCAAAATAAAACCTGAAATACCTAGAATTACTAGCCTGTTCACAGTTTAGAGTCCTCTATTTAACCATGAAATATAGTTCGATCGTTCGGTTTGTTTAGCCGCGCATCGTTCTTGGTTGAAAGTCGTGCGTCATACACTCTTCGATACGATACGCAAAACAAGCCTTCATGCATCGATCGAATGCAAAGTTTCATGAATGCTAAGTTTTCATTTACAATACCCTGAAAACGAAAAAGTGTTGTTTAAAACGGTGAATCATTGAGCCGGTTGCAAACAAGCGAGTTCATAAAACCATACAACAATATGTCAACATGAGCGCGCTGTCGCTGATTCAATACCGAATATGACCGTAATCGCACTAAACATTACAAATATTTGGCCAGAGCGAATAAAACATTAAAAAGCGCTTCAGAAATACTAGACTTTCACAGTCCTCTATTTCCCTATGAAATAGAGTTCGTTTTGTTCGGTTTTCGGTTTGTTGTTCGGTTTGTTTAGTCGTGCGTCATACGCTCTAATCACGCCGAACGTGTAAATCAACATTCGATGTAGTTTTGAATACATTTTATATCAGCAGAATGTGAAGCGTTTGTACGGTACTTGCAGTGCACTCGCGAGAAACGAGACGAGTCTCGCGAGAAACGAGACGCGTCTCGCGAGACGGTGGTAAGTTGCCCGTGAGCGGTACTGTACATGTAGGTAAAGTCACACACACAGGTTCATCTGGTTTCTGTAGCATGAAGCAAGCATGTTTCTACTTTACACGCAGGCTAGATTTACACAAGAGTAAGAGTCTCCAGATTTGTTCTGAATCCAGTGACTTTTGGCACAGGATTCTTTTTCCCGTTTACACATAGAACAGTTAATCTGTCTGAGTGAATTATACTCAGATTGCACCACAAATCCAAATACTTTGAATCCAGAGTTCAATCTGGGTACTTTGTATTCAAATAATTTTAATCCGAAGCCTTTTATTGTGTTCTGACATCGCCTTACTTATTTGTACTGCAACTCATCCGACTGGTCACAACAACATGATTCTATAATAATACTTTATACAGCTGGTATCAGATATGAAATACAATAGTTATAGAAACCACCTGTATGACAACACACATATATCATTACTGACATACTCACCCCCACTGAGCCAAATAAATTGGTTCAACAACCCATGGAATCTCATTTACAAAGGTAATGGCACCAGTGATGTGGTAAAGGACTTTGACATCCCTGATCTGTTCCCACGGCATAGGCATGTTTTCCAGTAACTTTAACACAGCATGGGGCATGTATTTCAGGGCACTTGAACACAAAAGGTACAACACAATGTTAACAACTCAATCACTACATTATTGTAAGTAAAAAGTGGTGTGAAAATAGCGGTATCATTAGTTTGCCTAGTGTGATCTTCCAGGTAATGTTTGCTGTTGGTGACTATTAAAAGCCACTGTCACACAAGCAATTTTTTTGCAACTTGCAATTCAATGCTGTTACAGGATAAGTTGTCAAAGAAACTGCATAACTACATGTAAAACCTCCTCTTTGCAACATGTCTTACAATGAAAGATTGTGTTACAAATTACAGGGACAGTAGGCTGAAGTTTCCTGTTTTTTACAAGTTATAAATGCATTAAGCCCTGGCTAAATGAAGATGCATCTGAATTCATGTTTCTAACTTGCAATGTGTTAATCTACAGGCGAGGAATATACAGTACCGCTCACAGGCAACTTACCACCTCTCGTCTCGCGAGAAACGAGACGCATCTCGAGAGAAACGAGACGCGTCTCGAGAGAAACGAGAACCACTGAACCGTGGGGTGTGGAATATATTACTCGCGAGAAAGCCAACTTGATGAGACCGCCGTGCGATCGACTCAAGATATTTATCGACTCGCGATAAGCCGGGGTATATTTGTTTGAATCAAGATTTTGTTGCCAAATTGACAAGACCGCCGGTATCGAAAAGTGCAATCGACTCAACTGAGATATTTATCGACTCGCGATAAGCGGGGGTACATGTATATTTGTTTGAATCCATATTTCTTTGCTGAATCGATGAGAACGAAAGTATAAACTGTAGCAGCGAAAAGTGCGATCGACTCAAGATATTTATCGACCTGCGAGAAGCCGGGATTTTGTTGCGAAATTGACGAGACCGCCGGTATCGAAAAGTGCGATGGACTCAACTGAGATATTTATCGACTCGCGATAAGCCGGGGTATATTTGTTTGAATCAAGATTTCTTTGCCAAATCGATGAGAACGAAGGTAGCAACGAAAAGTGCGATCGACTAAACTGAGATATTTATAGACTCGCGAGAAGCTGGGGGTACATTTGTTTGAATCAAGATTGAATCAAGATTTTGTTGCCAAACTGACGAGACCGTCGGTATCGAAAAGTGCGATCGACTCAACTGAGATATTTATCGACTCGCGATCAGCCGGGGTATATTTGTTTCAATCCATATTTCTTTGCTAATGAGAACGAAGGCAGCAACGAAAAGTGCGATCGACTCAAGATATTTATCGAGTCGCAGAAGCCGTGGTACATTTGTTTGAATCAAGATTTTGTTGCCAAATTGATGAGACCGCCGGTTTCAAACGAAAGCGATCGACCCAAGATATTAATTTTATTGTAATTTTCCTCAGAATTTGCGATAAATTTATGATGTTTTAGCGCGGTGGAATACTTGGAAATGAAGAAAGAAAACAGAGAATGTGTAGAAGTTTATATAAATACTTGTGACTTTCGCTTGTGCCAGTGTATATACCGTTTTGACATGCAAATTCGGTGCACTTTTACCACTTTTCCCAAGGGACCGCCGAGCACTTTTCTTTTAATACCGACAACTACAACAAACTTCAAACTTCTGCTACCAAACTTTCCCTACCGTCTTTAATTTCGATTATAATTTTTAGTTCCATTCAAGGTTTATTTTAATAATAAGTAAACATGAAGTGCAGAAAAAATTTTACACATGAATTTTGCGTGACTACTGCACTTGGGACTCCGGGCCGCTTGTTTACATTCCGCTAGCGAGCAGCGTTGTTTGTCATTCTACTCACAGTAGCATGTGACTATCAAGCGGCCATTTAAAGCTTTTTTTTGCTGACTGGTTTTTCGATTTATCGGATTTGAATTTGAACGAGTTTAGACCGTGGCAAGTATTAAAATCAAGAGAAACAGTCATCGCCAGATCACGAAACCAAGGGGAAAATGCACAATAGTGACAAACGCGGGGTCGAGGTCACGGGGCCGCACCGTAGCGAAGATTTTTAATATAGAGATAAGCGGTCAACAACGACGAATTGTTCATAAAACCATAAAGCATTATGTCAACATTAGCGCGCTATAGCTGATTCAAAATAAAACCTGAAATACCTAGAATTACTAGCCTGTTCACAGTTCAGAGTCCTCTATTTAACCATGAAATATAGTTCGATCGTTCGGTTTGTTTAGCCGCGCATCGTTCTTGGTTGAAAGTCGTGCGTCATACACTCTTCGATACGATACGCAAAACAAGCCTTCATGCATCGATCGAATGCAAAGTTTCATGAATGCTAAGTTTTCATTTACAATACCCTGAAAACGAAAAAGTGTTGTTTAAAACGGTGAATCATTGAGCCGGTTGCAAACAAGCGAGTTCATAAAACCATACAACAATATGTCAACATGAGCGCGCTGTCGCTGATTCAATACCGAATATGACCGTAATCGCACTAAACGTTACAAATATTTGGCCAGAACGAATAAAACATTAAAAAGCGCTTCAGAAATACTAGACTTTCACAGTCCTCTATTTCCCTATGAAATAGAGTTCGTTTTGTTCGGTTTTCGGTTTGTCGTTCGGTTTGTTTAGTGGTGCGTCATACGCTCTAATCACGCCGAACGTGTAAATCAACATTCGATGTAGTTTTGAATACATTTTATATCAGCAGAATGTGAAGCGTTTGTAAGGTACTTGCAGTGCACTCGCGAGAAACGAGACGAGTCTCGCGAGAAACGAGACGCGTCTCGCGAGAAACGAGACGCGTCTCGCGAGAAACGAGACGCGTCTCGCGAGAAACGAGACGCGTCTCGCGAGACGGTGGTAAGTTGCCCGTTAGCGGTACTGTAAACACCCAATGCAAAAAAAACTAGTCTAATTGAGTGTGGTATTGTAAACGACTGTGTAGTTTAAAATGTTAAATGTATGAAAATGTTACTATTTGAAATTAACAAAAACTACATGCACTTGCTCTTACAATATTACAAATGTCAACTTTGATGTAATATATCAAACATGAGGAACAGTGTTTCATCAGATATCCAAACACCGCAAAGTGGGTTGAAAAACGAGGCGAAGCCGAGTGTTTTTTTAACCCACTTCAAGGTGTTTGGATACCTGATGAAACACTCTTTCAAGTGTTTGATATAGCTTCTCAAACTGATCGTTAAATGTGGCAAAAACGAAGGAATAAAATCACCAAAATCTATGCAAATTAAGACAGGATATCAACACATCCTTCATGGAAGTGATTTCCTTTGTGTTCTCATCATGAATTATTAATGAGTTTGAGAACTAAAATTCAAACATGCATGCAAGTTGACATTAGTTAGCCTCAGCTTTACTCACTGGCTGCATTCAAATAACCATTTGCAAACTTGTGAACAACTTGCCAGTCTGTTTGGGCAATATGGCAATGCCAATTTTACAATGCCCAAGCCTTGCATTTCCATTTGACCAGGGCTCTATAAGGCAACCAATACTATAAAATATATCCTGGCTTAAAGTCTTTGTCTTACCCAAGGTATACTCTCTTGTCATGTCTGTATTTCCTGCTTGACATATCACCGTGATCTCGAATAATCTTTCTGACATGCTCTGGAGGCATATCTTCTTTTTGTGCCTCCACAAATCCAAATTTCCTCTTTTCGCTGTATCTCTTTGACTGCAGCTGCTGCCATTTACGTGCTGGTTGGAAAACAATATCAGCAGTTAACATCATTACTTGTACACAGAAGATCCAAGGGATAATTACAGAAGTAAAAGTTCCAAAAAAAAATCAAATGCAAAACTGGGAATATTATGTTAACCCCATCCAATAATCAGTCCATCAGTGTGATATTATGAAAACTGATTCAAATAAACAGGTTGTCTGTTATCTGACCAGTTGACCAAGCTGTCAGTCTGCATTCTGTGAAGGTCACACCACAGATTCTTTGGCATGGGCTTCAAAAGACTGCAGCATACATGTACCATTGCAGTCTTTGGCATAATCCAACCGGTGATCATTGATTAATTCATATTTTTGGATTCATAGAACTTTGTTGCTTGGCCTTTGGCATAGGATTCACATGGAATGCAGACAAGATTTTGTGGCTTAAAAAAAATAGAACTACTTTTTATGTTCCAAAACCTTGTACCAGGTTATAAAATTTTATCAGTGAAAGGAGTACAGTATAAGATAATACCTTACAAGTTTGTTTCCGTAAATATTCTGTAGTTATGGATGCATGCCAACATTGATGATCGGTTGAATTAATTAAGCTTAAGCGCGAGTTTTATTCATTCGCGATAATATCCATAAGGTATTTGACCCTATTGTCGGACACTTTTGCGCCTATCGCTTCCTCTGAATTCATTGAGCAAAAATATTTGTGATTTTGTTGTCCCATGTAAAACATCAAGTGTTTAGACATCAATCCATCACTAATCTCGGGTTTTCAGAAACTTTTCCTCACGAAAAGGGAGCTTGCCAGTTTATTTGCTAAAAACCCAAATGTCGGACATGCAAACCTATTGTCGGACGCCTCTGAAATGTTTGTAAAATTGAATCATCGCACGTAAACCACGCGCTCGCACTGTAAAACAAACCTGGCAATCTCAACTTGACTCCATTGCTTCGTGACTGATCTCAGTCGGTTGTAAACAAGCTGTTTAAAATCTTTTTTAATTGTCTTTTCCATGGTTCCGTCGCGTGCGTCCGACAATAGGTCGCTGAACCTCTGAGACGATTGTACGAATCAAATAGCATTGGCCAAGAGGCCGCTATGAATCATGGGATACAAAATGGTGGCCAGAGTTGTTTGTTACGAAGTATGAAGTTAATCGGAGCTTGTTTTCCACTATTTTTTTGAAGTTTTTCTGTGCGCGCAAGGAATTTTCGATGCTTATTTTATGTGCCATATTTTTGTGCCGGTGAGGAACAAGTCTTTTATTGTTGTTTTTCTTTTTCAAGAAATAAACAAACCTCGTTCGGTAGAGTCTTAGTTCTGTGTTTATTACTTGTATTCCGATGTTCTTCGGTTTCTGCCTTTATATAGACATTGTGGCGACTCTTTTCTCGTGTCCGAGATTAGGTAGTGTCCAACAATAGGGTCAAATACCTTATATACATATATAAGCAACTAAATTGTTAAGAATATTTCCATCAAGGTTGTTAGTGCACGTTATAAGATTTCAAAGTAACATGAGATAAGATGCATTTACCTTTTTCTTGGAGCTTTTCTTCCGTAATTTCAGCGGGCAATGCAGCCATGCCTGCTTGACCCCACGCCGCCATGATGGCGGTACACAACACGACAAAACCTTCAAACACAATCGAAAAAGAGCACAGGTTAAAACCCGCATCTCCAATAGCTCAGTGAAATTCAAAAGAAAACAACAGGACCTTCAATTACCTGAAAAAGAGTGGTTTTTCTTTGCAATTTGAAGCAAAGATTTTTACCAACGTTGACGCTACGAAACGTGCATGCCGTCCGCCATGTTGTTACGTCACGGCCCTGCCAAGAATGAAAAGCGTCCCCACAGATTTTCATAAAAAGCCAAGCGGGAAAAAAGTCCCATGACTCAACACGGGATGAGTTGCTCGGGAACGCATGCGCTTTGTCTGTCTTGTCTTATCCGACGTGGCGTTTGGACAAAGGAGTATATGTGGTCTGTCCACCGGTTGTACACAGCTTTAGCCAAACTTTAGGAAAAATTATGGCTTTTTTACGTTTAGAATTGTGTTCAATACTACTTGTGATACTCTTTGAAAGCTCATTTGGTTATTTTATAACGATTGACGCACATGCAGAAGAGTGTTTTCACGACCAAGTTACATCTGGAACGAAGATGGGTCTCATATTTGAAGTTGCTGAAGGTGGCTTCCTTGACATCGATGTTACGGTAAATAATATATTTTAAGCATCAGAGGGTTTTATTATTAAATCTAATTTAGATATACTTGAACAATAATCATTGCTGAAGCTAAAACGTCTATTTACATTGAGCTACCTGCAGCTCAAGGTTTATTCGATTATGTGCAACCTTAAGCTTATTAAAATTCTGATAAAAAAATCCATGGAAATCATGATACAGTTTCAATTCTCATTGAAAGATATTCTTTTATAACATAAAAATATTTAGTTCAAATGCAGTGTAGTGTTGTCATGCCCACCACAGTTAAGCCTAAGTTTCTTTCAATGAAAGATGTAGTGTGCCATTTAATTTTTTCCCACCACCCCCCCCCCCCCTCTCCTGCTTCCACAGACCTTTCTCAATTTTTTTTACATCTCAAAATGATTGTAGTCACTCCTTGTTTTTAGACACCTGTCTAAAATAAACACATTTTTTATGGAAAAAAAAATAGTGAAAACTCAATGCTGACCTTAGGGTGCTTAACATTTCCATAAAAGAAAGGAAAAGAAATATATCTAGGAAATTCAAAGGCCTTCTTCAGCCCCTTGAATAATGTGGACTTTATCCTACAGGTTAGATTATCCACATTTCTCTCCCAGTTTGAGTTTTGTCTGAGCAAAATTGACCCTCTCATAGGTGACCACCCTTGGGAACCAGAACAAAAAAATAAATTTGGGGGGGGGGGGGGGGGGGGAGGAGGGGGTGTTGGTCACTTATGAGAGAGTCTAAATGCACCATTTGACTGAGAGACTTTTCAAATGGGGTGTAAATAAAGATGGTCATTTATATGAGTGATCACTTAGAGAGAATAAACCCTAATGTTTTCTTCAGATAACATGATGAAAAATTTACTCTGAGTGTTCTTGTTTGTGTATAACTGCACGTTTCCTTTTGGTATGGCAGATAAGAGGTCCAGATCAGAGAGTTATTTACACGGGAGAAAGGGAGACTAATGGAAAATATGCATTTGCTGCATACATGGATGGAACATACCATTACTGCTTTAGCAACAAAATGTCCTCCATGACACCCAAAATAGTCAAGTTCTCCATGGACCTCGGGGAACCTCCTAAGGACACCAGCAAAGAAGAGGGTAAGGCATCCGATGCAGGTTTTTGCTCCACATAACAAAACTCTGTTTGAAATACAGTGAAACCTGTATCAAGCGGACCCCATATTAAGCGGACACCCTCTATTAAGCGGACACCAGCTGCTTGGGTCCCTAAATTTTCTTCCTATATTTACTGTAAAACGAACCTGTATTCAGCGGACCTCTCTATTAAGCGGACACCAGCGAGGGTCCTGAAGGTGTCCACTTAATACAGGTTTCACTGCATATTTATAAGAAAACATTAGGTAGAGCACTGTTGATAGATATGATTCTACCTGGAATGTTTTCTTTTTATATTTCTTACTTTGTTTCTTGATATAATTTCAGTTATGTTTAACAAGTGACTTTGTATTCCTGTCTTAACTGAGGTTATATATACATGTACAGTACATAACATTGACTTGTTGGCTGGCCAGAGATTGACACTGCATTTTGTAAGCCAACTTAGATTCTTATCCTCAACTGATCAGTTTTATTTCAACTACAAAAGTTGTATAAGAAAAGCCTCTGTTACACATTGATATATCAATTTCAAGTTAAAGGCAGGAAATGATATTCCGGTTGGTAAAAAAAGGAAAACTGATCCTAAACAGAAATGTGATGGTTCTCTTTCCCAAGTACACATTTAAATTTAAACTTTCAAGGATTCGAACTGCACTTCACCATTGTTTTATTAAGCATATTTTTGTATCATAAAGACACGTATTTGTGTGGTAGAGTGTTTTTAAACATTGACCCTAGTGCTTGGGAGCACTAGGAACTTTCAATGTTAAATAAATTTACTTTTTTTAATAACTTTTTTTTACTTTCACATCTTTCTTAATTTGCTTCCTTCAAGTAATTCTTGCTTCCATAGGAAGATGGTAATGTATTTTTTATCCGTGTTTTCAAGGTGCCCATCATGATAAACTAAGTGAAATGATTGGTCAACTGTCGGAATCACTGACAGGCGTCAAACATGAGCAGGAATACATGGAAGTTAGGGAACGAATCCACAGAGCAAGTGAGTACAATGTCATACTTTAATTTGATTTTGTAGTGGAATATTGTTTCAAAATGTTATCTGTATGTCCAGTGAGCGTCATAGGTTTGCCTTAGTATCAAGTTAAGTAGAATCACACTATTTTAAAGTTGGCTTTCTCAAACCTTTCATTCCCAAGAAATAAAAAAATAATTTTTTCCTCTGATAATGTTGTACTAATTGGTTATCTTGAATTCCCATTTCATCAAACACGTTTTGATCGTCCTTGATTTTTCACATAACTAAGTTTGTCAAGTTTCCAAGACCAAGTTGAGTTTTTGCAAAACCAGTTGCAGGGTTCTCCCTAAATTTAAGCTCAGCAGGTAAGGGATTTTTGCTAAGCGGTAAAGGGAAAACTGTGTGTCTTAAAAATTTTCCGGGGGCAAGCAGTTACGGGCGGTAATAAGTGCTGCTTCAAGCGGTAAATTTTACCTGTTACCGCCTGATAAGGAGAACCCTGCAGTTGTAAAGATGACTGACAATTTTTGTGATTCTGATCCTTGTTTTTCTTTCCATCCATAGTCAATGATAACACAAACAGCCGTGTAGTCTGGTGGTCCTTCTTTGAATCACTTGTGCTTGTTGCCATGACACTAGGACAAGTTTTCTACCTTAAACGTTTCTTTGAAGTCAGAAGAGTGGTATAAGATGTTGATGCCCATTTCTACAAATACAAAAACTGTACATTACTGTAGCATAATCCTGCCCGGGTTGTGTGAAAGGTGCTTAATGCTTATCTTGGATTGTGTGGATTAAAAGTTAACCAAGGTTGTCATTCCTCACTTTTCTCTACTAATAATATTTTAAGTTCAAGTTTGATTTTAGGCAAGAGAATGACACATTTTGGTATTTAAAGTTGACACAAATCCTTGATTAGTTTCATTTTGCTTAAAACAACCGAGTCCAAACAATGATGGTTATAAGAATTATTACGTGCCTGGAGCCTTAAATTTCTTTTGTGCTTATTTAGCCTTTTGGAAAAGAAAGGAAAAACATTTGCCACACTGGTAATCCAAAAGTTTTGACCTTCAAGTTCATTCAAATCTAAAGTGTTTCTTTTCTACTAATATAAATAAAAAAAATTGATTCAAAAAATATGTTGAACCACAATAACTGGAGGCGCGGTGGTCTGGTGGTTTGCTCGTCAGACTTTCAACCTGAAGGTCGGTGGTTCCAGCCTGGTCTCTGCCATCCTGTTGTTTCCTTAGACAAGAAACTTTCCTCCAGGTTCTCTCTCTCAATCCAGATGTAAAAGTGGGTACCACTGACATAATGCTGGGGGGTAACCTTGGCGATGGACTAGCATCCCATCCAGTGGGGAGTACTAATACTCTGAGTCGCTTCATGCTACAGAAACCGTGTTAAGCTCCGGCAGTTGAGGGCCATTAGGCTTGTGAAGACCTGCCTACACTGTACCTACCACAATGACTCTAGTTTCTAGTCTAGAAATCAGTGAAAAGGTGACTTTTGATATTTTTAGTCTAAAAACCCAGAGTGTTAAGCATTTACATCACAAGATTATGGAAATTATGCCAAAAGTGCATCTTTGAAATGATGTCTATGTTGTAGTTAATTTTTTATCTCAGTAATTTTTATTTTTCCATTGTTTTGGGGTATGGTAATATATGCTAATTAATGAAACAAAGGAAAAACAAAAATTACCTGAAATAAAAAATCAACTGCAACATCTATTTATCTTGACTACTGTAATGCTGTTAGTTATAACATATTGTCAGTTTGCCATTCAATAACCTGTGACCAGGCTCTGTTATCATTTCACTTGGTAAACCATTCCTGTAAAAATACAAAGAGAAAATAATAATGCTGCTAAAATTTGGCCTGATCACAGGTTATCCATTCAAGAGTTACTTAGACAAGGTTTATAGAAAGTTTTAAAAGTCTTAAAATAGTGTGGAAATTAAAAAGAAAAAAACCTGAGTTTTTCTTCAGGTGTACTAATAACTTGTTTATCCTATCAATTGAACTCTAAAGGCCCGGACACATGGTGCAGCTTTTATTGCAACAATACATTTTTTCGTAAAAAGGGGTTGTTGTTGTTCATCGTGGTGAACACACTAGTAAAGAAGTATTTTTCGTTTGTCTCACGATGTAGTCACTTCCGATGTGGATCGCAACGTTTTCGACTGCATACTGCTAGTCTTCTTCAGGCGATGGGGTCGACTGGTTACGCGTCACCTTATGAAGCACGATGCTCTGCTGTGATTGGTTGGTTTTTCAACAGCTGTGGTTGTCACACGATACAATTTGTTGCATGCATGCAACATCGCAAAAGAACTTGATTCTACTTCTGCAACTGTTGCGTGCAACATTGCAAGAAAAGTTACACTGTGTGTCTGGGCCTTAACTGTCATTCCTTTCCAATAAAAGAAGGAAATGGAGATGTATTGTCTGCATGCTGGCATTTTTATTTGTTTACAACTGTTTCTGCCAGAGAAAAAGTTATTAAAATAGACCTACTTCATTCAATCTGTGGTAGATATTGTCTTCAATATACAGTCATTTAGTAAACAGTGGCTGGGGGTACATTGTACAAAAGTCTTGATAGCCTGCGTGGCAGGCGTAAACGGGGAGGAGGAGGGGGCGCACAAAAAAAGGGAGGGGAAAGGTTCCCCAGTTCCCCCCTCCCCGATCTCGAAAACAATTCAGGCCCAAAAAGGTATTTCATGTATATCAAATTTATAAACAGAAATTTCATCTCTATATTTGAACTATTATACAACACCAGTTTAATCAATCTATTTAGTGCCATAAGCATCTGCTCCTGGATAAAATCGAACTCGGAAAAATAGAATTCTCAAGCCCAAAATTGCTATTTCCTGTGCTTTACTGAAACAAAGGAAAAAGCAACCTTGTTCCCAGGGTCCCCTCGCTTCATCTATGTCATAGAAGATGTTTACATGCAGGATAGCCTGAAATTTTGGGGGGAAATTTTGAAAAATAGCATGTCAGCCCCCTCTTTGCTAACATAACTTGATATGAAAAATAAAGTTTGGAACAATAGACCTCAAAAATCTGAATAATAACTGGAAACAAAGACTATGTGAAGCCTTAATTCAGGGGGGGGGGGGGGTGTTGAGACTATGCCCCATCCCTTTATAATGGAGGTTTTTCCAAACCCTATATTATGAGATCTAGCTGCTCCAGGAAAACAAGCAGACAGTCTAAGAGTTTTCAGTTTTGACTTCTACTGATCTGGACCCAGTTGCATAACACAAGAGACATGGTGTCCCCTATGCAGATATCTCTACAAAATGGAGTTTACAGTACAGTTTACTCAAAAATCATCAACTCAATCAAATAAATTTAAATAAAAAACTTAAATTTTACTCCACTTTCAAAAATGAAACAAAACACTCCGATTTCATCAATCATATTAAGAATCCTGAACATAGAAGAATAACGTCTAAATTCAGGATAGGAAATCACAACTTAAGAATTGAAAATGGAAGATTTACAATCCCTAAAACTCCTGAAGACCTCAGAATTTGTAATCACTGTGATCAAAATTCAGTTGAAGACGAAATGCATTTTTTATTTGATTGTAAATTATATAATGACCTTAGAAACTCTCTTTTTATAAAGACTATTGAACGAAACAAATTATTTACAAATTTTAGTAAACACGAAAAACTGTTTTTTCTTTTCAACAACACTGACCAATTTATTAGCAGGATAACTGCTACTTTTATATTTCAAGCAACTGAAAGAAGAAACAATCATAACTAGAAATTATCATTATCATGTTATTATTTGCATTTCTTCCTCATTAATTATTAGCTTTATAATTGTTTATTACAATTATTTAACTTTAGGTAACACCATGTATAGAAATGGTAATACTAAATAAAGTTGTTGTTGTTGTTGTTGTATTGTCCATTTACAGGAGCTTGACTTTGAGGGAGGAGGGGGGTACTTGGCCAGAATGGAAACATTTGATTCCAATTTTCAGACTTAAATTGTCAAATTCTATACCCATGGCTTGATAACCATACCCATTTGGGTCGCACATACTTACATGAATAAAGCTTATAATTGTAGGGGAGGAACCTCCCCAGGGTAGACTGTAAACATACCATGAGGTCATTTCCCCATTAAGACTGAATCCTATAGTTCCTATATAGTTCCTATAGTTCCTTCTGGTGTTATATTCATCACTGGTATTAATGTTTATTTCATTATAGAATGAAGAAAACAGAGATGTCATTGACATTTTCAGTTTATTTCTAAAAACGGAAACAGTTGGTTATAGTCTCTGAGGTCGTTGAATAAAAGAAAATGTTAAAAACATGTAGCTTAAGTTGCTGTTTGGTTAAACAATAAAATGGTCATTTATTTTGTTCTGGTAAGATGTTCCTTTTTTCTCTTAGAAGCTGGCAGCCTAATCCACTTTCTTCTTCTATTTTTGGGTGTATAATCTGCAGATAAAAAAAGAACAACAAGAAATCATTACTCTTCCTGTATAGCCCACTGGTATCAGCCAACAGGCAAACTACATAATCACCCTATAAATACAATGGCTTTGTTAATGAGGTCACTTTTAGCAGACACAAAAGGTCAAATCCAAGGCTTGCCAACCAAGACAAGGAGACTCTGGTTTAAAAATGTGAGTCAGACATGCAGTGCTCCAAAAATCTGAGTGCCATGTGCAGAGCTCCAAAATCTAAGCTAGAGACTTGAATAAACTAACGCGCAATGCAAATACCCAGCTGGTTCTTATAGCAGGCATTCTTTCCCTTCTCCCCTTCTCCTTTTTTGCACCTCCTCCCCCCTCCCCGTTTACGCCTACCACGAATACTAGGCTGCAGATGGACAGCTGTTTGTTCATTGATTGTCCAGGATAAAAATATTCACTTAAAAAATCATTGATTACTGATATTTACACTATGGTATATTTCACTGTAATTTCACAAATTCTTACCACAATAAAATGTTTCAGGATGAATAATTCTCCTTGGTTCATTAAGTTTGACAGCACCTCCTTTTGCAAGGGCACTAGCAAATGCCTTGACCTATAAAGGGACAATTTCATACAGTTAGCCTGTGTAGTGTGATCATCTTGATTAATAATGGAGTTTTATGGTTATATCAAGTCAAAGGAAAAATTAAACCACAACATACACTAACACAGACAGCAAAAAGTTGTATTTTAGCATTGGTCTTAGAAAATTTAATGTGCGTGGTCTTTAAGTGTATTACCCGTAATTTTGTTCTATCCCCATACTGTGGTTCCCAGTAAACTCTTGTGATTCCTGCCTCTTGGCATCGTTGAGCCAACACCCTTCCAAGGTTCTTTGCAGCACTGATGTCTGTAGTTTTGTAAAGGTGTCTTGTGATTTCAAACTCTGTAGTAGAAGCTGAGGCAATAATTTCTCCATTATTATGCAGAACCTCAGCTCTTGAGTGTCGGTTTGAAATAATGAACTTTAATCTGTAATAAATGACACAGAAACATTACATTTTTGGTAATATTCTGGTCAGGAATGGTTTACAACCAACTGAAAGCAAAAACATATGCCTTGACGGCAGAATACCTTGTCCCACAAACCTGAAACCAGTGATACTGGTGTACGCACAAACTCAGTCTTGAATATAAATATTAATATCCTCAGTGCATACATGCCGTAACCATGTATTAACTTTATAGTAGATCAAGGAAAACCCAAGCATGTCTTGCTCTACAAGTGTGACCAAAGTGCATTCCATGAAGATTACACCAAATATCTTTGACATTGATCTTTGCCACTTCTTTTTCAAATTCAATTTTTGCTGTTACCATGTCACCCCCACCACACCCCACAGGGACAAAGTCAGCCCTTGTAGCCATGGGATGGGGATCTTTTCAAAGTAGTGTCTCAGGGATAAGGTGTGATGTGGGGGGATGTTTGAAATAACTACTTGCATAAAGACCCTAGTGGATGACAAAATGGCATTGAACTACATGGATCAGTTATCCAGCCAATGTTCCAGGAAATTTTTGTCAATTTCAGTACTATTATCGGATAGATAGATAGATATCCTTTATTTCAAGAGGACAACCCATTCAGCTATGAGGCTGGTCTGGAATTTGTATGAATGGTTATACAATGTAGTAAATTTTCAGAGGATGTAAGCATTTGGGATTTTTAAATCAATCCATAAATCGCATAATTGTATATATATTGTATATAATTGTATATGAGTGGAGTGCAATGTGGTCTGAAATCATACGCGTGATTTCAAAATCGAACGAGTGCGCAGCGCGAGTTGGATTTGAAATCACAAGTATGATTTCAGACCAAAATTGCACGACACGAAGTTCAATTACCACTTTATTACATCCATTTTGAAAGTGCACAATTTAATTGCCCAAATACAGGATTTTAGTCAGTACCAATATTGATGCGACTTATAGATGCGATTTGGAGCAAAAATAGTGCGATTCGGGAATAAATCGCACTGCTGAGAGCCAATCAGATTGCAAGGATCACCAGTGATTTCAAAATGGATGTAATAAAGGCCATAATCACCATTGTAGAGATAGTGAGGGCAGCCTCTGTTTTCTATGCAAGGAGACCTATCTTCAGCAAACAACACAAAGGGCAAACTTACATTTCCTGTTGGCAGTATATGCGATGTTTAACCTCAACTGTCTTCAGGGTGCAAGGTGTTGGCCGCTGTAGGCCTTGGGGGGAGGGGGGGGGGGGGGGTGAGGGGGGATAAGATGTCAAGTGAAAAAAAGTTGCAAATCCCTGGGAGGGGGCGGGGTGCCTGGGGATGGTAACAGTAGAATTGAACCATGCATTACAATGTCCCTACAACGCCTCCTCTTCAGACATTAGGTCTTAATCTAATGTCATCTGCATGTTTCTTTTGCATCCTACAGATGACTTACTTGTTATAGTAGTCTTTTCTGTACTTTTGGGTAGCATATCCTCTGGGTTTGTTATAACCAAAATACTCAGGATTTCGAGGATTTCGGTTCTCAAAGTCACTTAAAATCGGAATTTTCCTCCTTTCCCCGTCATTTTCGGCTGCATCCTCGCTCGTTTTCACTTGACTTGCTGCAATAGATAGATTGCATCTTGCAAGAATAAAAACTGACCGTGATATAACATTCAAGTTGATCTTCTTATACTGCGGAAAACTTTGTCTGATAGAAGTAAAACATCGCGTTATCCTCGCAATGCTGTTGGAAGCCATGTTGGATATACCTAGTGCGCACGTTCGCAAGTTCTGTAGTACATGACGCACTAACTTGATGAAATTATTACCGCTGCTGCGAATAAACAGAAGAAGAAAAAATTCACGTGGAAATCCAGCAAAGTGACAAAATGAGGTAGGAAGTTAAGACGAATGGTTGTTAATACCATTAACACTCTTCATAATTGAGCTTGCTTTTTTGTATAGTTTAGTGTAATATGTGAGATCATCCTTTTAAAGTCACACGCTGGACTCGCACTATTAAATAAACATCATTTCGTGCCAAGTCCTCTGAAGGGATAGTTTCTCAAAATAATTGAGACAAACTCCTGCTCAAATAAAACGCGACATAATTTTGTTTTTTGGAGAATTTAAAGCAATCTCCGTTATCCAAGTTAGCTAGGCGTTTATTGATCTTTTTTATACAACCCTCCCTGACGTTACTAATCGAACCAAATCGAACGTTCGATTCATCAAACTTATGTACCAGTCAATTCCAAGACCGCCAATTCCCCCCCCCCCCCCCGGGCATACCCCGGGCATTTGACGAGATGTTAGCTCCGCATAGTGGGGCATTTGACGTGAAACGGGTCAACGTTTCTTCAATTTGGTGTATATATATACAATATATATGTTATCTTTATTTCCATTCATACTAGTGAAGGAGGTCGTATCCTTGCACAGTTCAAAAGTGAACTTGGAGAACTCATTGGCACTCCATTTGATCTTCCTCTTGATATCACACCTGATAAACTTGAATTAGTCTGTAATGCAGTCCTACAAAAGGTAATAATTTAACAAGCATCAACATCACCTTACATGTGTACAGTCAGCCCACTGTAAATTGATATTACACATCTAAGATGAATGCCTCTCCAAGAAGGACACTTAAAGATGCATGTCTTTACTGCACTTCAGTCACTGTGAAAAACCAATGTATTGTATGCGTTACAGAAAATAATCCATACCTTTCCCACGGATGTTTTTTTTTTTGTTTAACCCCCCACCTCCCCCCCCCCCCCCCCCCCACCCCTCTGGAAATTCCAGTTTGGCTTCATACTTAATTTACTTCTTTTGCTTTTGAGAACTCCCTCCCCCTCAGAATTTCCAATGACCTTCCTTGTGGGGAGTATTGATATTTCCTGAAACCACACAAAAATAGTGCTATGTACATCATATCGATGACTTTATGATGATGATGATGATGATGATAACTTTATTAATACTCAGGTTGTTGGGGCTGATTAGGCCCCTAGCAACAGAATGCTAATAGGCCAAGTGAGGAAATTGTTACATATAAACACTATACTTACAAATAAATAAATGATTATTAAGAAATGATATTTCATCAGACACTCGGAGTTAAAAATTAGTCCATGCATGGCTTTATAGGATTGTCTCTTTTTAAGCTGGCTTGATGAACCTTTTTTTCTTTGTGGACAACTTTTAAAACATGGTTTTTTTTAATTTACAAGCAAACTGAGACCACTAGGCCAAACAAGGGTTTTTATGACCCAGATCAGCTTATTATTTCCAAAGGTCATATGAAGTGTATAATAAGCTTTCAACTTAATATTTTGTTTTTTTTTTATTCAGGAAGAAAGTGTCCCATACTCATTTTTTGTCAATGAGTCAGAAATCACAGGAAGTCTCAATGAAACACTCGAGTCACAGACACTGGAGACAGAGAAGGTTGTAGAGATAGTGTACCAACCTCAGGCTGTGTTTAAAGTCAGAGCAGTCACAAGATGTACAAGCACCATTCCAGGTACTTTATTTGTCTTTTACTAGCTAAGTGGCTCCTAAAGCCAGCATGTTTCTGGTTTCAGTTGTCCAAAAGCAACTGGAAGTTTCTCAACTCCCAACCCCCCAACCCCTCCCCCCCCCCCCCCCACCTCCTCAATGGGATTCTGGTTCATCTCAAGGTTATGTACCCTCTTGCACTATGTTCATTGGTTTGCAGCTGGGCTGTCACTAATTATTGAGGTAGCTGGAGAAATTGAAAATGTACCGTAGCTGTGGGGTAAAAAAGCAATTCTTTTAGTAGCAATGCCTTGTTTGTCCTTCACAATAGCTGGGTCTCAGAAGTTCATGTATATGATTTAGTTAAGCCAAAAAAAATCCCCATCCCCTGGCCCTTATTGACAACCCCGGGTACTCATTAATATTTTGGTGGAGAACAAAGATATGGTGTCACGAATCGAGTCAACCCCCCCCCCCCCACCCCTGGGGGGACTCCCGTATTGAAAAGATGCTTGTCGAAGGTTATCTTCTAAGGAAATAACACAAGGGCAGAGACTGGACAGGAATTACTGCCATAAGATCATAAGATCAAAAGACCAATACCCTATCCACCACTACATACCTCCAAAAACTGAGAGTATTTTATAACCTGGGAGAGACAAGCATCCTGGGCCCAAGAGAACCAACAGTGAAATCTCAAACATTTTAATTTTAATCTTGTTTAATTTTTTCTTCCTTTATGTTTATGGTACAACACTAATGGCACCTAATGGTGCTACTGTTAAATCTAACAGGTCATTCTGAAGCAGTTATTTCTGTGGCATTCAGTCCTGATGGCAGGTACATGTAAATAAATGGAATAAGCTGTTATGAACAGGAGGTTGTTCTTCATCCTGTTCAGATGAGATTATTAAGCACTTTATGACTGGCCTGATGGGAAACAGTGAGTTTTGTTTTGAGGGTCAAGGGGAATCAAAACTCACTGTTTTCCATGGGGCCAGTCATTAAGTGTTTTGTTATACCTCTCAACTCAAAAATGGAAAAAATATATATAGCCGAGATAAGGAAAAATGTGTGCTTGACGTGGCTGGCACACAAATTTGGCGAACGACCTAATTAATTGCTTGTGATTCGAAAGTTGAAGTTGTTGTTTCCTTAGGGAGTTAGTGAGTTTTGTTCACCCTGGGGAGTTAGACTGCTTTGACCCATGGCACATGACATGTTCATGTCCAATCAAAAAAAGCATTTGAGTTGGGAGGTATAAAAATGTGCCTTTCATCATGATTGTTTGATGATGTAATCACTTGGATCATGGTTATGAGGTCAAGTTGTTGTGCATCACTAAATAGAGCGGTTTTCAATAATATTTTATTAACCCTTCAATTCCCAATATCAAAATACAAATTCTCCTTTCTTGTCCCCATACATTCATTGCAGCGGTAGTGAGGAGAAGTTGTTCAAATATCTTGAGAATTCATCTTGGGTGATGATATCCTTAATTTTCCTGACCTCTCTGATTGATTAAGCATTGATATTACAAGGAGAAATTTGATGCTGATCACTATTGGGGCTTAAAGGGTTAAATATACACTTTAATGTTGTCACAGATATCTGGCAAGTGGTTCAGGTGACACAACTGTCCGATTCTGGGATGTAAACACAGAAACACCTCACTTTACGTGTAAAGGTAAGTAGAACTAAACAAAACAATAACAGCTGCCATGCTATTAATTCATGTATGTGGGTCTTTGCGATGGAGAGAAATTGTACCCATAACTTAATCAGTGACTTGCAAAATTAATTTCAAATCATACCCCAATTACATATTATTATTACCGTATTTTCTCAATTAAACGCCCCCGGCGTTTATTTCAAACTTGGCCTAGTGGACCCGGCGTTTCTTTGAATCAGCAGTTTTTTCTTGCCAGCCATTTTTTAAGAAAGGGTTATTATTCGTTTTTCTTGGCAGACGTGTACCTTTCCCTTAAATCTTAAGTTAATTATACCACAAATAAACGTTTGAGGGGCTTACTTACAACTTCCTCTATTATACCCGGCGTTTATTCGGGGCCCGGCGTTTAATCGAGAAAATACGGTATCTGTTGTGCACAATAAAATTAAGATAATGTCTTGGGTACTTTCCAAAGTATTGTGTCTTATTGACCCCCCCCCCCCCCCCCGGCCCCCTCCCTTCCCCACCCCCTCCCCCTTTCAAGAATAGCAATGGAGGAAGAACATGTAAGCTCTAGACTAACCACTCTTTTGACCAAAACAAATTATCACAGGGATTTCATTAAGAATTGTAGTGGTAGGAGAATAGTTAAAAGTAACAGGAGAATATTATAAAAGAGTGAAGCTCTTTCTGGGAACGAGCATAGCTCGTCCCCCACCTAGGAGGGTCTGGGGGCATGCTCCCCAAGGAAATTTTGATTTTTAAACCCTCTGAGATACCATTTCCTGTTATCTGACAGCAAATTTTCATTTCTCTCTAGCTGCCGAACAAAAAGCAATTATGCATATACATGTACCTTACATAACCGCTCCATGTCTGGATGAAAAAAAGCTACATGCCATCAAAATTTAGCCAACAACAACAACAACAACAACAACAACAACAACAATTTATTTACAAATAATAATAAAACAAATTATATTAGCAACCCGCAAATAACTAAAGTTAATTGTGGCGGGTTGCTACACACTAAAGCGAAGGAGGAGTAATAAAGGAGCCAGAGAATTCTGCGTAGTAGCCAGAGAATTCTCCAATCTCCGATACCTAATGAACACCCTAAATCATTTATAGAACCTGTATTAAATACAGAAGTAGCCTTAACTGCAGATTCAATGAAGGGCTAATCACTCAGTTATGTAAACCAGAGTCCTAGTCATGGTTAAGAACAATCTGTTAATAAAATCTTTTACTTGATAAAATAACAGATTAGTTGCCAATTTTTTTTTTAAGGTCACACACACTGGATATTACATATAGCCTGGTCTCCGGACGGGAAAAAGCTAGCTTCAGGGTGTAAAAATGGCGAGGTCAGAACAATTCTTCATGTCCCGTTTAAAATGTTGCATTGAGATAATTATATATCAAGTGGCAGATGTTTAACTTCACAGAGCTGTTATCTTTTATATGTTTTACTCTGTTTGATTTCTAGGTTAGAATATGGGACCCTGCAACTGGAAAGCAACTAGGAAAAATATTAAAAGGACACTTGCAGTGGATTACATGGCTTAGCTGGCAACCTCTACACAGGTATGATCTGCAGTTCAAGGAATTATCCGTAACACACCCTGAACCTGACACCAACAGCTCACCTGCTCCTTACAAATGACTTATCAATGGCATCAAAAGAAAAGACTAATAATAAACTGAACTAACTACAGTCGAACCTCCACTAACGGCCACCTCTCTACAACGGCCACCTCTCCACAACGGCCACTTTTTTCGGTCCCGGCGGACGGTCCATACATTCACGCTTATTTTAACCTCTCTACAACGGCCACCTCTCCACAACGGTAACGGCCACTAAATTGCGCCCAACTGCCAAAATAACCTCTCTACAACGGCCACTTAATCAACAACAACTGACGAACGGTGTATACAAAACCCCAAAGGTCACGAAACTTGAGAAAATATAATGTCTGCACTACTAAGAGCGAACGTTGTACAAACCGATGTGCTCACTGTGCCTTACTCGTTTTGTTTTCTTAACATTTTCCTTCTGAACATTAACTTTTGGTTTCTGTTTTATAGATATATTTTGATTGTGTTAGGTATTTCTATGCTACAATAAGCATTTTTTTAAAAGTAAAAGTGTTGTAACCCCTTGAAAAAAATGGGTGTCACATTACACCCCTACCTCCCCACAATGGCCACCTCTCTACAACGGCCACTTTCCTCTGTCCCCAAGGTGGCGGTTGTGGAGAGGTTCGACTGTAATTAACAAACTTTACAAGCAATATTAGTAATGGTACCAATGACTCACTCTAGAAAGATATTGACTGATTGAACATGAACATGACTGAACCAATGTCAGCAGCTTCCTGCACCTCACAAATGATCTCTCAACATAACTGGCAATCAATAGACTGAACTAACCGACAAATTTGACAGTCATTGTACTTATTGATTCTATGGAATGGAATCTCATTTCAGTGTTAACGTTTTTTTCAGTAATCCAGAATGTAGGTTTCTTGCAAGTTCATCAAAGGTAATGGTAATGCACTGTGACTAAGAACCTTCATCAGTATATTTGTATTTATATTTGGGGAGCAGGGGTGGCGCAGTGGTGAGAGCACTCGCCTCCCACCAATGTGGCCTGGGTTCGATTCCAGGCCCGGCGTCATATGTGGGTTGAGTTTGTTGTTGGTTCTCTCCCTGCTCCGAGAGGTTTTTCTCTGGGTACTCCGGTTTTCCCCTCTCCTCAAAAACCAACACTTCCAAATTCCAATTAGATCTGGAAAGTGTCCACAATTAGTACTCGTGTACTAAATACTTTGACACTTAAATAAATTTTCTTGAATTTTATTGTTGGTTAACATTCAATAGCTTTGTATCTTCTACTATAATTTTTCTCTCTGCAGGATACAACAATAAAAATATGGGATGTTGTCCTTGGTCAGTTAGTTAGAACATTTTCAAGCCACACTAAATCAGTGACGTGTATCAGATGGGGAGGGGAGGGACTTATTTACTCGTCATCCCAGGACAGGACAATCAAGGTCTGGAGGGCAGAAGATGTAAGTTATTTTAATTTATTGTACATAGTGTATTTTGGCCACATATACATGTTTCAACTTTTGCACAGGTGAACTACAATAGTTTATGTTAACTAGCAGAGTGTTCAGTTAAGTAGTTGTGATTATTGGACAGTGACATTTTGCCTAGATTTCTGAACAAAAGACAGGTAAATGTGGAATCTGCCACTTACAAGTGTATAATATAAACTTGCATTTGACCAGTGTGTACTAATTTGACCCGCAGTTCACTTCCCAACCTATGGAGTGTTTCCACTCACTTGACCGGTGGCCATATTGGAGTGCTAAAACAATATGAAATGTTTGATTAAGAATAGAGCTTAAGTCCCATAGGATCCATTTAGGATACCAATATGGCTGCCATTTTATTGTGTTGGGACAATATGGCCACCATGACATCACATGCAAACACTCTATAGTCTTAATTTACTTATGCTTCATGTTTAGTCATTGTCATTTTGTCTGTTACCTAGGGAGTCCTTTGTAGAACACTGCAAGGCCATGCTCACTGGGTA
Organism: Cladopsammia gracilis; assembly: GCA_022457155.1. Taxonomy (NCBI): domain Eukaryota; kingdom Metazoa; phylum Cnidaria; class Anthozoa; order Scleractinia; family Dendrophylliidae; genus Cladopsammia; species Cladopsammia gracilis. Next base: position 46,633 of record JAJGOT010000104.1, on the reverse strand, counting down.
AGTCTGTGTGTTAAAATGCTTATTAGCAAACATGAAGGTAAAAGTAAAAGGTAAAGCCGCACATGAGCCACAAGTAGCCCACACGAGCCACAGGTAGACCACATGAGCCACAGGTAGCCCACACAAGCCACAGGGTCACCACTCGGCCAGAGCTTAATCCACTTTCTGTAGCATGAAGCAACTAGGAATACTGCTACTCCCCCCTGGATGGGATGCTAGTCCATTGCAGGGTTACCCCCAGCACTTTGCCACTGGTACCCATTTATACACCCAGGTGTAGTAAAGTTTCTTGTCTAAAGAAACAACACAACAACCCAGGCCAGGCCTCAAACCACTGACCTTTGGATCTGATCCACTTCACCACCGCACCTAGGCATGAAAGCCTTGAAAGTGAGATGTGAACCAGTTCAAAATATGTTTTGATTCCATTGTACCACAGGTGAATCATCTAGCACTGAATACAGATTACACCTTAAGAACAGGTGCCTTTGATCCATCAAAAGGCCACACAGATGAAGTTACAACGGACAGCAGTATGAAAGACAAAGCTTTGCAAAGATATACACAGGCTAAGGTACAAAACTTCTTGATTGTTACGTTGATTCTTTGGTTGATTCCATGTTTGGACCGACTGCCTGTTGCCACCTTTTTATAACGGCTATTTTTTATAGCCTAAAGAAAAGCTAAGTCACAAAAAAATACATGCCGATATCAACCTCGTAAATAAGGCCACCATGTTTATACAGTCAGATTTTGATGGCCCAGTGATGGCCAGATTAACAAGGGCCAACTGTATAAGTGAGCATGGTTATACTATCTTAGACATTAGCCGATTGCAAGATGTTCAGTCCTTTTTTGCCCTTATACCTGTAGTATGAGTACACAGGTTTCCTGGAAAACATCCAGTCATGTTAAGTTCTTTTCATGTTTCCACTCAGCTGAAGAGTCATTGGTAGGGTAGGAACAGGGGGTGGTGACTGGGGAAAAAAGGAACTTCTATGCTAGAGTGCTTTCCATCATCATCATCATCATCATCATCATCATCATCGTCGTCATCATCATCATCATCATCATCATCATCATTTCATCATCATCATCATCATCATCATCATTTCATCATCATCATCATCATCATTTCATCATCATCATCATCATCATCATCATCATCATCATTATCATCATCATCATTAGACTGATGGTTTTCGGACTTTGCGACCTTAACTTAAAAATGATTTTTTAAAGCAGAATACTTATCTTTCTTAAGTTTAAAAGTATGGTTGGTTACTATAATACAAAGTACATATTGTGTATAAATGTCATGAAAAATAAATAAAACGGGACTCCAGCCGATCAGTTTTAGAGTCGGTGATGTCGCTTAGTCAACAAAAGCCGTGGTAAGAGCTAAAAACAAGTGGTAAACTATGATTTTTACAAATTCTGCGAGTTATCTAGGTACCATTTAAGCTATTGGGAGCTCATTACTTACCACACAACTTTTTTTGTCCCATTTTTTCTGAACTTTGCAAACGCCACAGAATGTATTACATTGAACGGTCGATGTGAAGTAAAATTTTCTTGATGAATTTAAAAAGTGTAATTTCGAGGTCAAATCAAAATACGAAACAGCAGATTCAATCATTTCACTTGAAATTTTGTCCGCAGGTAGAAGTAAGTAATGTCTAACTGTCTTTCAAATTAGAACTTAAAATATTTTTGTTTTCTTTTTTTTTTAAGCTTCTGCTTAGTAGACCCCCTTTTGCGTGCGGGTCGCAATGTCCACTCGATTTGCGGTTGTCAAAAATATGGAAATATTTCAATTACAATTTGACGAAGGCACTTCAACTTCTAATGGAATAAACCCGTCCCAAAAGTGATTACACAGATCAAGTTTAGTGTTGCTTTGTTAAAAGCACGAGCCGTGAGGTCATATTTTGTTAAAATGGAGGTCGCATTTTCCACAAACTTCGCGGTGAAATTTGCGAGAGAATTCGTGTTCAAATTTCAATCCTATTCATAAAACTTGTCATTTATAACTTTGTTGAATAATGCATAGTTATACTGCACTATTCCCGCCGATTTGCAATGTACAGTATCTTGATCCCACCCATGTCTGCGGCGCGCCCAATCACAACGTCGACGTCATGGGACGTCTAGGGTCTGTCGTTGTTAAACTTCTTGGCCGGTGGCAGGAGTGCGTTAGTTCTGCTTTTTTTTCTAAGCGCAAACACAAGGGTCTCTAAAACAATGACATAGTTACGTTAATTTTCACCAATACATACCGGTGTAAATAAGGGAAAAGCCACACGCACGCTAAGTTAGATTTCCGCCGCCATCCGCTTGAACAAGCTCCTTTGTGACACAGTGGGTAAATAAAGTATGTTGCAATTGAGCTGAGAGTTTGAGACACCAAGTTCAAAAAAGGGAGATTCAATTGTATTTTAAGTGATGTTGACTTGTTCAGACCTCGAGAAAAGACGGCTGGTCCCGTGTCTGTGAAGCTCAAAGGTCAGTCAAGACTGAACGCAAGTTGAGTGAAACAAGCTTTGCTTTTACTTACGGGTACGAACTACAGATTTCAGATTTCTATATCACTGACTTATCGAGATGGGTTTGAATTCGAGATAGTGGGGAGTTCGAGATATATAACCGAATTCAGCAACGTTTAACTGAAATCACTGTAGGTGATAGAAGACCACATAGATTTCAGTTGAGAGACGAACATGGCACAATCTCATTTAAGTGTAATGAAACTCGTATCAATAAAATACCATAGAAACTTAAAGTGAAGTTAAATACCATATAAACTTAAAGTTTATTGACTCTCATTGAGACACATTGGGACTGCATTGGCAGCGTACCCCTCGAGAGTTCATGGAACACCGCTTCAACAGTTTCGCTTGAAAGAAAGGGCCCTTCCTAAAATAGCGACAACTTTCCACAGAAGTGATAACAAGAAAGCGCAGGAATGGTACCGCTTTCAATAACCTATAAGCTGAATACAGTAGCATTCCCCTGTCAATGCCCAATGCGAACTGGGCAAGATTTCCGTATAACACCATACATTAATTATGCATACGCGCTATTATAAAAAAGAATAATAGAGAAAACAATAGACTGCCCGTAAAAGCGGCAACCACTTAAAAAGAAAATTTGCGGTCCCAAGACAAGCATAGCTCACAAGTTTCACAAATGTATGAGCTACAACTTTTGTTTTTAAATTAACAACTTATCTTCTAACACAAAGCAGGGACCGCGCAGCATATTTTCGATTGGGGGGGGGGGGGGGGGGGCTAAATCAAATGCCATAGGCATTTGTAGCGCGCGTCGCAGGCGCTAGCCGTCTAGGGGGGTCCGGGGGCATGGTCACCTGGAAAATTGTTTATAATAAATGCTCCCAGAATGACTAAAAATGCATCCCAATATACCAGACGCAGTCAATTATTTTATTATTTATCAGGCTAATAAATACCACCAAATTTGAACTACAATAACAAAACATCGAACACAAGGAAGATCATGTGAGCCTCGTGATTGCTGATAGCAGTTGGATTGTACGACCCAGGGTGACTGCAACTATACATCAGTCTTCGTTTAAGGTACTTCTCGCGATAATTGACGGAAATAGCGGAAACATGCCATTGCGCCGACATACAGTATGCCGCATTGATTACAATGCCGTCTCCGGTGGAATGGTTATCTGAACAGATCCCCACAAGAGTTGTGGGTTTCTGATGTAAGCAAACAAGTTCAACGACTTCTATAACAGAACTTAAGAGAAGACCTATAAGCCATGTCCTACGAACGGCCGCCATATTGCATGTCCTAAAGGAAGAAATCAATTTTACCGCTTACCACAACACTCACTGGCGAAAGTTTTCATTAATTATTGCATATCTATGAGAGCAGTAAAACAGTAATTTTTCAATTGGGTAATTTTGTTTTTCCAAAAATTATTGGGGGGGCTGAAGCCATCCCAGCTTCCCCTCCCCCTGCTCCGCGGTCCCTGCAAAGGGAAAGGAATGAACGTTTGCTACAAAATACGGACCTCGTGCTGGTTCCTGGTACCTGACGTTTTCCCATCGTACATTGCGGTGGCAGCAAGCTTAATTTGTGGTCAACCATATTGGAATTCACCTGTATATGTATTAGAAGTGAAGTGAGAGGCGAGTGTTATTTCTTTTGTCGCTTTTATACGCCGTTAACATCTCGTAATTTGGCAGAGGTAAGAAACAGAACAGATAGAACAGTAATCGAGTTTTAGACATGTTTTTGTGTTGTTGAATGGCCCGGCGCCTTTAAGTCCTAACGATGTTTGCCTGAATTCTTCCTTTATTATAGCTCAGTCATCCCGAAGGGTTAAGTATCCACTAAACAATGAATCCGAACAGCAGATATGAAGAGAAAAATATTTCACTGGAACTGAAACAGGCCCGTGCGAATTTTCGTCAAGCTTCCAAAGAAGGACATCAAGTAAAAAAATCTCAGGTAAGCCAATTAAAAATGGAACAATATGTTACAATGACTGTAACACGCGCTTAGTACATAACTTTTAAAGAACAAGAAAACAATACATGAGTGAGATTTTCTAGCCTGCTTTCATTCACAAGTGTTAAACATTGAGATTTAATTTATTACATGGGAATTGAAGTTCCCTGTAGATATGTTAGCTTAGTGATGATTTCCGTTCAGTTAAGCTTGTATCATCCCATGCCGAACAAGGAAACTATATTTGACGTTTTACAGTCGATGCCCCACCGAAACGAAACGAATGATAGGCCAGAAAAAGCGAGAACTTTGGATTTTATTTGGATTCTCTTTGTCTATTGTGTGTTCGCTCGTTCGCATGCCGCGTATTCGGTAAAGAATCCCCGTTTATGTCATCCGTCATTGTCATCATAGAGTCAACTGTACCTTCCAGGAACAGTTGTGCCATATGGTGCTGTAATGTAACAAGAATATTTGTTTTTAATAGTTCATGTCAGTGATACCTATGGCATCATGTTTCTTATTCACAGTCGTGCTAAGTCCCCTTTCAAGAAGAATTAATTGTAAATACCTTATTGGGATATTAAGGTCTCGGTAAAGGAAAACGAGGTGCCCACGGAAAAAAATTCTAGTCGTGCGAGTATTTTCGCCACAAAGGCAAGTTATATATCAAATTAAAGCTAAAAGACTATAAATTACCTTATAAAAGATTTTATTTCATCGAATTTCAAAAGGCGCTTAAGTTTTTTGCTTTCGAACTCAGAGGTATCGAGTTTACTGCTGAAGCTCCAGCCCTTTCGCGTTGTTAAATATTCACTTCCTTTTTATCGCATCTGATTGACAGATTAAAGATCTAAAAAAGGGTGTGAGGAAATTTCCATATGTCTCGTATTAGCGGAATTATTGCATTTCAAACTACAAAGTCGAATCTCGAGCGCGATTTACGCAAAGAAACTGACATAAAATGAGTTACAAAGGGAAATCGGAAAATTCCCCACACCCGTTTTGAGTCTATATCATTATCTATCATATCTGAAAGTTTCAAAGCGATAGCTTAAAACCTGTCCCGACTGGAGGTCGGAGAATTTTGATTTTCGCGTCTAAAATAGAGTGAGAGAAATTTAGCGCGAGGTCCACACTGGCTGGTTAGCTCCGCCCCCCACTTGAAACTTAATTAACTCTATCCAATCAGCTTCCGCGCAAGTACGCCAGCACGCGCTCTTGAAATACGACACTTGAGTGTTTTGTCACGCAATAGACAAGGGGCTGTCAATCACTTTTCCCGCGCAACTTATGGCGGGAAACAGAAAAGGCTCATTTTAGAAGGGTTGAAAAGCACTTTCTGATTTTCTTTTTCTGCCAAAATAAAATTTAGGACCCACTCATGCCAAAAATCCAAAAAAATAAAATCGAGCGATGTACTAAAATTTTCATTTACCGAGACCTTAAATGTAATTCTGTTTAACTCCATTTCTTTTAATAGGCGGAAAGACACATGTGGGCCCTTAAGGGGCTTTTTAAGGTTGTAACCAATAAAGACCCGCCAAGAACAGAAAGTGATAGTTCTTTATCTGGAATGGAGGATGAGACCGAAGAAAAGAATACTGAGGCAGCGAGGTTGTTTATGAAGGTTAGGGAAGGAATGGCACACAGCCGAAAACAAAAGAGAAACGGCGAACGCAGCTCAAACAAAAGAAAAACGACATCCACTGCAAGTTATTCAAGACCTGCAAAAGTAACAAAAGTTGTGTCCCAAGGTGAGAAAGAAGATCAGTCAGACGGCAGTTCGGACAGCAGTCAATCCAGTTCTGAAAGTGAAGAAGAGGATGAAAAGGAAGAAGAATTGACAAAGTCAGGAAGGAACAAGTTTTTTTGCCCACTTCGTTGTAGTTCAAAAGCTATATGCCAGCTGCCTCGTCATTTGGTAAAAGTCCATCAATGGGACAAAGAACGTGCCAGGAATGCTGTTAACCACTACGGATTGCGTCATGATCAACGAAATTCAAAAAAGCCAAAATATGTACGTGAAAAGCGAAAAATGAAATACTGCATAGAGTGTGGGCGCAAAGAACGGTATCTCTCCAAACACTTACAGAAGATTCACGGTTACAAAAAAGGCACAAAAAAGTATTGGAATGCTCTGAAAGAGTCAAGACCTGTTCATCAGTGGAGCAACCCTCGTGACCTGAAGTATGGAGTTATAGACAGTGACACAGAAAGTAGCATTCATGAGACAGCTGTTAAAACAACCAACCTGCAATTGCTTGAAAAGAATGAATGCAACACTGGTAGGCAAGGGATCCATGAAACTCCAAGCACTACCTTGACTGTAGATACTGATGAAATTACCGAGAAAGAGGATGGTGAAGAAATGGAAGGAAGTGGTGATGACCAAGATGAAGAATATTTACCTGAAGATGATGATGAAGATGAATGTGGCGAAGAAGAAGCCGAAATGACAGATTTTAAATTGAACCAAGAAAGCAGTAAAACCTTCGACAAGTTTAAGAAATGGATCCTTAGCCCTGATGGAGGTGAAAAAGATCCGAAGCCAGCTACTCTTGTGGTGCGACAAGTGGAGAAAATACTTATGACATTAGGAACTGATAATATTGAAAGTCTGTTTGACAAGGCATTAATTCGTGACAAGTTTTATCCAGAATCAAGAGCTGCACACAAGGCGGGAACCACAATAAGTTATTTACATTCGTTGCGGAAGTTTTATACTTTCGCCACAACTGAAGATGACATTGGGATTTCTCAAGAATGTCAAAACGCAGCAGATGTCTTGTACAAGAAATGTGGAGAATGGTGTAAAACTCTACGAAAAGAAGTGAAGGAAAGATTCTGGGAGAAGCAGGAGGAAGATCTTAAGAATCTGATTACTCCGGAAAAAATTCATGAGTTCGCCAAAACAGAGTTTGCACGAAATCAAGTTAAGACCATAGGTCAGTTGATTGAAAATCACAACGAAGCTCCTGCACTTGGACAAAAAGAGTACTGTGACTTAAGAAACTTCTTGTTCATCCACATTTTGAGCCAAAACGGGCATAGAAGTGGTGTGCTAACGAACAGTACTCTAGCCGAGTACAAGAAAATGACCTGTGTTAATGGTACGTATATGGTTGCAGTAAAAGAACACAAGACATTTTCTCAACATGGCCAAGCCAATCTCTGTTTTGACGAAAGTCTTAAAGCATGGGTAGACATTTATGTTGACCACGCAAGAAGTCAAGTTGCCACAGGCAATGAAAGCAGCGCTCTTTTTCTAAATTGGAAAGGAGGAAAGATGTCAAGTAGTGATCTTTCAACAGCATTGACCAGTGCTTGGAGAAAGGCTGGTATGATTGGCAACGACACTCGCATATCTGGGACTCTCTTGAGGAAGTCCTGCACTACAGCTATTCGCACCCACAACAAAGAAGCGAAAGGGAATGTAGCCGCACACATGGCTCACAGCGAGCGTACTGCTGACAAGCATTATCATCTAGTTCAGAAGCGTACCAACTCTGCTTTTGCAGCACAACAGTTGACGGCCATCATGCATGGTAGGGCTTCGCCTATGCCATCAAATGAGGGAAAGGATTCTGAGGCTGATCACTCTGATGTTGAGCCTGACTTCACACCTATACTACTTGAACGGCAGAGCTGGACGGAAGAAGAAGAGAAAGCAATTAAAGAAGTCTTTGCCGACCAAATAAGTCGCCAATCAGTCACCATGAGGGAAGTCCTATACCTAAAGAAGACTAATGAATTGCTTGTGAATTGTCAAAACAAGAGACTGCTCGATAAAGTAAGGGGGTTTTATAGGTTTCAGAAAGAGAGTGCTTGTGTGGAAGTCCTGCAAACAAGTGGTGATGGCATCGGGGGAACTGATTCGGTCTCAATTATAAGTCCATCGACAAATCAAAGTAAAACCAGAGTTTTTGAAGAGGAAGAGGTCGCCGTGTTGAGAAACCTTTTCAATGACATGATTCAAAGAGGTAAAAAGATAGAACAAAACATTGTGATACAGCGATTAAAAGACAATGGGCATGGACAAATTTGTGACAAGTACAGCAAACAGAAAGTCACGGATAAAGTAAGAGGTCTGCGCACCACATACATTAGGCAGTGGAGAAAGTAATTACTTGCAAGTGTTAAGCTGGAGAGGCAAGCAAAACGGTTCAGTTTTGCTTGCAAATGCAAATTACTTTGACACTCAATGGACTATTTTGCTAATGTTGTGTTCCCAGTGCATCTTGGGTAGTTTTAGTCCTTTGTGGCGGCAAACCGCCAAAATTAAAATTTTAAATTACCTGCCAAACTGGTCGTTTGCCCCCACAAAGGACTGGAACTACCCACGATGCACTTTCTTACTTCTTAGTGTATGTAACATAGTACATGTATACAGCTGTTTCAATCAACGTTGTCGGAAGAAAAGCAAAAAGCCTATAAGCCAAGACTGCAAGGTGAAATGGGTTTTAAAGAATAAATTTGTCAAAATCAGTGATGCCTCACTCGTACAGAAACGAAAACACGGGGGTCAGCGTTTATAGTATTTTCTTCCATCTTCCTCATCATATCGCACTGGCAACGGCAAAACTTAACAAATACCCATACCACCTTGTGGTCGTGTCACGTAAGGTTTGGTACGACAACATTAATTGAAATAACTGTATGTACATGTTGAACGTTTTTCGTTGATATCTATAGGTTATGAAGGAGCATTTAGTTAGTTAGTACTGCGCTGTACTGCATTTTGCAACAACACGCAAACTGTGAAGTTCAAACCCAACGTCAATCATAATAAGAACAAGTGGATCAGCCCTAAAACGTGAATGGTATATTTTGTCCCTTTTGACCTTGTTGTACTGAACTTGTTTCCTAAGACTTCTGCCTCGATGATTGGCGGCGGTAAATAATGTGACCATTGGCTAATCTTTGAACTTCAGAGTTCGCATGTTACTGAAGGCGTAGTGAGGCATTATTTTTTCTAGTAACATTGTGTCGTTTGCGTGTCGATTGATATATTGCGTTTTGCGCATGCAGTTTGTTCCTGCGTGCAAAATCCTTCAGTCATGCATGTTGAGATTACGAGAAAAGACTTAGTTGTCTGTAACTTCCTAGCACACGAGCCGTGCTTTACATGAACAACTTGAAGGGATCTTACCTTTATGAAACAAAATTTAAGGAGGATATTACTTTTGTAATCCATTAAAGCGTTTATTTTGACTTTTAACAGTTTTAAATTACTGACTTACTTAGGACCTGCACTGCAGACAAGGGACTTTGTTATCGATAACTACTTTAGTTGTTGATTATAAAAGTTATTGATAAGAAAAATGCATGTGTGTCAAAAATAATATTATCAACAGTTGACATAAAAAGGAAAACAACTACTGTTACCGATGACGAACGCGCAATTTTGTTATCGGCATCTTATTTTTCCCGTATGTGAGACAGCTATCAACAACCATTTGTTATCACTTTAATTGTTCCCCTATATCACTGTAAACTAGTTCGCGAAAACTGAATTGCAACAAATTTAAACAAATTTGTTTAATGACAACTGTGGTCGACTCGTTAGACTGCATCTGCTACCACAATATCAATGTCAACCTCGGCAGTGAAACGTTCAGCCGTTAGTCAACCCCGGCTTGGCGATTGCCTCGAAGACGCAGAGATGGCAAAGTTACGAAGACAGTTTCGAAACAAGTGGTCGAAGTACTGGCACTGAAAAACAAAAACAAAAAAAAAGAATATGTAAACTTAGTGTGTAAACAAAAATAAATGAACCAGTGCTGGTAACACGCCGAGAGAAAGAATATGCATCCAACACTTGCTTAAATACTTCTATACAGAGCACCAAGGAGACTACATAGCATAACTAACATAGAAACACCCGTGAAAACCCCAAACACATGTGTCGGATTCCGAAACGCACAGAATACAAATATATGCTAAACTTCGTATCGCACATATTGTGCTATTCTTAAGATGTCTCTACCCAACACAAAGCAGATCTGAAAAGTAAGAAGTTGGTCGCAAAATCCACATGTCAAAGTCGTGTAGTCCACAGAAAAGGTCGTTAAGTCAACGCAAACGTCGTTAAGTCAACTTTGCCGAGTCGCAGAGTCAACAACAGAGTCGCAGAGTCAACATCAGGTCGCAGAGTCAACATTTGCGTGTCGCCAAGTCAACAAAAAAAGACGCAAAGTCCACGATCAGTCTAATCATCATCATCATCATCATCATTTCATCATCATCATCATCATCATCATCATCATCATCATCATCATCATCATCATCATCATCATTTCATCATCATCATCATCATCATCATCATTTCATCATCATCATCATCATTTCATCATCATTTCATCATCATCATCATCATCATCATCATTTCATCATCATCATCATCATTTCATCATCATCATCATCATCATCATCATCATTTCATCATCATCATCATCATCATCATCATTTCATCATCATCATCATCATCATCATCATTTCATCATCATCATCATCATCATCATCATTTCATCATCATCATCATCATCATCATCATTTCATCATCATCATCATCATCATCATCATCATCATCATCATCATCATCATCATCATCATCATCATCATCATCATTTCATCATCATCATCATCATCATCATCATTTCATCATCATTTCTTCATCATCATCATCATCATCATCATCATCATCATCATCATTTCATCATCATCATCATCATCATCATCATTTCACCATCATCATCATCATCATCATCATTTCATCATCATCATCATCATTTCATCATCATCATCGTAACAAAGAGAGTGCTTTCCATTTACACCAAATTGCTGGGAATTTCAGTTGAGAGTAAAAAAGAAAACAGACAAAACAGAATAGCCTTAGTTCTGACTGCCTTGGATAACTTTTCAGAAAAAGACAACGACCTTTGAACGTGGTTCACATTTATTGGTCAGACCATGCAGTCTGTCTAACATTTACTCTTCTTCACAGAGTACCTCTGTTCTGACCAAAATTTGCTGAATTCCTAGTAAAATGGCGATCATTTCTGAAAAGTCGGTTAATCGGAAAATAGCTGTTCTATTCACGGTCATAAATTTTTGGATTTTTTTTTTTTAATTGGAAAGCACCCCTAGTTTCCGGGCTCAAATATCTAGGACCCGTTTACTGGTGACCATCAAATAACAATCATTTAACGTTTTAAAAGTAATACTTGATTTGCATACAGGGTGGAAGAAGAGAAAGACTGGTGTCAGGTTCAGATGATTTTACTCTTTTTCTATGGGATCCAGAAGAAAGCAAAAAACCTTTAGCTCGGATGACAGGTCACCAGGCCCTAATAAACCAAGTTAGTTTCTCCCCTGATGGCCGACTGATAGCGAGTGCAGCATTTGATAAATCTGTTAAAATATGGAACGGCGACAATGGAAGGTAAGTTGCATAGCAGGGGCGGATCCAGGGGGGGTGAAATGGGTGAATTTTCACCCTCCCCCCCCCCCCCTTTTCTGAGACCCTTTCTTTCTGATGCACTGACCTCAAACACCTCAACCAGGCTTTGGTTCTATTGCATTTAAAATTTCACCCCCCATTTCAAAATCCTGGATCCGCCCCTGCATAGTTTTGACTTATTGTAACTTGTTTTAGGTGTCCCCAATTATCAGCAATGCTAAATCCTTTATTGACACATTAACAAAGTTATGATAATGATGATGATGATGATGATGATGATGATGATGATGATGATGATGATGATGATGATGATGAACATTGAACCTTGAGGTCTTCAAAGAACTGAAAATGAAGGTTCCACCCTTGCTATGATACGTGGTTCGACCTTCACGTGGCTCTAACCACGTACAAATGGTGGCTCCATCTCCAATGGGGACGTAAATGAACCACTGAGGAGATAACAAAACCCTGGCTGTGACCTTCTGAGTTAATGATCACTTAAATCACCTGGAGATAGAAGCTATTAAGAGAAAATACCGCCAAGTACTGAGGGCACTGATGGTGGTCACAGCCAGGGTTTTGTTATTCCCGATTATCTCCTCTTGAAATTACTTAATCCCTCTTGGATTTTGCCTGGAAATGGTAACGTTGGGGTATGCCGCTCAGAGCTCAAAAACCCATTCCCTGTCTCACATCAAAGGTAATTGCACCCGCGAATGGGTAAGGTAAAGCTGCACAGTACGAGCCGCAGATGGCACCCCTAAGTTGCCTGTTGTTACCTTATTGTTAACCCGTTGGATTTATTTTTACTAGGTACATCACATCTCTTCGAGGACATGTGAATTCTGTATATCAGGTAAAACCTTTTAATACTAGTAAAACAAATCATGCAAAATTGATGACTTTTCATCGCGAAAACACAGTCATAGACAGTTTCAAAACACTTGAGTTTCAAAATGAAGAGTTTGAAAACTTTCGTTTAAGCTGAACAAATTAGCCTAATTCAGACAGAGTAAGCCTGATTCAATGATATAAAATTTAAGCTGACGACCGACGTTATAGCCGACACTTTACCGACACTCCGCCAACAAGTCATCGACAGATCGCCTACAGTCGGCCGACAGTTGGTCGACTTAAAAACTGTACATAAACTGTCGGCCGTCTGTCGGACAACAGTCAGTTGATATGACCTGTTCTTTACTTTTACCGCAACGGTTTTGATTGACCAAAAGTTGCATCGGCATTTCAGTGTTTTGAAAGTTAAATAATTTTATTGTTACATTTCTTCGAAGATTGCGTGGTCTGCAGACAGCCGACTGCTGTGTAGTGGAAGTGCAGACAGTACTCTCAAGGTAAGTGTGTGAATAATTTGACTCCTAACAGCATGTAACAGTGGCCAAGTTTAAAATTAAACAAAAGCTCTAAACTCCAAGACCGCCAATTGTAATTTCTGTACATCTTGGTTTGCACAACACAGAAATGGCACGTATAAAATCCATAATTGTCATTATTTCGATACGAAAAGATATAAAATTGCTGAGTGAAACAAACCCTGCTGGTGACCTCATTTATAATAACAATGAACACTTCTAATGCTTTAGAGCGGTTCTCAATTGAATGTCGAAAGTATCTTTGCGATTGCTTTGGTGTTGCATTGCTACGACTTGTGATTGGCTAAAAAAAAATCTCGTGCCACTTTTTCAACCAATCAGCAATAAAACCAAAGCCAATCGTGACTTGGTCGCACGCGTTTTCCCGCGCTTGGCGCCAGCGACATGTATTTGCTTTGAGTTCTGATTGGTTCATTGGATTGTCTGCGTCTGTTGTGATTGGTCAAAGTAATTACTTTGGTTTTGGTTTTACGACTCTCAATTGAAAACCGCTCTATTAGAGCAGTTTTCAATTGAGTGTCGAAAGTAATTACACAATTGCTTTGGTTTTGCATTGCTACGCTTTGTGATTGGCTAAAAAATCTCGCGCCACTTTCTCGACCAATCAGAAGTAAAACCAAAACCAATCGTGACTTGCTCGCACGCATTTTCCCGCGCTTGGTGCCGCCGACATGTAATTGCTTCGAGCTCTGATTGGTTCATTGGATTGTTTACGACTGCTGTGATTGGTCAAAGTATTTTGGGTAGGCGCCTCGCACAAGGCGTCTCATCACGTTCGCGCCTTTCCCTTTGGTCCATCCTATATTGTAAGTTTGTGTCCAATAAAGTTGATATAAAAAAAACAAAGAACCAGAAACTTCGCTGGAGGTTATGAGCTTTTGTAGCAACTTAATACCCTTTGCTGTCTATACATGTACAAGTGCTAGGTTATTTTTGACTTCCAACACGTCTTAATTTAATAGGTGTGGGACATGAAAACAAAGAAAATCATGGAGGATCTTCCTGGTCACGCTGATGAGGTATGTAAGTTCAAGTAATTTACTAGTAAGCCTGGCCAAACGGATTCAGTCAATGCTGCGCCACAATCAAAGGAAACAGTACAGTTATACTGAGACCGTACAGACCGTACTTACTTGATTAAACTCCTCAGGCGTTTATTACAAACTCGATACTTCATAAGGGGCATTTGCGTTGACTTGCGTGAAAGTTTGAGCGCGATCAAACGTGGAATCATGACAGTGGACGCAAGCCAATACAAGTTCATGTTCGTAGACAACAGTGGCCATTGATGTCGCAAGTCCACGCAATTTTCGACTTCCTACTCCGTCTGACTTCACTGCATAGTCCTGATCTCTCCTAGTTTTTACTTTATCAATGCATTGATGATCGTAACCCGTGTGGGCCAAAAAGACTGTTGGTAACTGTTCTCTTTGTAATTTACAGGTGTATAGTGTCGACTGGAGTCCGGATGGTACCAGAGTTGCAAGTGGGGGGAAAGACAAAGTTTTGAAAATGTAAGTTGCGCTTCCGGACCGTTTCAGTTTCCAAACAGAAAAAAAAAATTAGTCGAGGGATAACATGTAGAAATCGCGCGCTTTTATTGCTTTCCCGTGTGAATTAGCCAGCGAGCAAGCTCTCGGGCTCGGGTTTGGGGTTTGGGGGAGCTTTCCTTCACCAGGATCAGGATCACTAGGATCTTGTTCTGTAGGCGTTGTTGGTTTTCTCCTCTAAAGAGTTATTAGTTATTCATTCTTTCCGTCAAGTAGTTCTTTATACCGGCTAGAATGCATATATTGGGATACTTTTTTTAGACTGCTAGCATTCAATCCCTTTCTGGATAGTCCAGTAAACAAGCTAATCACGCGCGCGAACTGCTAGAGATCTATAAAATGTACGACGATCACATTGGTCACTTGGCGTCTTACTCGACTGTCCTTGAGAGTCTCAGCGGAAAAAAGGAGGGAATGTTTGTATATACACAAGGACATCTGCGCATGATGCCAGTTAATTTTTCATTTTCTATACGCATTTGAAATGGAACATGGCTTCGAGCCAGACTCCATGCGGAACACCAGAGATCACTGTCAGTTGTGTATAATAGTTATCAAGCATACAGTCAACGTCCTTCCCAGCCTGTTGCGGAGCGAGGTGAAAGTCGCTGGGAATAAAAGTCATTTAATTGCGTGCAGGACCTCTGTGATATCAGAGATCAGTAATCTTAGGATAACGTATTTTTAGCTGCAATCGGAAATTCCTGGTGAAAACAAACAACTTTTGGACTTCGAATGGACAATGACAGTCTAAAGTCCACCATATGATCTTGACGATAGCTGTTTAAAATCTGTTATCAAGGAATCATCGATCTCTATTCTGCACAAGATCTTTTCTAGATGATTATGTAGCTGGTAAACTTTAATATTGCTAAGTTTCCTGAGGTATTGCACCTATTTTAGTGTTACTCTACAAGTGCACTAAATCCATAAAATTAATGTTTTCGAATGGAAATGAATTGCAACTTGGAAAAATAGGTTCTTTACTCGTGTCTTGTTGAAATTCCCAAAACCCAACCATTTGTTCTACCTTCGAGAATTCGCTTGATGTCTTTCTCATGGTGTTTAGTGCATTTCTTGTACGTAAAAAGTACCCTCTAATAGTCCCTTTGAACTACAATCTCGGACGGAATAAAAAGGGAAATAACACCTTCCCTACCCCCGATTCAATTATGGATTCGTGCGAAAACGGAACGCGCCATTTTCCCATAACTGAACTGGAGGGGAGGGGGCTTTGGTGGTGGTGGTGTTGGGGGGGGGGGGGGGGGGAGTGGAGGTTAAAGTCCAAGATGTTAGGGCTGAACAGACGTAATGCAGTTTGCAGAGTTTGAACCGAAAAACGGTGGTTTCTTGGTGTTGCGGATGGTGTGATCATCAAATGACGTAAAACAAAAGATTCAAAATACACTGAACAATACCCACACCACAACACAAAGAAACACCCCGAAAAACTATATGTTTTGAGCTTGTAGAAATCTATTTCTCTCTGGAGCGTAAATGTAAACAAGGCGAGCCTGTAAATACTGATTTCTTTTACTGTTTGTTTTTTTTTTTCTCAGATGGAGATCATAACAAGCAGTGATACACTTCATATATGAAGAAGGCAGTGTAAATAATGTAAGAGCACCAAAAATGATAATAAAAATAACTTTTATTGAAAAACAAGGGCAACTTTATTTGAACAGTAACAGAATACACAGTGAGATTATAAATAACTTCAGTTTTTATGATTAGGAATTTCCTCCATTACTGTAAAATAAAATCAACGGCAAACACAACAGATACGATTGTGAAAACTGATTATTAACAGAAAGTGCTTTTTTAGCATGTGCTTTTTATTTTGCAGACAACAACCACTGTTACTACCTTGAACAAATCTTGACGAAACAAATGTAACAGTGGTCAACAGTGTTAATTAGGTTAAATCCGACAGAGCAAAATAACAACATTAAATAAAGTCTATTAGAATGATTTTACTCAACCCCTGAAACAAAATGCCATGCATGTCTGAGCATCCTCATAAGGTCTGAGACCAGAGGAACTGCCTTGATGCTGGTTGTTACATGCAAAGTAGTTGAACTGCATGAATGACAGGCCAGTCTTAAATGCCATAGACAGTGCGTGCCTATTAAAAGCCCGTTTATATAACCCGTGACTTATCCCATTGCTTCCTTTTGTTTGACCACCAAACAAGATTGATAATTTTGCTTCACGGGATTTGTTAGTTTTAGAAATTATTCATGTGATTATTGAGATATACTACCAATAATTTTCTTACATTATCATTGGTTATTCTATGTTGTTGGTTGTAGTGGGTGTAATGACTAGGAACTTCACAGACAAATTCTCCTTTCTGGTTTTGAAATATTTCTCATAGAACTGTTGGAAGAAGTTGTTAAAATAACAATACAGCACAACCCACAATACAACAAACTTACATGAAAAAAAAAAAAAACCAAACATGGCAGATGACAAAACAATTTGAAGGGGTGAGTGGAATAAAGCCCTAAGTGAATTCTGATCAACTGCTAGATTCTCCTTACAGTCTGTCTTGTATATGCTCATGTAACAAAGGGAGAATTTGGCTATAGTTCAGGAGTCACTTAGGGCCTTATCCCAAACTGAAATAAGGCCCCAAGTGACCCCTTTGTTACATGAGCATATACAAGACAAACTGGAAGGAGAATCTAAAAGTTGATCAGAAGTCACTTAGGGCTTTATTCCACTCACCCCTTCATTTTATGTTAGGTTGATCAAACATAGATGGAAATAAGCACTTGTTTAGGACAGGTACTTGCGTATTTTACTGTCATTGGAATGTGGTTTTTGGCCAAATCATTCGAATTGTTTTTTAAAAACAAAACTTCCAACAGAGAACCTTGCCAGTGAACTAAGAATCCAATCTTTGTTGATGAGCAAGTTTGTTACATTGGAGTTGTACTTTTGACTGACTTCTAAAAAATAATTTTTGATCAGCACCGAACTTAACAAGAACTAAACATGAATTATAAATGAAACCTTTTATAGGCATATTTTAAGTTTTAATCAAACTATTATTTTTTACTCTCACTGGACATATGCAATTTCTTGGAATTGCAACACCTATACAAAACATTTTCACTGTACACAAAAAACTAAATAATCATAACATCTTTATAATAACAGTTATATTATCTTAACATATATTACGTAATTTATATACATATTTACCATGATGCATTTCTTAAATATCTTTTTATAATCACAGTAAATGATGACCTAACTTGTATAATTGCAAGATAAAACTATCTTGAAAACAGGTGATAGTACCTTATTTTCAGGAAATCAAATGGTGAATATTTCATTTGAGCCTTCATAGATTTCCAATTTTACAACAAAAAAGGGGTCAAAACCACACTTTTTTCCTACACCATGATAACATTGTAAATAATTGAAAATAAGGTACACTCAACCTTTCCTCATGGAAATGGCTGTCAGTAAGGGTTCGGATCGGGAATTTTCCTAAAACTAGAAACCAATAATATTTTCCCTGGTTACTTTCTCAATTTTCCTTTATATTTAATAAATTACTGACAGCCCTGCAGAAACCTCAGGATAGTTCATATGATCTCAAAATAGAACCACAAATCGCCTGCAAAGCAGGCATATTTTGGGGGGATGAATGGGTGTGGCAGTCATGCTGAAAAGCAAGGGGGAGGGGGGGGGGGGGGAAGAGGACCAAAGTGAACAAATTTTTAAATTCAGCACTCGCACACCCAAAAACGCCTCCACTTCACTCAGGCTAAAGTACAAAAGTGACTACTTCTAATTTACTTGCATCCTTTCACGAGTTCAACCAAATCTCTCCAACTGCCATCAATCATTTTTTCAGATCCACCATTCCTCATTTGTGTGGAAAGAATCGCACAGCAAATCTTCCTTGAATATGACCTCTCAGTTCTCTCTTTGGTGTATGCATTTACATGTATGAAATTCAACAACAATTCTGTAGCACCAGTCTACTGTACTTACAGTTCTCTCAAAGAATACCTTAACAAATTAGGTACATACCAATACTCTAGCTAACTTCCATAAATACCTTAATGTAACCCCCAGAGTTCTCATCAATTAAACACCTACAGTCTGAAAGATGTGGCACTAAATAAGAGCCATATCTCTACTTCATATAGCTGTACACAAAACCAGTAAGGGTATCCGTACTCATCTACATTTTGTACACCCGACAAAATTATCACGGCTTCTTTCTTACAAGTTTTTAGGGCAGTATCCAAGAAATCTCATAGCTACATGCCCAAGCTGTTACCCATGAGCAATGGAATCATATCAGGTATTGGTTTAACTTCTCAAAAAGAAAGTAGGAATGTCACTGCCAACACATTATGGTCGAATCTTCAGGAGAGGGAGGGTGGTCAGTCCTGGTCACCAACAGATCAGCAGGTTGTCATCTTTACATTATTCTTGATCTTTATTTACAAATGCAGTCTATCAAAACAACATCAACTTTCTTCATATTCCTGCAAACACACAAAGACAGCATCTAAGAATACACATATGTATGTAAAATGTTATGATGGATGGCATCTGTTGACTTGAATCCATACTCCACATAGATTTATCAGATCAAATGTAATGATGTGGATTTTTGAGAGATCTGTGATCAGAGCATTTTTTAGAAATGGATTCGAAAAAAGTACATCTGACAACTGGTATTTCATGCATGTAACTTAACTTGTTCCGTTCACTGTTTTGCTTTTTCACAATTTCATATCATGGTCAATTCAGGTAAGATTTTGTTGCATATATGTCCAGGGGAGTCAAAACATATTCATTTGCATAACAATTTTTTCACATAAAATGATCTGTTTTCTGATTGTTTTTTTTTTTCTCTTGGTCAGGAAGCATCCATATTATCTGAGACCACTAATCCAATTTCAGATTCTCCCCCTGCCCCTCCCCCCCCCCCCCCCCCCCAAGAAAAAAAAAAAGAAAAAGAAAAACCTGCAGCCTAAGACTTCTAATCTTACCGTGTTATTTACACTTTGACGAGTTCAACTCTAGGCTCAAGACCTTGCCTTTCTTCAATCTCTCTTTGGATGACAGGGTCTGGTTTCAAGCACATATAAAGTCGCTGTAAATGAAAACAAACAAAAACTTAAGACTCGTTCTGTTATCTTAAGTCTCTAATGCTGCAGTTGCTGACAATGGTGTACAGCAAACTTAAGTAGAACTTGATTCCTCTCTGAGAATTGATAAGTTAAACCAAAAGGAGTTCAGCACACCTACCTCCATGAATGTCCCAGGAGTGCGGTACAGCTGCCATATGGCAATTCCAGGAATGAAAAGCATGGAAGACAAAGCAAGGACCCATCCAAAGAATTCCGCCCATGGTGGGTACTTGTACTTATTGTAGGTGACACCAGACCACTGGGAGATACTGAACAAGAAGATTCCAGCCATGATGGCGGGTGAACAGAACCTCCAGCAAAACCACCACCAGGCTCCAGGACGGCGACCAATCATTTTCTCGATATCGAGAGAGAATCTATCCGTGCCATAAATCCAGGCTAAGGTAACAGTTTCAAAGAAGCCCAAGAACAGAAGAGAAACACCACCAGATTGGTAATCAAACAGGTTTAACACGTATGCTCCACCCTGGGTGACGCATGGCAGGCCGAGAAGAAAGCAAAGGATGCATGCAATCAAGATGAAAAGTTCTTTGCGTTTTCTGAAAACGCGGTACTCATCAACAACTCCTGTGATGACTGCTTCCATCATGCCAAACTATAAGAAAAAAAAAAAATGATAATATCTAATATCTAGATAAGAGCTTTGGTTAAAAATATATAAAGCCCCAAAGCATTAAAAAGATAATTTAAATTGTATTTACCTGACTGTCCAAGCCCAAAGTTAGCAACATAAAGAAGAACAGAATGGCCCACAGTGGAGAAATTGGCATTTGAGCAATAGCCTCAGGGTACACCACAAAAGCCAGTCCAGGTCCTTTAAAAGAATTCAACAAGATTTTATTGTATGCCATGTTTTTGTTGTCTATTATTCTATTGTTGGACAGATTTCAAAATGTGCTTGCATGTGATGTCCTCAACTACAAATATCCAATCAATTTTTTGTTTTCAAAATAAAAATGTTTGAGCAGTGGAAATGTTTAAATTTCAGTCACAACTGGTAATACAGCATTTACATACATGAAGCATTTAAATCCAAGAAGAAATAGAATTTAGTGATCCCTGAATGAACTCATCTTGGCTTTTATGAAAAACACATCAGAGATGTCAAGTATAAAAGTTAAGTGACATATTCAAACTGAACTCGAATACATTTGAATTTAGATTGAAAAACTTACCAGAGCTTGCCACTGTTGAAATGTCTTTGTTAAGAACTTGAGCCATGAAGCCAAGGGTGGAGAAGATTACAAAGCCAGCAAAGACACTAGTTCCACAGTTGATCAGTGAAATCATCATGGCATCCCTAAAGATTAAAATAACACTATATTGAAACACAACCAACAACAAAATCACAAGACCACAAGCATATTTCTCCGAGATAAAGGTTTTGGAAAAACATACATATACAATGCATTAAATCAGAGAACATGCCTTCAGGATTACACCTAAATGTCTGTGCACTATCTAACAATATATAACGCAAGTATTATACAACATTAGAAAACAAATAAAGTGACTTACTTGAATACATTATTGTGGAACTTGTTGTAACTTCCCATGGCCACCAAAGAACCAAAGCCAATTCCAAGTGAGTAGAAGATTTGAGTAGCAGCTGCAACCCACACCTAAAACAAAACCAAAGCTTTATAATATAGCCCTCAAACTAGTTTCATAGTGGGGCAACCTG
Organism: Cladopsammia gracilis; assembly: GCA_022457155.1. Classification (NCBI taxonomy): domain Eukaryota; kingdom Metazoa; phylum Cnidaria; class Anthozoa; order Scleractinia; family Dendrophylliidae; genus Cladopsammia; species Cladopsammia gracilis. Next base: position 24,875 of record JAJGOT010000104.1, on the reverse strand, counting down.
GTGATAATCTTTGAAGGATCTTTAAGGATCCTTAAAGATCTGCATCATGAGGATCTGCAAGGATCTGCCAAGATCTTACTGAGAATCTTTGAGGATCTTTCAAAGACCCTGTGAGGATCCTTTAAAGATCTTTATCTTTAAGGATCTTAGGAAGGTCTTTGAAGATCTTCAAAGTTCCCTGAAGATCCTGTGAGGATTTTCACCAGGGTAAGAGCAGTCATTGCTTTCTGAATGGAATTCCTTTTCCATAACAAACTACTCAGAAAACAAAACTGATATTTGGGTGGTTCAGTTAACTATAGAGTCTTTACAAGGAAGAAAGCAGAAAAAATAAAAGGGGCACAGAAAAATCAGAAACGGTACAAAAGAACTTCATCTACCTTTGGATCCTTGAGACGCACCCAGTCAGGCCTCAAATAGTAAATAATGCCTTCACTTGCATTGGGAAGTGTGACACCACGGATAAACAAGATAAACAAAACAACATAAGGAAAGGTTGCAGTGAAGTACACCACCTGCGTAAAAGAGGACAAACAAGTTAAGGAGGCTCGTAAAGATTTCTTGCTTTCAATGGTGTGTCTAAATGATGCAATATTAAAAAATGACGCAACCGGTGATATGGACAACTTTTGGATGTCTATACCATGCTATTATCAGGCAATACTTTAAGGGTGATTGTGACATCATAGCCATTACCATGGCAACAGTACAGCTCTCTGATAAGAGCCTCTAAAACTCAGCTTTCGCTAATTATCTTTAAAACTAATTCAGCGATTTATTAGTTTTTTTCTCAATTTGGAAAGCACAACTTATTTTCTTTTCTTTTTGGCGCTATAACAAAAATCTATCCAGTAGAAATCAAGTTATTTCCAAAAAGGTTGCTGTCAGAAAAGAAAAAAATTCCACTAGATAATTTTTTCTCAAACTTTTGTTTAAGATAGGAAATACTGCATACTGCTTACATACAGAAAATCAGGATAGGTCACCAAACAAACTTTGAGATAAAGAGGAATATTTATGCACAATTTATTTCCGGTTCACGCGATTTTATGCAGAATTTTTATTTCTGGTGAGCTGCACGTCGTGAATTTTTATTTCTGGTGAGCTGACGTGTGCGTCAATGCCTGACGAGTGCACGTCGCGGTGCACATGCAGCTGGAAACCCAGCCTCCTTAAATCTTGATATTTTCTTTACAAGAACTGCTACCACTTCCTTGATATAATGTAAGGAATATTACCTTTCCAGAGGACTTGACACCTTTCCACATGCAGAAATATACTCCAATCCATGCCGCAAGCAAACAAAGCAATATCTCCCATCTGAAAATTCCAGCATCACCAATGCTGTCAGTCAGGCGAAGAACATAATTTCTGCAACAAAAATGCATGTTACCATCGTTTACTAAACATATACTGTTACATGCATGTGATGTATATGTTGTGGTTCAATTTTATCCTTGGTTCAAATGTTATTTTCCTTTGTTTAAAACTCATTATCATACATTACCATAGGCAAAAACAAAGGAAAATAAAATTTGAACCAAGGATAAAATTGAACTACAACATAATTATACAAAAGAGCAGAGAAACAAAACATGGTGATCTGTTGCAGTCAGGAAGGTTTTTTTACACTGTCCTTTGATGTTGGATAAGACAATGATAATATAACTAGACTAGTTTTACGGTCTAAACAATGCCAAGGGTGGCAAAAAGAGGCCGAGGCAATAATAATATTTTATTGTAAGGAATCAAGACCTAAATCTGTAACTGCTACAATCAATCATTATGACACTACTTCAGGGCTCAAAAAAAGTCCCGTCCAGTCGTCCAGGACAAGTAGATTTTTGTGTTGGGCAAGTAACTTTCCCCACTCCCTTGCCCGATGGGCAAGGACATGGACAAGCTGCTCGTGAATTAAGCTGAAATAAGAATTTATAAAATCTTGTCCGGGGAAGTAAAACTTAAGACTTGCTTGCCCCAAAGGGCAAGTTCAAATTTCATTTTTTTTTAGCCCTGCTACTTACTCCCAATACTCCAAAGGCGGGGAGGCATATTCTGCTGCTTTTGAACTGCAGTTAGCAACTGTTGCATTAGCTAGAGCAGCAGTGCCATTAGCAATAGCTACAGTGCTATTAGCAATAGCAACAGTGCTATTAGCAATGACTGCAGTGCTATTAGCAATAACTGCGGTTCCATTAGCAATAGCTGCCGTGCTATTTGAAAGGGCAGAACAGTTGGGTTTTGCTGGAATAGGGCCTGCCAAACAATTTGGAGTGTTCCACCAATTGCCGCAAGTTTTCCAAGGAACATCTTTGGCCATTGACAAGAACAGGTAGTAGAGGCACCAGGCTATGATGATGTTGTAGTAAACACACACAAGAAAGGATACCATCATGCTTGCAAATCCAACCCCTGAATTGAAAGTAACAAAAAACAAACTTCTGATGAGGGTTTCAAATCAAAACGTTTGCCAAAACCAAGATTTATAGAGGCCCTAGGGGTACCAAAAAAGTACACAACATGTAACAATAAGGTGGCTCACTAAATTTAAAAGTACAGTAGTAGTGTCACTAGTTTGTCTGCTGTGATCATATAGGTGAAGGCTGTCCTGAAAGAACTGCTTTTGAAAGGAATAACCTCTCCCAGATGATCACATGAGACAAAATGATGTAACAGGCACAAAATCATTACCTTGAAACAAAGGACAGACAGCTCCCCATGTTCCAATTGGACCAAGACTGAAGTACTGTCCAACAGCCAGTTCCATGTAAAACATTGGCATTCCGCACAACACAAGCATAATCAAGTAGGGTACAAGAAAAGCCCCTATAAATCAATCAATAAAACCCTCATGGTAAGAACAAGCCAGTTAACCCAGTGTCACAAAATTGAAAAATTGAAAAACTACCCATTTTCAGACAAGATGAATGTACAGCGTTTTCAACTTTTAAATGAAAGAACTTAGAATTTTAACACTTTTGGATTTCATCCCAAGTGAAATAGTTAGAACAGCATTTATAATATATTCAATGCAGTTCCTTTTGGTCATGCATCTATTATGTAACATATTGAAATTGGAATTTGCTGGAACTTTCAAATAGAAAACTATAAGACAGAGCTCGAAATTAAAAAAAACCCTTAAGTCACCTCTTGGCAACTAACTAGAGAAAAATAGTTGCCAGATACCAATTTTTAGTTGCCAGGTTTTGGTAGCAGATTATGGTTTATCCCATTTTGGGCCCGGATTTCTTTTTTTTTTTTTTTTGCTTCATAAAGTGTATCTAAAGCCCGGTTCAAACGTCGAACTTCATATGTGCCGAATCTAATGCAACTGAGCAAGAACAATAGATTTTGCTCATTTGCATTAGATTCAGCACATGTGAAGTTCGACGTTTGAACTGGGCCTAAGAGGCAAGACTTCAAAGCAAATTTTTCCATGCAAGTTAGAAGAGAGAAAAGGTACTGATGTGAAAAAACACAAGAAATCTTTGCATAAGAAATAATAGAACAAGAAGGGACAAGGACAGGTGCTTTTTATTTAAATTTTCATTTTTTACCACAATTCCCTATTTCTTATAAACTTATAGCAATAAAGACCTTTTATGAAATGAAGTTGTGATTTAAAAACACACAATAACTGAGACATATGGGTTTAATAGACAACCTTTTCAATGTTTGATTTTTTTTTCTTATTTGCATTTGGCAGCTCATGTCTAGACATGCTGTAAATGGTGATATAATTATTTGTAAAAAACATCAGAAAAATAAAAAAAAAAACTCTAGCTTCTGTGATATGAGAAAATATTTTCTACAAAATATATAGAATCGTGGAAATGGTCAAAATTGTCCCTGAAACCTGATGTGAACTTAAATATTAAATATTCTATTTATAATCATTTATTGTCTGGGTAGGATAGATGACAAAGTTGGTGATGTTCCAAGTTCACTAAGCTTATTCTTATCACAATGACAAAATGTTTTCCTTTTAATCTTAACCTTTGCCATACAAATAACACTTCTTAACAACTCAAAATCTTGTACACTCAAGTAATTTTTGCTAAGAATTCCGTCTTTTGTAGGAAGCTAGTACATGTATGTATACAAACATAATAAATTTTGTGGTTACACCAATGAGCCTCCGGATACAAATTATGTAAGAAGTTTAACATGTTTAGTATAAGTTGACAGATTTTAATGGCCAAAGTGGGAACGTAACAAAAAAAATCCGCTTTTGCTCCAACGGAATCGCCGAATACTACTGAAAACGCTTCAACAATATGTCAATATTGTACAAAATTCAATCACGTACATAAGGTAATACCTATAACGCCTCGGAAAAATGTATTTGTTTATCTTTACAACGCGAATTATTCAAAGCTACAAGGCAAGAATTGTAAAAAATTTAAAGAAAACACTACGCGCCTCGACCGGCTACGGTGAAATGTTTGTTCAGGAATCCCGTGGTTTTTCACATGGCAAGCACTGACAGCTGAATTATTCATTTCTCGCGTCACAAAAAGCGATAAGCAAAAGAAATTCACGACTACAAAATAACAAATTCATTCTAATCTAGCCTAAAATCTGTCAAAATGCGAAAACTAAGTTTTAATCCCCGAGTTTGATCAACATAAACAGCCAGATCGGTTTTTGTGGCCGTCCCGTTGAAATGAACACGTACAACGCGCGAAACTAGTCATGCATAGCTAATGAGAGTAAAATCACTGACTGCGACGAAATGAATAATTTTCATTCAGTGAACTACGTTTACTGGCGTGGTCAAAAACGAAACACAATCTGGATGCCCTGAAGGAGGAAATATGACTGACATAGTATTGTTTTGGGCTCTCGGGTCATGCTTCGTCAGTCTCAGGTGCTTTAGACCTCAGAAAACAAAGCAAAAATCTAACATATCACGGACACGAGGTAGTCTTTGTACCTGCGTAGACCACGTATAAAGCTAACATTGGCCGCAGAGCAAAACGCATGCTTTCCTTTACTTTCGGAGGTCAGAAAAGACTTACCTCCACCGTTGGCGTAGCAGAGATAGGGAAAACGCCAAACATTTCCCAATCCGACAGCAAATCCAATACAGGAAAGCAAAAAATCTGCTTTCTTTCCCCACTGTTCGCGTTCATCCTCTATCTCAACCACTTGAACATCGCGGTCATCAACAGCGGAACTGCTGCCGCTTGAGCCGCTGCCTTGTTCCCCATTTGCCTCCTTCCCCTTATCGATCAACTTCTTTTCACTCGATTCCATGTCGCTGTGCCTAGATTTATCCATATTTACTGGTTTTCAAGCCGGTTTTTAACTGTAGCGAATGGCTGTTCACTCGTCGTGTTGTATTATTTGCGTAAAGACAAGTGAATTATATAGCGCGCATGTGGTTATGACAACAACAGAGTATGCGCGCCAAAACTATATACTACACGTGGCCTCGCTTTGGCGCACACTACGTATTACGTAAACAAAGCAACACCACGTGCGTCGCACTGAAGCAAATACACGAATCTACAAGTCATTCATTTTCTATTGCACAATTATAATGAATTAATTTGAACAAATCGTTTAAAAACGTTCAAAACGTGAATTCAAAATTGTGATCTGAGAGTGCAAGCTCCAAAGAGTGGAATTCTAACTATTTTTTGTCGAGAAATTTTATTGCGAATTGCCGATGTTGGCCTAATTGATGGTCAATGCATTTTCTAGGAAGTGTACATGTAGTACAGAAACATGTTCGTGCAAAAATGAGAAAAATCTGTCACTGAAAGCAGTTGCAATACATTTTCAGAATAGTTTTGCTAGGAGACTGTCATCGACAGGCTAAAATAACCCTGATGCAACTGAAATTTGTATGCATTCTGCTCTTAAAAGAGCTGAAATAAAAATTCAGAAATATAAAAGATTTTTTAACTCATTTTTTGAATGAATAGGCATGGATATTATAGAATTAGAACGGGATTTGCACTTGCTTAGAAAAGATCGGTTCAAAAATACAAGAAATTGAGGACCATAAACTGAGTTTTTGTAGTCGAAACGTCTATTTTTACAAATTGAGGACCATTATGATAATTATCGGTGGAAAATTTGAATATTTTCGAAATCCGGCTGTCAGTTTCCACAGACAACGAATTTGTTAATGCGCTTTAAATGGTCTTGATCTTTTCGAGCAACGGAGCTGTTGGATGGCAGGACAGGGCAGGGGCCGATTAAGATATTTTATGGACCCCAAATAATTTCCCTATGTAATGCCGTATATCTCAAAGGTTACTGCACGCGTGGACGCAGCATGCAGACTGAGACAATAGTATTTCAGGCCAGACTAGAATAAGATCAAGAGCTTGATAAGATAAAAAGACGCCGAAAAATAATCGTAGATAATTAGGCAAGAAAAGACGGCAAATATACCCTTATGCAATATTTACAAGTATATCACTACAAATATTCCGATATTTTTAAAGGGTATATATTATCGGCACAATAGGAATGGTCATGCTCCTTGAGATTCAATTCCATATTTGAATATTCTAGAGATTATATCCTTTTTCACACTTCAGTCCAAGGTTACACATACCCGAAATTTATACAAAAATGATATACAGTATTTGAAAATAGCCGACGCGGCGAGTCTCAAATTGAAAATATGAGAGCGCAGGATAATTTCACAATAAAAAAAGTGCATAGAAAAAGCTCAAAGTTGACTGCCAACGCCTTTTTGTTTAACAATCCCAAATTTCACTTTGCAAACTACTAAATACATAAGGTATTCAGTACAAATCGTGAAGCTTTCATTTGAATGGTCACATGCAGTATTTAGGATTTTGTCCACAACCGCGTGAAAAGGTTGTAACGACATAACCGGACCGTCAAGGTTTCGCTTCATGGAGGGATCTAGAGCAGGTCATGGCAGAGAGATCGTCATTGTCTTAATAGATTTTGTTTAGAACGCGTAGCTTTGCGCTTTAAACATCTTGTGAAAACACTCCCCGGAGCGTACCAGCTGCATGTCGAGCTCGTAAAAGGGTTATAATAACATATTATAAACCGAACCGTCAAGGTTTCGCTCAGTGAGCAGGTCATGGCAGAGTGATTGTCATTGTCTTGATACATTTTGTTTAGTTGGAACGCGTAGCTTTGCGCTTTAAATATCTTCAAAAACACATCCCGTAGTGTACCAGCTGCCCATTGTACTGGTTGAAGCACGTGAAACTACCGACCAAAACCAATTATTTTACCTCCGGCAAACCTCGCTCTGATATCACAAAAAAATATGATATCGCTTATTTTTTCACACACAAAATTAATGACATTAATGGCGCGAACCGACCATTCCCTACTGTTGCCTGCTTTCTTGTCCAAATCTACAGGCGTTCATAGACGTTATCAGATCAGTTTTTACACTGGTCAAGTCCGTAAAAATCCTTGATACTCCCAACAAAGGAACAAAGAAAAACCTTTTTGAAGACAGGCATCTGTTCAAACCGGCCACACAAAGGAACATTTAAATGTTTTGAATTCTATTGGCCAACACAGGACAGTACTTAAATGACAAATATTGCGCAAATGTAATTTGGACTATTGTGAAATGGTAAAAAGTAATATAAATCTGAATGCCATAATAGCGTTTATACAAAAACGATTTTTTTCTCTATCATTAAGATTTTCTATCACCCAAAACAATCGTGAATGCGAATGAATGAATGAATGAATGAATGAATGTTTATTTCCCATAAAAATGAATGTATATGTAGATGTGCATTCCCGTTAAAAGACCTAAACCGATTGTCATTGCGTATTTATTAAATTTCACAAGACCGTTTTGGTTTCATAGTGTCCATAGTGCGTTTAGTGCACTAACATGTTCGTGCAAAAATGAGACAAATCTATCAATGGAAGCAATTGCAATGCATTTTAAAAATATGTTTGCGTGCAGAATCTGTCATCAACATGCTGAAATAACCGTGTTAAGTCAATTAAAATCGGATAATAATTTATTATACAAATAAATTTTTCAAAGTAATTGTCCGAATAAAGAGCATCGTCAATCTCTTCAAATGGTTCTTGATCTTGTAGAGCAACAATGAGTCGTATAAAATAAAAACTAAAAAGAAGACGAGGGCTGGAGAATGGAAGCACATGGAAGGATCCCAGACAGTACTCCATCGTCACCAGCAGTGCACACTGACTACTCCAAAATAAACATGTTTCAAAGTTCAGCTCTCAAAGTGAGTGGACTAAGCATTAAGACAATGCCGGCTCTACAACCAGATTATAAAGACGCCGAAAAATAATCCTATTGAAAGATAGCCTTGAGCAAGAAAAGATGACAAATATACCCTTGCACTTGAAAGTAAATAACTACAAACAAGGCGAAATTATCGACACGATACGCCGGAATGGTCTTAATTCCACATAAAATACTCTAAATATATTTAAAATTAGGGCCTACGCTCAGACACCCTGGGAGGACGTACCAGGGGCTTTTCTCGTGTTCTCGTCTCACACATTACACGCCTCTCATGTCTCTTTTATTTAGTCTCACGAAAGGGTGCCGTGAGGGAACCGCTGATGTGCCCAGGGTAGCTCGTTGACGTCTCAAATTGGAAACGTGTGACTGAGCTACTAAAATCAAAATTCTGGAAGAATTCTAAATTTCACTTTGCAAAATACTAAAAAAAGCGAACAAAGTTTTGTACGGTCCCCGAGGTTCAAACCCTTACCCTTTCATATACCGTTTTTGACAGAAAAGGTACCCCTTTCATATACCTTTCATTGAAAATGGTACCCCTTTCATATACCTTTTAATGAAAATGGTACTCCTTTCATATAGCCTTTACGTGCGTCTGTTTAATTTATTTTGAAAGGCCCTTTTTTATTAGACTTAAATGGCAGTTTTCCCTACCTTTTTTATGCCTCATCGGCATGTTTTCGGTACCCTTTCCTATTCTTCGTGAAATCCCTACCCTTTCATATACTTCAACTCGTGAAATCACGACCCTTTCATATACCTCCAGCCTCAAAAAGGTACCCCTTTCGGGTGGAGCATCCACGTATAGCCCATGATAGGGAGTACCCCCCCCCCCCCGGGGGGGCGATAACACAGGAAACATGGTACTACTAAAACGTGGAAACTTCATTTGAATTGTCACAACATATTGGATTTTGTCCATAACTTGATAAAAAGGTTATAACATAAACGGACCATCAAGGTTTGACTCATCTGCTTTTAGGGGAACAATCTAGAGTAGTTCATGGCGTAGCTTTGCGCTATAGATATCTTTGTGAAAAACACATCCCGTAATGGGTCCGTAGTGTACCAGCTGTTTAGCTGGTTAAACCACGTGAAACTACCCATTATAACCTGTTATCTAACTCCCAAACCTCGTTCCCCAAACCTCGTTCTGATATCATTCAGGTTTCACGCACAAAGTTAATGGCGCGAAACCGGACGTTGCTTACTGTAGCCTCCAAATCTATAGACGTGCTGATATCAGGTAACCTTTAAAACCATTTTACGCGGATTGAGTCCGTAAGTATCATTGTTTACACTCCTGACAAAAGTAGGAACAAAGAAAAACTCTTTAAAGACAGGTACAGGAATCTGTGCAAACACCGCCGTCAAGAAAGAAAATGTTCTGAATTCTATCTATTGGCCAACAGAGGACAGTACTCAGTGAATAACAAATGTTGCGCAAATGCAATTTGGACTAATGACTGTCTAATCTGACATGCCTGGATCACACAATAGCGGGTAAACAAAACGTTTTTTTTCTCTATTACTGTCTATCACCTAAAGCAATCGTGACTTGTTTTATATACGTATACGCTAGCGTGCCTTCGCGTTTAAAAAAACTAGTGTCGTTTCATTACTCCACAAACAAGAACTTTGGGGGAACTTTGACCCCATCAAGGTTTTTCGAGCATGTATTTGATCAAGTGAATAAGTGGCAAAGGACCGCGAACGAAAATACTGCTGGTGTAACACCCAAGAATGCTGACATGGGATTCCACGTTTTCTCTCAAGTTTAGTAATTCCATTTGGGAAATATGAAAACTAAGACTGACTGAAATTGAACACATGCATTGCACTGAAGCAAAGCACTGATCAACATCTTACATTTCCAGTGACGGGGCCCGACCCCATCGTAAGAAGGGGGCCCGTAAAAAATAAGGGTGGAGGGGTGGTGGTGAAAATGTTGCAGAAAAGGAGGGGAGCGGTCCTTTTCCCTAGATTCGCCACTGCATTTGATTAATCAAGAGTCAGATCATACTATACGCCTAAAGTTAACGGGGGTTCTATCTGATACCCACGCAAGAGCACCTCAGGTTGCTAGTGGACTAACCTGGCGTCCGTCTATTAATTTTTAACTACAACTTCTAATTTTAAAACTTCACTTAGTAAATCTTCAAGAATACTGAAGAAGAATGTTTTATTGCAGAAGTGATATCAGTGCCACAGCAATACCACTGCACAGGAACCCTTCAATTTTGTCTGACGGTACATAATGAATAGTTAGCCTCGACTTTGAAGCGGAAAGTAAAAATTAAGTCTGGTTATCCCGAAAGCAAGAAAGAGTATCCTCTCTTGGATTAAAAGCTAAATGGGATTACAGTGAACTCCAGCCTTGCGGACACCTCGCTATAAAGGACAACCTGTTATCACGGACAGGAGTGCAAGTTCCGACCAATAAGAATAACTGAAAATACCTCCCGCTATTACTCTCTCTCTCTCTCTGTTGTAGACATCAAATCGTGAAACCCAGGGTGTCCGCTATAGCGGGAGTTGACTGTACCGCCTACAAAATTGATAATCATATTTTATTGCACAAAACAAGGATTAACACAAGAAATTTGCTAAACCAAAGGAATTGCGCAACAACTAGAACGCCTTAAAACCTGGATGCGAACTTGCGCGAGGCGGAACTGGCATCACGCCAACAAAAAGCACGATTCCTTGGTCAGAAAAGCAGGCCTTGCCTCGTGTAATGGGGTACTAACATTTGAGTTTGCAGATGAAATGTCACCATTCACATGAAATCAAATACCTCCCTGTGATGCCATTTGTATACCGCAGTATTTGAGCAATCATTATAAAAGTGGTTGAGTGTGCTAGATGGAACTTCTTTGGGTTGGACCAACATTGCGGCTTTGTTTCCTCAGGATATCGGTTCGCTTCCGATTACACCTGAAATAGAGCTATTTACTCAATATATACTTTGCATGCAGTGGTGGTTTTTGCAGTCTTTTAAAATACTGCTTCAGTTACTTTTATTAGTTTGCGTAATTGTCGTCCAACTGAGTAAGCAGCTGAGTGTATTGTGTAGTATTGTGTAGTGGTAACGGAAGCTCTTTGTCAGGTAGTCATGTAAAAGCAATGCATTGACAAATGAAAAGCACTCAGTTCGCGTACACAAAGGTTGTTATCTGCGTAGAGCTGAAGACGGGTAAACTAGCCAACCATCTTTACTGTATTTCCAGTTACGAAAGGCGAAACGGTTCTGGTGAAGAGCTTCGGCTTATCTATTTGAATGGTTGCACTATATAATTTCATCCACAGACTCGGAAGTTAGAACCACCTTGTATACAGCATAATAAATAACACCACAGCTTGGTACTACTCAATAGCTTTTGCAAAGTGCTGCTCAATAGCTTTCTTTTGAATGGTCACACTGTAGGATTTCACCCACGGACTCAAGAGTCAACGAACCATGATACAACCACACAATTCCTTGAGAAACTATTTATCTCTTAAACACCCCTTATCGTGCGCGTTGAGGTGCAATATTAGCAGGGATTATCATATGTATATTTTAAATACACATTCCGCTAATTGCCACTTTGCGGTGGGAAAACAGTATTATGATAACTCTGTTTCGTTTGACGCAAAAAAAAAATCGTATCAATGTTTTGGTCACCTTTTTGGTTTGTATGACGGTTTCATAAAAAGTTAATAACCTTATCCATAAGTAAACACACAAGATTGTTTATTTTAAAGTTTTTTTGTGGCTTTAGCATTCTTCGGTGCGTAACGATCCTTCTCTGGTATGAGGAATATAAACTCTTTGCGTAGCACGTGTTCGAAGCAAGTTCATGCTTGATGGATCAATAACAAAGTAGTTTTGAAAAATAACTCTAACTATTAGCCTTCACACTACTGTTATTATACTGCGCCCCAGGGAAATTGATTGTATAAAACCCGCGCTTTCCTGTCGCGCGCCAACACGCCTACCTCACGCCCACAGCTCGCCCACGCTGCGCTGGCTTAGAAAGCGACTGACAGGCTTGTTGCCAAACCACGAACCAATCACGAGCCGTCTTGGTAATAATAGGTAATATTAATATTCTGGCTAAGAGATGTTTAGATTAGCTTGATAGCGATCTTTTTATCCACATGCCAAACACAATTAATTCGAACAACTAAATGGGGGAGGGTTTTTTTTGGAGGTGACGGGGGGGGGGGGGGGGGGGGGAGGAGGTTGAGGGGGTTATTTATCACAGCGGGCGGGGGAGGGGTGGGGGGGGGGGCTAGTTAAAAATTCCAATTACCAAAGCTGGTTGGGGGTTATTAGAGAGAGAGAACGTGGGCAGAGGTTAGCAGAGAGGAACGGAGGAGGGGGACGGAGGAGGGGTGGAAACAGAACTTTTCCAGTATATGATAACGACAAATACAATATGCAGGGTAGGAAAACAATGATCAGGCTAGTTTCTCTACAACATAGCCTTTTGTTCTCCCTAAAACAAAACAATAAATATAACCAGCTGCTACCTTTTTGTACGCAGCTTTCCTCTGGAATAAAAACGTATATTAATCATATCACTTCTTTTCATAATTACGAAAATACTGTCAAAGAAACGGTTGCTGAGCCGTAAGAAAATACGTATTTTATCAAGTGCGATAACCAGGGTGATGCAATCCTAATAAAAAATAAATAATAGGTAAGTCAGGACAAGAATTGATATTTTAAGTATTTCAATAATATTTTTTTGGACAAAATTCATCGCGGAAAAAAGATTTCCATCAATAAAAATTATGATTATATAGTGTTTTTAAATATTCAACATATCAAGTGCGGTTTTTAATGCATTTAAATTGCTTATAATAACTGCGCCAGTCGACTTATCGGGCCAGTTGCCAAATTAATTAAAAAGAAAAAGTAAGAGAAAACTTGATATATGACATACTCCTGCAATCGCAATAAAATTCATTTAATTTTATCCGCTGTTTTCATTGTGCCGCAGAAAAAAGAACCGCAGGTTTTTAAGATTGCATCACCAATGTTTTAACACCTGTTTGAAAGTCGTGGGCAGAGAGAAAAGGCTGTCTTTCAAAACAGTAAACAAGTCACTGCTGGCGTGGGAAGGCCAATTTCGATATATTAAAATTCTTCGGCTTGATCTCTAAGCCTTCTCTTCCTCTCCCAACCGAAAGAATAAGAGTCTTGGAAAGTGTCAAAACATCCATTAAGTGACGTCATTAAGGCGGGGGTACACATGAATTTGAATGAAATTTTAATGATTTAAAGAAGGGATAGAAGAAAGAAAATGATTTTTGGAACACCAACAGACAGTTGATACCCACACAAGAGCACCCCAGGTTGCTAGTGGACTAACTTGGTGTCCGCCTATTAATTATTAACTACAAATTCTAATTTTACAACTTTACTAAATCTTCAATATTTCTTATTTCTCTTCATTTTACAAATCCTTTGAGAAAAACTATTTCCTCCAAACAAGCCCAAAAATTTTACAAAACACCCCATAACATAGGTCCATAAGCTGAGCATGGAGGTTTCGGATTGCTTGAAACGTGAACGAGATGTTTCCATTAAAGCCATGTCAACAGTCAAGTGGCGCGGAAAAATGGCGTTCATGTGGAAAATCCTCGCCTTAAAGGGACACTGTTCCGGCTGATGTATCGTGTTTGCATGATTATGACCAGGAGTTTACCTTAAGCTTGCTTTATTGTCTTGAAATACGAAGAAAAATCGCCAAAAGTGATTAAAGCAAAGACATGTTAACTAAAATAACGCCTTCAAAAAGTCAAAATTTTACACGAAATTCAGTAAATTTGATGAACTTTGATCCACTTCGATCCTTGCAATCATGTACTTTATCTCAAAATTACGGCTTCTGTTTTGCTCTATAGCATCTTTTTATCCAATACAGTTGTATGTTTGGTGATATTTGGCGATATAACGTAGAAATACGGTAAGCGAAATTTTGTCATTTTGGCGGGATAGTGTCCCTTTAATTCGCGCCAAAAATCAAGTGCGCGGAAGTTGAACGTCTCGGTGGATACTGCGCTGAACAACTCGGATTACTAGTTTTCATTTGAGTGTCGTAAAACCAGGGGGTAAATAAATAAAAAGATCCGCTCATATTGGAGCGGTTTTGACTTTTCAGTTGAGTGTCGTAAAGCCAAAACCAAAGTAATCGGCCAATCACAACAGGCAGACAATCGGATGAACCAATCACAGCTCGAAGTAAAATACATGTAGCCAGCGTCAGCGCGGGAAAACGCGTGCGATAGAGCAGTTTTCAATTGAGTGTCGTAAAACCAAAACCAAAGTAATTACTTTGACCAATCACAGCAGTCGTAAACAATCCAATGAACCAATCAGAGCTCGAAGCAATTACATGTCGGCGGCGCCAAGCGCGGGAAAACGAGCAAGCGAGCAACTCACGATTGGTTTTGGTTTTACTTCTGATTGGTCGAGAAAGTGGCGCGAGATTTTTTTAGCCAATCACAAAGCGTAACAATGCAAAACCAAAGCAATTGTGTAATTACTTTCGACACTCGATTGAAAACCGCCCTATCGTAACACCCCTCCTCCCGTCCTCCCCATACACAGGTAAACATTGAAAGATACACAGGGGCCCAAGATCGTATAAAAAGAAACATAGAATGCACGATCACTGCAACAAACCGTTGAGAATGGCCGGATCTGGTTTCCAGACCTAGATGACCTAGATCAGTATTAATACTTAAAGTGAAACAAAAAAAAAAAACCGGCAAACTGATCCTTACGGCAGAAAAACAGAAGCAGAAGCAGAAGCAAATAAAATAAAATAAAAGTGGAATATAATAGTGCCCAATATTTCGCTTTGCAAAACAAAGCTTCTTCAGGGGTTAGCACTATAAATGATTACCATTTATAGTAATTATTTATATTTATAGTAATCATTTATAGTGCTAGCCCCTGAAGATCCCCAAGATCCCCTCCTGGTATCTTGTTGCTAAATATCCTGACAACTCACAACAGTCAAGTAAACACTTTCTTTACCTAAGAAATAAATTATAAAGAAACCGAAATAAATAGCTTCTGTTGTGTTAATACATAAAATGTACAAGCGCTTGTGAAGATACGGTATGTACATACACTTTATTCGATGGTTTAACAGATAATACGCGCGGATATTTTACGAATTGCGTAGTATTTTTTCGAGCCCCGCAGGGGCGAGAAAAATGCGAGCAATGAGTAAAATGTCCGCACGTATTATCTGTTAAACCATCGAACAATGGATTATTATGCGACTGAAATTCTGTTATTTATAATATAGCTTCTTTAAACCGGGTCACTAAGATGTAATACGGCAATCTACTGTGTAATACGCTCGGATATCATGCGTGTTCTCTTTCCCTTATAAGGTAAAATGACATCACAGTCGATAACAAAGAAGGATATTTCTATAGTCTATTTACAAGTCAGGCAAGTAATGATTTTCTTTATGTAATCTCAAAAAGTCAGGATTGTCTTCATCCATGATGTGTAATTGTTGCCAAAAAGTGCGCTAGTTTTCGCCAAATATTTGGTTTACCACTCTGCTTTTTCTTTTTTACAGGAACAGGACACACTGAGCTGTCTCTTCTGACAACCTTAGGACCATCTCTGATCATGTGTCACATCCGCATTAGATAGGTGCTTGTCTCAGAGAGGTATCTGTCTAGGAGAGGTGTCAATCTTTTCGATAACGTTAGCTGTGTAATGGTTCCTCATATTTTGTCCAGTACTAGCGATGTTGTTTTTATGCCTTTGTCTGTCCTGGCTCTCACGTCTCGTTCCCGCGCGTTTTAAGCTTGTTCAAGATGCGAACGCAGTGTTCAGACAAAACACTATCATTTGTCCGTGCAGTGCTGGGAACCGATGAAACGCTGGACTGCTGACTGCTGGCACCAGACATCCGAGATCTTTCTAAGAACCTTACAAGCCGCTGTTGTATACCAAGGGAAACAAGAACCTGTCTACAGCGTGGGTTTCTGCAGAACAATCTGAGCGTCTTCAAAGCGGCGTCCTGAGGCTCGGCGTGTCCGTCATTGCAAGCCATATCGAGAACACTAAACAAGATAAACGAGACTGCGCATTACCAATCACTGACGTAAAACTGAAAGCTACATAGACGGAGCCAATCAGGATGGCCGCAAATGAAAAGCGCGGGAGAAAACGCGCATATACTTCCACCAATCGATAACAACTTTTCAATCCGTGAAAAGCGCGGGAAAAACGCGCATAGACTCCCACCATCCAGACGATAACAACTTTTCAATCCGTTAAAAGGGCGGGAAAAAACGCGCAAATACTCCCACCAACCGATCCGTGAAAAGCGAGGGAAACTGAAAGTCGCGCATAGACTCCCGTGCGGCCGTTGTTTGGGTCGATACTGACTGCTTAAGCCTTATTCCCCATTCACACCAACGGTTAAACATGTGTAAATGTGTTTAGTTTAACTACGTTTTAGTCTCTATCTTGAACGTATGGAAATGTTAATGACTCAAACTACCTGGAATGGTAATAAAAGTCAATAAAGTTTCTTTTAGTAAATGTTTCTAAACCTGATTTAAACTAAACATTTAAACATGTTTAAGCGTTGGTGTGAATGGGTTATTATTAGTCTGTGAACAGGTCTTTAAGTGGGGATATTGGATTAAAAAGCACTGGGGAGTAGAGGGAGGGGGGAAGTGAAAGGTAGGCCGCACTTGGCTCGTTTCTTTTATCAACAAATCCTGTGCCCCAACTATTGAGCCACTTTACAGGTAAGTGTCTTTGTCTCTTTAGCCAAATGAAACGGGCGATTTTGCGCTTTTTATGGGGTGGGGGATGTGATCAGACAACAACGTGATAGAATGAGTCCAATAAAAAGTGTTTGTTTATGGTGTTTCTTGCGACCGTTGGCGTTATTCTATAACTTCCTTACCCATGAGGTGCTTGTGTCTTGATTAGCTGCTGATATAACAAGGGTGAATGTCTCACCATATTACCCAGAGCGCCTTCAAGAGAAAGGGGAAAAAATACATCATTCACCCATCAGGAACAGGTGCCGTTTTGGCAAGTTCTCATTACATATTAAACCGCTCGAACAGATTTTGATTCTAACTAGTGATTGAGCACTAGCCTGGGCCTGACTCGTTAACCTGTCCCCAGTCGACTCTCTTGGCAAGACGCGGGAGACGTGCGCGGGGAATAGACACGAACAGGGAACGAGAGACTCGCGACCGAGGGAAACGGCCGCGCTTCCCTCGTAAATTGAGAGACGACTGGATACGAGTCAGAGCCTGGGCACAGATAGACTGCAAAACAGTCGTATTTTTGCGTTGGTCATACGAATGCGCGCGGTCTTTGAACAAAAGGTCTGGAGCGAGTGTGAAAAGGGAGAGTGGGACTGAGTCCGTAGGGCATGTGAGGCTCGCGCGCGAGTATCCACGCTTTCGACGCCTTCAGCGCTTCACGCCTTTGCGACCAAGCAGCGAAAAAAAACCGATTGTTTTGCAGTCTAGGGCACAGACGTCTCCTATTTGTTTCGTTCGTTGAAGGAAGGAAATTGGTGGCGTCCGCGTACAGGCTTATTGATCAACGACGAAACATGTAATGTAGTTCAAACAGTTAATTTGTGTCTGTGGACGAAATCTCAAAGTGTGACCATTTAAAAGAAAGCAACTGAGCGGTACCTTCTAATGGCGCTGTTACATTTTTGATATGTCACAAAACAAGATTTGAATTCACGCACTCTAATGGGGTCAAAGGGGACTGGAGTCGCTCCTTACCAGCAGCGTTAGCTCTTGTTCTAGCTACGGAGTCTGTAAGTAGATCAACCAACAGTGGAACTGAAGGGCTCAGTGCTGTGTACAGAGAGTCGCTATGATATGCAGCATTACCAACAGCGAAACTTGCGGTCTGAAGAGTGAGATAAAAAGTACAGTTCAATTTCCAGTAAGCTTACAGTCTTGGAACCGCTTTTAACTGTCCCCTTATAAAGAAGTGTCCGTTTATGCAAGGTGCAAAATAAAGCCGAGTGTTTGTGTTTGGCCAGAACCACGGCTGAGTGTCCGTCTACGAGAGGTGTCTTCCTACAAAAGGTGTCGTCAGAGGATGTTCAATGTATCTATTCTTTCCCTAGCTGTTAGAGCCATTCGTATGAGCTATTAAGCAGTACTTTCCTGTGATGCTGTTTGGTACGCTGTAAAAGGTAGCTCTAACTTCTGAGTCAGTGGATCAAATCCTGAATTATGACCATTCAAACGAAAACTACGAAAGCTACTGAGCAGTACTTTCTTGTGTTATGCTGTAAAAGGTGGTTCTAACACTCAGTGAGTCTATGGGTAAAATGCTAAAGAGTGACCACGCAAACGAAGACTCACTACCCTCCCCCCTCCACTACAAAAAAAATCACGGTGAAGCAAACTGGTATTAAACAAATACAGGAGCGTAATCGGCTCCTGACAAACAGTAATCACCTTTCGAACATTAGAATCATCACTCTTCAGACAGCTTAGTAAAGTAGATAACAAATTTGTTCTGAAAACAAAGTAAGCCGTAATCAGTGAACCAGAAAGGTTGTCATTACAGTTAGACTACGGTACATTAAGACGGCAGGATTAACGGATTGGAAGGGGAAATGGGACTAAAGATGGGTGAAAGTCAAAACTGTTGATGGATGGCATCATCTCAACTCATAAAATATGCCAAAGTTGCAGAAAACCAAAAACAAATTAAAAAAAGTACTTGGAAAATAGCAATATACATTCGGTGATTGAGTTCAAAACATTTTCAATTTAATTGTACTAGAGCAACAGCTAGGGGCAACTAGCAACAACGGTGAGAAGTTTAAATAGAGAAATGTACAAATGTAGAAGGAATTCAGACAAAAACAACAACAATAAAATACAAAACCAAACAACTATGCGCTAAAAAAAATCAAACCAAAAAACCCCAAAATCAGCATTTTATCACCAATGGAACTTTGCCAAGAAGTAAAATGCTGTTTACGTCTTAGAACGTGTCTCAAACGTAGTATTGAATGTTGTTTACAAACACATTACATTATACAATGCTTTGTAATATGAACGGGTTATTACACAAAGTTTACAATAGACAATATTCGTATTCACGGTATTGAACTGGAACTAGCTTGCAGTCAAGGCTCATGCTGGGCAATCTTTTCACATGCAAATATTTTTAATGATATTCCCCCGCATTAGCCTCGACTGTAAGCTAGTTCCAGTTCAATACCGAGAATACGAATATTGTCTATTAAAGAACATTGTACAAAATTGGCGCGAGTGACTTCATCTGTGACGTCACTCATACTCTCGTGAGGCCGTTCAAAACCAATCAGCGCGCGAGAATTTAACAGTTGTTGTATAAGAGTATTTATATCGATTCCACAAGTTTGAAATATTTTCTTGTTAAACATTCTTTGCAATTCAGTTCAGTAATTCTAGTTTGCATTTAATAGGTATTTTGGTCTTCGTTGACGATTAAATCATTTACGTTTATAGTACTCAGTCATACCTGGAAATCCGAAATAACATCCCACTGTTCTTTCATTCCTTTCCACTGCGTTTTTTCGCCAATGTCTCATATTTTATTAGTAATTAACCAAAAATAATGTCTATTGTTACACCTCTTCTACGAAATGCTTTAGTGGACAAATAGCAATTGTACTTTACAAAATAAAAACAACATTCTACAATACTTTTGGGACGCGCTAAAAAAAATTGTAATCAATTTCGTACTACAAGGCGCGCTTTGGTCCTTTCCTAGTGATCGATTTCTTTTTATCATTATTTTTGAACACTGTCATCTCAACGCATAAAAATTTCACTTTGTTCTATGTTTCTAGTTTTTGTTTACAAAAGCATTTTCTTGGTCTTTTGCATTGACGAAACGCTAGGGAAGTTGTTGAAATTCAACAGACTTTTAAATCATACTTTTTCTAGCTACGCAATAAGTTTTGTAGCCGTTTATATTAGCACTTCCCTCCGTAAGCATCGATATCACGATATTACCCATATTGACAGCTTAGTTATCATAATAGGGTTTTATCAAAGAAAAAAAAAACGCGCCGAGTGCATTATTGAGTTATATAAGCACGCGGGAATTTTTAAGAACACGAGAGAAGTGCAGAGAAGCAGGAGCCAAAGGCGAAGGCTTCTCGCACTTCTCGAGTGTTCTTAAAAATTCCCAACTGCTTATATAACTCAACAATGCATGAGGAACAAGTTTTTTTTATTTCTTTTATAAAATAAAAACGCTTATAATGAGCCTTACGTCACGCGCGTGCTTTATCGAGTTATAATGAACTCGGTTTAACCAATCATAGCGCGCGCATTTCCTTGAGCATTTTATAATGAGTTTTAAGGTTGGGGGTTTCATTTTTGTAGTTATTTACCTCTGAAGAGCTGGATAAAAGACGGCAGAATGCTTGAGTATATTACCCAGCATGCCACACGCGTTGGCAACAATAGCGGTGTTCTGGTGTGTCAACAGGTTGTACAGAGGCTCGTACGAATCTGAAGAAAAACAAAAAGAAACGTTTCGGGTTTTTTTATAAAACACAATCTTGTACCTTTGGTAAGATGAAATCTCCAGGACCCGGTTCATTTCAAAAGGTGGATAAATAACTATCCAGCGGATAACACAAAACACAGTGATTTATCCGGTGGAAAGCGCTTTTTACCTTTTGAACAACCGGGGCCAACAATCTAGACATGTACCAATCTCGTTCCCAGATCTCTCTTCTTCCTGCTCCTGGAACGGGAAGAAGAGAGACCCTGGGAATGAGGTTGGGCATGTATATTAAAGGGACTCTCATGGCGGTTTTTATGTTCTTGGTTCAGACTGTGCTGGAATTAAACCTGACCATGTTATTTCAAACACGGGATGCTCTTAGAACATAAAGAAGAATATATCAAGTGAATTCTTGAAGGAAGAACAAACCATAATCAGTTGTTAGCAAATTTTCCAACACATACGGACGAACTTGAAAACTTGACCCAATTTTTTCAAGTTGCAATCCATTTCCATCCTGGCCATCTGCAGTCAGAGACACTTGTTTATAGTTTTCGTGTACCGATAAAGTAATTTTAAACAAAGCTGGATCATTATTTTTGGGGTTCGATTGACGCAAATACGCGTTTTGGCTTTTCAAAGAGACGGCTAAAAATTGGCGACAAAGCCTTTAATGTCTTAAACGTCTTTTCCTGTAAAATTCGCTCACCTCGGTCTCCTCGCAGGGCCTGTGTAACCATGGAAACATACTCGGAGGAACTCCGTGCAACATGACTAAGTATCGCAATGACGTCACTGAGCAGAGTAACAGGATTATCCGCTGACACCAGTGAAGCTATAAAGGGCTCAGCCTGAAGAAAAAAAAGAAAAGAAATAAGACAAGGAAATACATCAGGCAAATGTGCTTAGAAAAAGGAATACGAAAATAGCAAAGTTGTTTTACCTTGTTGTGAGCGACATGTTTCGCCAGTTGCGTGACAAAAATTTCATCGCTTAGCACCAACCGAGAAACTAGACCTAAACATGAAAAATGGTACACATTAAAAAATGTTTATCAAAAAGTGAAATACCAGAAAAAGCATCAAGAGTGCTTTTCCAATTTTTTTTTTTATGCGCAATTTACTTTCACAGGGTCCTCGAACAACAGAGTTGAGCGATGTGGAGGTTTTTCGTGTGAAAACACGAGATTGCCAACTTTTTGGAAATTGGGGGGTGGGGGGGTGGGGGGGAGGGGTGTGAATGCGCCGTTACAGCTTAGATGCGCTTTTCCATTCTTGCATGACGTCGGTTGCATGTTTTCCCACGCTTGGCACCAGCTGCGCGCTTTTTTAGACGAATGGACAATTTTCTGACACTTTACACACATACTCTGTAATATATTGAAGTCTTACCCAGTGGAAGTTCCAAATCCTCCATTGGTAAAAAGTTGGATGCAAACTCTAAAAGTATCGGAACCAGTCTGTATTGGTACAAGACGCTGGGGAAAGAGAAATTATTTCAGCTTGATACAAATAATTTACTACCCATTAGCGCAGTTTTCAATTGAGCGTCGAAAGTAATTACACAATTGCTTTTGTTTTGCATTGCTACGCTTTGTGATTGGCCAAGAAATCTCGCGCCACTTTCTCAACCAATCAGAAGTAAAACCAAAACCAATCGTGACTTGCTCGCACGCGTTTTCTCGCGCTTGGCACCGCCGGCATGTAATTACTTCGAGCTCTGATTGGTTCATTGGATTGTTTACGACTGCTGTGATTGGTCAGAGTAATTACTTTGGTTTTGGTTTTACGACACTCAATTGAAAACCGCTCTATCTTAGCAATGTTCAATAGGGTTGTAAAGCATACAAAACAGTGCCATAGGAAAGTACTGCTCAATAACTTTCGTTTGAATCGTCACATCGTAGAATTTCGTCCATAGAATCAAAAGTTAGGACCACCTAGTAGACTACACACTGGAAAACTTGAACCACTTACAGACTTCACTAAAGTTAGTTAAATCTCTGTAAAATGTCTACATTTCCTTTGTAAATTACGAACTCTGTAAACGTGCACATTCCCAGAGATTTTGTAACTTCATAAAAAGTCTGTAAATTACAACACATTTTCTGCACTAAGATCGCATAAAATATGTATGTAATCTTAATGTTTTTCTTGTAAATTTTGTGCAAAATTTACAGAGATTTTATGCTACAAACAACAAATCTCTGTAAAATCTTTCTACTTTCTCTGTAAAAATGGCACGAGAAAAAATCTCTGTAAACCAGTAAACATAAAAGTGAGTCAAAAAAAAACTGAATGAAATGTTTGTAAAATGTAAACAAAAAAAACTACACAAAATGTCACAGAAAAGTACATACAATGCTTGTATAATGTATGTATTTTATTGCACTAAATCTATGCAAAATGTCCACATTTTCTCTGTAAAATCAGCATGTATAAAAGGAACGCGTGAAGAATGCATAGCATAAAATCTCACTAAAATATCTGTAAAAAGTAAACGGAACATTGCATAAAATGTTAGTAAAATGCCCACAAATAAACCACACAAATGTCACAGAGAAGTTCATATAATGTCTGTAAATTTCTAAAATTTTATTGCAAATAGAAATTCTTGCAAAATGTCTACATTACTCTCAATAAAATGTAGCTGTAGAAAGAAAAATTTTGCTACAGTCAAACAAAAGGATTGAACAAGTTTACTACCTTTTATTTAATAGCTCTGAAGTTCAAATAAAACTAATGGCAGTGGAATGTAAGTGTTTTAAAATGTAAGATTTTAAACACCAGAGTCATACATTGTATAAAGTGAAATTAAAAGGTCTTCAGTACGGCTCAGTCCACACTTGGCACCTGAGAATTTATTATCGGGCACTTAAGTGAGCACAGGCTCTGTGTAAATGCATATTTTGTTGCTTTAGAAGCACTTGACCCTCAATCCACTGCTTTACATACCCATAGTATACAATGTAACTCCCTGCTATGCTTACATGTATGTTTCAAAATGGTGTCTGATGGGCGCCCAGTGTGTGAACACAACACCATTTTGTGCCAGTACCCAGGCACTGGTGCTTGGCCACCAAGTGTGAACATAGCTCAAGTCTCGTTATACAGTAGGCCTGGCGCACGCTACTGGTGTACATGGCTAAAATTCACACTTAATTTAGCTCTTCTGAAATTATTAAAACTCAGTTTAGGTTGAGATTTGGTAAAAAAAAACAACTAAAGTTCATTAATGTCTTCCCTGTGAACAATTTTAGTTTTACATATAGGGTTGAATAAAACAGAAAATTTTACAATAGTCACCAAAAATGAGGCCATTTTGGACACTACGCGTAACATTTACAGTCTAACCTGGCACAATTCATAATTTCTCCGCTTTGATGATATGTAGGCATTTTTTCTTTTGCAATTAAAGTTAATAGCTAATGAGCATTATGTATTTTAAGAATGACTTTAAATGATCGAAAAATAACAAATTTATAGCAATTTGCAGCAAGGTAACCTTATATTACGTACCTACAAAAACAGCCTGGTCGAAAATTTTCAAAATCGATTTGGTTTTAGCTCCGTTTCTTATGTTAAAAAACAAAAAGACTTTTGAAGTGCTCATAAGTTCAGCTTATTTCCTGGGGTAACAATTTTCAATTTGGAAAATCCATTCTCAAACTCATTAATAATTCATGACGAGAACACAAAGGAAATCACCACCGTGAAGGAGGTTTTGAAATCGTTTCTTAATTTGCATAGATTTTGGCGATTTTATTCCTTCGTTTTCTCCGCATTTAACGATCAGTTTGAGAAGCTATATCAAACACTCGAAACAGTGTTTCATCAGATTTCCAAACACCTTGAAGTGGTTTAAAAAAACTCGGCTGCGCCTCGTTTTTCCAATCCACTTCTCGGTGTTTGGAAATCTGATGAAACACTGTTCCTCGTGTTTGATATATTACTTCTCAATCTACAATCCAATTTTCACGGTTAGACAGCGTTTATTTTACATAAAAATACGTTTCGTTGTACGTTGGATCGAATTACGGATTCTACAGTGTGTCTTGGCACGAACAAGTTGTGCATAAAGTGTGCCCAA